>JAPTHN010000030.1:2642500-3195818 GCA_026936325.1 Platynereis dumerilii
CTTTATTTCATTCTTTATCTCCTCTATTTCATTCCAAGACATTTTTCAGTCTTAAAGTCCCTTTTTTCCGTTTTGTTTCTTTTTAGTTTATTGTTTTTATGTCTTCTTTTTTACATCTTTTTCTTCTTTATTTTTTGTATTCCTATTTTATGCCATTGCTGTTCCACTCGTCTGCCTTCCAGCTATGGAATTTCACTACAGTTGGCTGTGATACAACCAACATTATCCGCTAGGTGGCGTGATATCAGTCTCACTTTTATCACCTCCAGAAGTTCATGGATTTTACACTAATGGATTACCGGATATGCGTGCTCCTATCTTTTGGAAAACACCTCCTAATTTCATTTTTGCACTATATGTAAAACCTCCATCATTTTCTAAGGCAAATAAACCTCAAATATACCTACTTTGGACATACTTTTGTGGCCTCCCAGGGCCACGTGCTCCAGTAGCCATATTGAATGGCAAAAATTAAACACAAGGTGTCGACACCAGTCAGTGCTACACCACTGGCTTGCATTGAGATCGCCTGGCAGCATAAAATCATGATTGCCAAAGTCAGCCAGTGTTGGCATTTTGGCTAGTCAGGTAGTTTCTAGGATAGGATAGGATAGGATAGGATAGGTATACTTCATGTTATGATGATATGTGTATGGCCAGTGGATTATGGTTAGGATGCATTTGCCAGCAGAAAATAAATAATAAAACCGACAACTACTCAACATCTACCGATAGGATAGGATAGGATAGGATAGGATAGATCATATCCCTATCAGCATGCTTCGGCGGTCCAACGTCGGCCCGAAGCTGGTCCGATGCTACTGACATCGGACTGCCGCTGGGCCGACGTCGGACCGCCGAGGCATGCTGACATGGATAGGGACAGTTAATGTTGTAATTCATGACTTTTTTGCAAATGCTTAATTGGAAATATTTTCGAATATAAAATAACAGTTCCGTTAATTTGTATGAAGCTAGGGTTTCAATTTTGAGTCCTATCTCTCTTATAAGTTTCTTCTTTCCTGACCACTGTCCAGTACCTAAAACAAGTCAATCAATCAACCAATCAATCAATCAGTATATTGACATTCACAGTAATTTGAGGTGCAGAATGTCATTCATTTTAGCAGTTCAACCAAAGCCTTCCAACCATAGAAAGTCACGGTATTTTGCAGTAAGGAATAGGGCTGTTTACAAGGACCTCTGGCTGCAGAAAAACAATAAATTATCAATGCTTGTCATTTTATGCACGCTCTACTTAGAACAGCACATTTGCAGAACTCCAGGACTGCTTATATATCAGGAATAGGCATTTAAACCCTGGGCTTCTTTGATGAGCTGGAGATAATGGCTCCCAGCTTGTCTATTGTTGCTGTTTTGTCCCCACTTGACCTCTCCCAGCGCCCCAAGTGGCTGGAAGTCCCTGAAAAATGGAATAAATAGACTTTAAAACTGCAGTTCGGCATATTTTGTGTACAAACCGTTAAATTTTCAAAATTTACTCTTCATTTACTCTTAATTATATGTGCTGCAGAAGATAAGCGGACCTATAGGCCTATTTTGTGAAACTACTTTTTAGAGTGATTTTTAGAGAATTTAATCAATTGGTGATATGTTAGACGTGGCTGTGTCTAGAAAAGATAGTGTCTTGTATTATTCCTATTCTTATTCTTCTTTTATTCTTATTCTTCTTTTATTCTTCTTTTATTCTCACTCTTCTTTTATTCTTCTTCTTCTTCTTCTGTTCTTCTTCTCTTCTCCTTCCTCCCCCTTCTTCAATCTCTTGTTTTCCCTCTTCTTCTTTCATTCCTTCTTAGTCTTCTTATTCTTTTTCGTCTTCTCATTCTCCATCTCCTTCTTAAATTCTACAACCTTACAGACAGATTCTATAGCTCTAGAGTAACCTTGCATATAGCCTACACACGTTTGCTTGAGAGTAATAAATAACAACTTTTTTTTTATTTGATGTAGAACACTTTTGACTCTTTCAAAATGTAGATGTCGCTTTGTGGATCAAAATCATACTTTGGATTATAACCATATATAGATATGTCTCTTAGTGCATTTTATCATATGTGAATGACCTATCTCACATATTTCCAAAATGTCAGATTTCTGTAATTTTTTGCTATTTGCATTTCTAAAATTATATTTACTTTTAATGAAAAAGCTTTTTCGAGTCTTACTTGGGCAAACTCAAATTGCCTTGAGCTGAAAAATAGCACTAGAAAGCTTTTTGTGGCATTCAATCGCTTGTGAAAATCACACTATAGGCACAAAATCACGTACTTATTAGACCTCCTTTTTCAAAATGACAACAAATATAGATTTAATTACATTTTTGATATCTCAATGTGTTTTGAGAATGACATGTTCAGATCATTCACACTGAAAATGAACCTGTCTTAATTTTTCACAAAACTGTGAAGTGATATGGAAAATAAACCTTTTTTAATTTTTTTGTCGATAAATATACTTTTTTGAGAATTTGAAAAAGTCTGTCAGAGGTTCAGAAATTTGTTGGCTATTTCCTGTCGTTATTATCTGTAAGACTATAAATTATTTGTCTACTCGCATTTATTTATTACAGCCTCCAGGTTAAAGATATTTTTAAAAACACATATTGCAGTAACAGAAGTAGAATTTCTAAGAATTTAAAGGATCATACATCTTGAAAAAGTAGTCTGTGTTTAATTTTTATATTTTTCTTTGCATTTTATGCATTTTAAATTAGACAAAAAGTATAATTTCTAAATATATCTTCCAATAAATTGCAGCAATTAATAGATAATCTTGCACTTTCATAACTGCAAAATAAAGTGGACTCAAGTTCTGAGACATGATTTATTACATAGAGATTTGCTATTAAAGGCACTTCGATCAATTTGAAAGTTACCTGTTATACTCATTGTATACATGGGGTCATTTAGGGACAGGAATTACAATGAGGTGTCCTTTAATATGGTTTCTCAATTTGAAATATTTTGTCACTTTAAAATGGATCAGGACTTGCTGAATACAAGACATGGTGAAACATGTATACTTTTGTTATATAGGCCTATGACCGTGCTATGTATAGAAATTCTGTACTAATTTGAAGGTAGAGCTAGCTCTTTGAGTGATAAATTAGACTCAATGAGGCCAATAATGCATACATTTTACCATTGTATACTTCTGGACATTGGCATTTTAATGACCTTCTTGTATATTAAATATTTGGGCTGGCTTGTTCCTCTATATGTCTCGAGTTTGATTTCCAGTTCTGGAACATGCTTGGGCAATTTAACGTTGCAGAAAGGTTGTGACAAAGTAGCAATGTTGGCGTACATTATGTGTATTTGTATGGTAGAAATGATGTTGTCACGATGTTGTGACGCAACATCAAGATGTGACTATAGCATGCGATGTTGTGGCAATGCAGTCAGACCATTGTGATGAAAATTATCCCAATGTTGTGTTCATGTTGTACAGCATAATTTTGCATTTCTACGTGACAATGGATGATTCCATTTCCAAGCCAATTTATTTATAAGCAACATTGTGTTTATATTGTGTGCCCCTTGGCCTTGGGATGTTGGTAGATCAACATAAAAGAAACTTCTTGGCAGAATGCCTTTGGATATATGACATCATCTAATTATTGTGACACACTGTATCAGCGTCTCTGCTGGGCAAGTAAAAGATACCTCACATGGGGTAAATCTGCAGCATGTTGTGGACTCCAGCTCTTTCTCTCCCATCTCATCAATCAACAATTTTTGGTAACAATGCCATGAAGACTCACGCTTCTTGTTTTTGCCATTTTTGCACTTTCAAGTACACTCTAAAAAATTCCAGACAAAATTGGTTTTTTAGATTCAAAATGGTTTTTTGAAAAACCATTTTGAATCTAAAAAACCAATTTTGTCCCGACATTTTTTAGAGTGTATTACATGTAACATAATTTTTACACATATGTGACCTGCTCCACCAAAATGAGTACAAAGTAGGCATCATATATTTCTCAGAAATGTGCAAAATGTGTAAAAAGGCCTCATTTTGATGTTTTTTAGCTGTTGGTACGACATTTTAGCAAAAGTAATTTTCTTTGAATACTTCAGACCATTTAACCAGAAATTGATTTTAAATTATCTAAATTGAGTGTCCCTCTTGATTTTCTTAGTTTTTTAATTGCAATGTCAGGAATTTCAAACGCCATTTTGATGTTTTGTATCATCGATGTTTGAGGTACCATATCTTTGGATTGGATGGAGATATCAAAACATACTAAACATCATTTTAAAGCTCAGTTCCAGTAGAATAAAGTGATTTTCATAACTAAATATGATAGGAGGCCGACTTTGAACCCATTTTGGTGGAGCAGGTCACATATAATACCTGAATCAAAAATTACTTGTAGAGTTATGAGATCCAAATACACTTAAAAATTTTGCGTGAGGACCAAATTTTGAGGAATCGTGTCAAAAATTTGGGGCCATTATTTCTTTTTGAACAGCAAAGACCTAACCTACATTTTTATGACACACGGAAAGATAACATATAATTATGTGCAATCCCATATACCCAAAACATGTTACGTGTACACATGCTAGTAGTAAGATATTGTAAAATGTTCCTTTCTGTAAACTTCAAGTTACTATGATACATGCATGGCAGTTATTCAATATTTTCTAAATGAAATGATGTGACCATGACTTTCAAACTTACAACGTCTTACATGCCATACATATATGGATAATTTCATCCAATATTATACACTCAATGACATGTGTGAACTTAAATTCCAGAAGTTTAAGAATATGGCAATATGGTTTTTTGTCTTTTGTCATTCTTTTGCTATACTAAACATTTCATCATTTTTCTGTTTTGAAATAATGTTATGAAGTGTGATTCCTCAGGCTCTGTATTTTTTCACGAACTAGACTTGATCAGAGTAATCAAATATATGATCAAGTTTACATCTATTAGACTAAATTCGACATTTTGAGTCAAATCTGACAATTTAATTTTCCTTTTGATTATGATTAATTTTATTCTGGTTTAATCATTTGATCATTCATTGGTCACCTTAATTAGTTAGCATCTTTGCGACATATTTTTGTTAGATAGCCCAATAGGCCTGCATAACTTTGTTGCACAACATAGGCCTTTACATGATGTGCCAGTTGCACTCTAAAAAATTTCAGACAAAATTGGTTTTTTAGATTCAAAATGGTTTTTTGAAAAACCAAATTTCAATGCAAAAAACCAACATGGTTTTGCATTGAAATTTGGTTTTTCAAAAAACCATTTTGAATCTAAAAAACCAATTTTGTCCCGACATTTTTTAGAGTGTAGGCCTTTACATGATTTGCCAGTTGCACAATATGGTCTCGTTCAGAACTGCCGTATACATACTTATTGGAGCAGTGGAAAGTTGCAGAACCAGTTCTACTGTATGCTCCTCCCTGCATGACTGAGTGTTATCTGTGACCAGGAGTTTGTTGTGCAATAGTTGTGCAACAAAAAATGGCTACAGGGATGTCACCAGAAATTCACCTTTTAATATATTACAGAAGAATTAAATTTGATATAGTCTGTAACAAATAAATGCGGAGATAGACTACAAATCCTATAGAAATGTGGAAATATATAGTGTTGGAATAATGGTATAGATAGGCTATGTAAGGCTGAAAGAAAAGAAAAAGAAAGAAAGACAGATAACAGATAGATAGATAGATAGGTAGATAGATAGATAGATAGATAGATAGATAGATAGATAGATAGATAGATAGATAGATAGATAGATAGATAGATAGATAGATAGATAACATTGTTTGAATCATAGAATCATTGAAGTTACCCCTATTTCACTTTTTCAATTATTGCTTATTTAGAAAATTGACATTTTGATGACATGCAAACAACTTCTTATGTGTTATAATTTCATTCTTAACTGTACCTTGATGTCATTGCATATATATTACAATGTCAATTTTCACAATTTTCACAAAACACTAATCTTTACATCATGCAGGATGAGGGTACCCGCAGGAGCAAAGAATTACTGACACCCGTATTTTTTGCAGACTTCTTCACAACAAGTTAGTTAAATAATCACTCGAAGGTCTAACCTATGTCAGCATATGTCAGTATATGTCAGATTTCTGACATATGTGTCAATGGCGTTATTGCCTGCGGTAAAACTATTATATCACTCAACACACATTCCATAATGTCAAAAAGCAGTTAAATAATATTTATTACTATATTATTTACATTTCCCTACTATTTATTATTTTACTTGCTACCTGCAATGTTTACATTTTCTTGGTGTAGCTATCGATGTATGTGAAATTGCCAAAACGGATAAATTGATAGATTGATTGATTGGTTGATTGGTTGATTGATCAATTGATTAAAGGATTGGTTGATTGATTGATTGACTGACTGACTAATTGACTGATTAATTGACTGACTGACTAATTGACTGACTGATTAATTGATTAATTGACTGATTAATTGACTGATAGACTAATTGATTGATTGACTGACAGATTGACTGACAAATTAACGGATTGGTCGATTGACTGATTGACTGACAAATGGATTGACTGATTGATTAATTGACTGACTGACTAATTGACTGATTGATTGATTGACAGACTAATTGACTGATTGATAGATTGATTGGTTAATCGATTTACTTGGCTTTTCTACCAATTGATGCACTGTTTAATCATGACATTGTGAGTTTTAATTCAATAGGCCAATAAATTAATCAGTCAATCAATCAGTCAGTGAATGAGAGACTGATTGAATGCTTTGATTCGTTGTTTAAAAATAAATAAATAAATAATTGAGACCGGTTTATCTATTTTCATTACGAAAGTTTCTCACGATTTGAACGCCGATAATTTTTTATATACATGTATACATTCGTTTATCACCCTACTTCTACAAAATGTATAAAGGTGTTATTATCTGTGTCACTGTGAGAAGTTCTCACTGAGAACCAAGTCTTTCTACAGCCATTTAAACCCTCTAATAACATATTTCGTCTGGTAGATTTTTGAATAAATAACAAAAAAACAAGAAAAGTATGTAACAAATAAAAAATGCGGAAAAAAAGAACATAAAGTTGATAAAATAGGAATTTCAATACAGCAAAGGATAGCCTGAAAGAGTAACTTCTAGAATTACCCATTTTGTCCATACTTATGAATTAACCTATATGCTTGACTGGCTTCACGTGGGTTAGTAGTCACATGTCGCCCTTTGAAAAAGCAATGACCTGTTAAAAAGTGAAACCAGCCCGGCAACAAGCAAGCAAAGTCTATTTTCACAGAGAAAATAATTCCATAAATTTGTAAAGGATAGTTAGATAGGTTGACATAAACGAGCCACACCTATTGAAAATTCAAAGCAATTGAAATCAAATTTAAACTTCCAAAGTGGAAAAAAGATTAAAATTGAATTCTCAGACACACTTGCCAAAATAAATGTAGGAATATATGGTTGTAAAAAAAAACTTCTGCAGGATACAAGACACTCAATGTATTGCAGACGCTTAGATAGACAGACAGACAGACAGCTGGACAGCTAGATAGATAGATAGATAGATAGATAGATAGATAGATAGATAGATAGATAGATAGATAGATAGATAGATAGATAGATAGATAGATAGATAGGCTGATTGATTGATTGATTGATTTATTGATTCGTTAATTGTTTGATTCATTCATTAATTGGTTAGCTGACTGATTGACTGATATTTACTTGATCGCAGTAAGAATAAATTGTCTACTTTTCAACCTGTAGTGTTTCATTTAGGATGGTAGTTGTTCCACTTAAGATGGTAGTTGTTCCATTTAGGATGATAGTTGTTTCATTTAGGATGATAATTGTTCCATTTAGGATGGGTTGTTCCATTTAGGACGGCAGTTGTTCCATTTAGGACGGTGGTTGTTCCATTCTGGATGGTAGTTGTTCCATTTAGGATGGTAGTTGTTCCATTTAGGAAGGTAGCTGTATCATGTCGGATGACAGTGCTACCTCAGTCGCATGAAATTGCAGCACAGTACTTCTATTATGCCTCCTTGTTCATAGTGGTCAGTAAGTTGGCCCATATTACTATCAACTCTTAATTGAAATTCTGGTCATTTTGTTTTGAAATATTAGTATTCATTCCACTGCTGACCAAGGGACAGCTGTTTGTTTAGACCTGAAGTCATGTCCTGCAGAATTTGTGAATCACAAGATCCTTTATTCGAATTTTATTCATGTGATTGAATGTTATCCTGAACGGTGTTTTCAAGAGTCTTACCTAAATATATGAGCATACATGCAACTTTGGCATTACAGAACATATAAGAGAGAAGTTGGCAGTTGAAAGTGCTTTATTGTCTATAGATCTGTTATTATTATGGGGTTCCTTCATGATTACCCATCATCGTTTCCTCAAAATAGCAAATAATTATATGATTATATCATTACTATTAATATGAAAAGGAATAAATCTGAATCTATATTAAGAAAAGGGTCTGAGGTTGGTTTTAAATTGTGCAATTTCATAATTTTTGGCTACCACATCATTTCTTAAGTTGATGAATGTATGGTACTACTTGTAGAAAATACATTGTAGCTCTTTAAAATTGCTTGTGAAGCTTGATTATTGAGATTAGGTGGGATGAGAGAAGGGGGGGGGGGACTCCTCAGCATGTTGCAAAATTACCCCATGTGAGGGGTCTTTTATTTGTCCAGCACAGACACTGATACAAGGGACCACCAATTTATTGTCACATACTTACGAGATCCAACTTGGACATCATTCATGACGTTCCAGCAATAATCTTGGGACCTTCACTCTAAAAAATTTCAGACAAAATAGGTTTTTTAGATTCAAAATGGTTTTTTTTAAAAACCAAATTTCAATGCAAAAATCCAACATGGATTTTTTAAAAAATCCATGTTGGTTTTGCATTGAAATTTGGTTTTTCAAAAAACCATTTTGAATCTAAAAAACCAATTTTGTCCCAGCATTTTTTAGAGTGTTCAGCCAAACAGAGCCAACGTCAGTCCATGAATGTCAGCGTAGAATCGGCCATAGACCCCAGTGGAAAAGGCCAAATATTTTTTTCTCAGATCCTGTAGTTCTGATAGTTACAAATAGTCCTTTTATGAATAGTCATTTTTGACATGCAACATAACTTTTTGCTTGAAATGTTTCAGCAATATATATACCCCACACATATATGTATACCTGTGAACCTTATAAAATTGGCCTGAGGCTAAAATATTTTTGTGAAAGAGAATATATATGTAATATACCTACACTCTAAAAAATGTCGGGACAAAATTGGTTTTTTAGATTCAAAATGGTTTTTTGAAAAACCAAATTTCAATGCAAAACCAAAATGGATTTTTAAAAAAATCCATTTTGGTTTTTTGCATTGAAATTTGGTTTTTCAAAAAACCATTTTGAATCTAAAAAACCGATTTTGTCTGGAATTTTTTAGAGTGTAAGAAAGGAATCTTACTTCAAAAGAGCAATTAACTGAATTACTCGCTCGTAAAAGAAATGTAGTAAATTCTGTGACTGCAGAAAAACTTTATTTTACGACATTAGTATTTATGTTACTGTAAACAAAAAAGTGCATTTCAAAATGTGATCTGTTTTAATTGGCTATGGATATTAAAAAATAGCATGGAGTGTGTATTTCAAAATTAGCATGGGTGGAAGTTCCGAACTATCAATGGATGATTGGGGGTTTTCGTTCTGTATGTATCCACTTTGGTGGGGTAATTAGGACGGAAGGAAAATCAAGGGTGGATTGATTGCTTCATTTTGATATGTATTTAAAAGTGAAATGCATTTGTGTTGCCAGTTATGGCTTTTTAGGCGAGATATCATGCATCAAATGTCTGAGAAAGTCGACATCTAAGCAGATCTGTTGTTATAATTTTAAAATAAAAATTTACTGGGTCTACCTAAACTCAAAACCTAACCTATATGATATATCCATAAACCTAACGCTAGGTCTGTCTTCACAGCTGATGTGCTGACCATGTGTTTTGTCATTAAATTACTGTCACCGACATATTTGCATCTTCATTATTTTTGACAGTTCATTCTTAAAAAGAGACAGTCTTGATTGGCACTGACTATGCCTACCACCTTGTTCCCTTAAATAATGTGAGCGGTGTCATAAATTTAAAGGATCGCAGTGAAGCAACCACAGTGTGGCGAATGAACAACAGCGCTCCTGGTGGAATGTTGGCAACCATCATTACACTACCCAGAATAATCTAGATAAAGTAGTTTGGCATGTAGTCATTATAAAACAACTTTATTTGCTGGGTGCCATGTTTTATTTGGATAATCATAAAAAGCTAGAATAACATCTCAAAGAGACTTCTTTTTATGGTTCTGTTCATCTCTGCACCTCATTCTGGCTGAAATTCAAAACTACTAAAGAAATTTAAGGTTTAGAATTTCATGATGTGGCAGATATTTTTTGTTACATTCTCTTATCTGCTGTCTTAACATTTTTGTACTTTTTACAGTGTCTTTCAAACACGATTTTATTTATTGATATTTTTTACTCTAGTATTACTCTGGTAATTCATAGTTTGCATGACAGTTTACTACATCACACACTCATTGCCACCCAGTAAGAATTCAAGTCAGAAAAGGTTAAAAAGTCATTTGTGCCTTCTTTAAATGCAAGTTATGAGAAAGTGGAAAAACTACTATGCCGTTACTACATGCTATATTTTTGTAAAATTCATTAGTGACTGGGACCGAAAGCAGACAGACAGATAGATAGATAGATAGATAGATAGATAGATAGATAGATAGATAGATAGATAGATAGATAGATAGATAGATAGATAGATAGATAGAAGATAGATAGATAGATAGATAGATAGATAGATAGATAGATAGATAGATAGATAGATAGATAGACATATAGATAGATAGATAGATAGATAGATAGATAGACAGATAGATATATAGATAGATAGATAGATAGATAGATAGATAGATAGATAGATAGATAGATAGATAGATAGATAGATAGATAGATAGATAGATAGATAGATAGATAGATAGAAAAATGGTTGGTCCAAGCAAACCACCCTGCCACCAGCCAGGAAGGAACCACTACTTTTGCTACTTTTGCCTATTTTTGAATTCATGATGAAGCTTGAACAGTTCGAGTAATAAGAGGACATAGGCTCCTACTTCATGTATGATGTATCCCACTTCTGACACCAATTGGAGAGTGCAGTGGCTCCCAGTTGGTGGCGGTTTTCTCACACCATTGGATGACTATCAAATTGGTCTAATGGATTGGGCCTATATGCATGCCTTCTCCTAGAGGACCCTGGTTCGATTGCCAGTCCTGGAGCTGTTCCTCCAGTCACAGCAGAGAAACTCACAGCCAAAAGTAACCACCTCTCTTTCCTTGGCTGTAACGTTAATATACCTTCATGCAGTAGATCTGATCTCATAGAGTGTCAGTTTGAGTAGGGACTTATGATTATGGTAACCAGAACAGTGCTTATCAAATAAAACTGCTCAGCTTTCCTGTCAATTTTGTCATGTCCTCAGCTCTCCTCGCCCCATTGTATTTCCCCCACTGTTGTTTGCCTCCCAAACAGACAACTGTTATGACACTACACTCTAATATTTACCTGTTTGTTTTGGTCATTTCT
This sequence comes from Platynereis dumerilii, assembly GCA_026936325.1. Taxonomy (NCBI): domain Eukaryota; kingdom Metazoa; phylum Annelida; class Polychaeta; order Phyllodocida; family Nereididae; genus Platynereis; species Platynereis dumerilii. The sequence continues at coordinate 2,654,204 of JAPTHN010000030.1, forward strand.
TGCTGAATATAAACATGCGTTATGCAAATCAGAAGACTGAAAGCGAGTCACAATGACGTGAGAGCCAAACCAATTATTTGTGTCACACATATTGATATAAATATTTGATGCCTTCGATAGAGAGCTAGATATATGTAAAATTTGAAATTTTGAGTCAGCTTAAATGATTGAGTGAGATGGTTACACTATTTCTTTGAGCTGACAAAGCTTGTTGTTTTAAGTTGTAACAAAAATCTGTCCGTTATATACGCTGTAAAATTTGAAATTTTGAGTTAGCTCAAATGATTGAGTGAGATGGTTGCACAATTTGTTTGAGCCATGATAGCTTGCTGTTTTGAGTTATGATAATCTTTATGTTGTCATAACTTGCAAAAAACAAGTTATCTTGGCTCAAAGGAATTTTGCAACCATCTCACTCAATCAATTAAGCTAACTCAAAATTCAAAATTTACAGTGTAGCTTACAAACAACTAGCCATGTTGGCTCAAAGGAAAATTTTGTGCAACCATCTCACTCAATCATTTAAGCTGACTCAAAATTCAAATTTTACAGTGTCGATATATAGATAGACTTCTACTACTTGGCATTGTTCGTGTGACCAAATTCAACCTCATTTACAAGGAAAAATTACTACCTTATCACTGCAGTAGTTCACTAAGTTGCTGCAATGCAGAATTTCCCATAAGGATTAGCCTTTTCAAGGAAGAATATATGGATGATATGATATTAATAGTACTTCACTGTAGACCTCACATGTGAACTCCCAAATGTTTACCATTAATATATATATGATTACACTGTCATGTACTCCAAAATTGAAAAATATTTTCCTTATGGTGATCATGAGTCGGTTTATAGGCCTACCTGCCATTTTTGGTTGGTTTCACATAATCTGGAAACCGACAGTCGTGTAGAGATCAGGCAAGAAAAAGGAACCGTGAAAGAAACACATTGGACAACATGATTTGTTGATTCTCAACAATGCTACCCATGTTGGAAACTTTTGGAAACTTTCACGTTAATGGCCTCACTTAAATGATATATTGTCCAGAGACGTCAGGTTACTGGATCGAGTTACTTATGATAGTCTCACAAATTTATAGGTTCTCACTTGAAATGTAGGGCAAGAGGGTAATGGGGGTAACTTTAAGACCCCCTTTTTACCTTTTCCCTAAACTTTATCTTCCACTACCTTCAAACTTGCCCTTGGAAATTGGAACTTACCCTTGCACTGTGAACTTGAACTAACGCATCAATGAACTTCAAATTTAACATGGAAACTGAAAAGGGTCAAAGTGACAATTAGGGCTGTTGTTGAAATATTTGTCAATCTGACCATCACAATTCTTCTTCTTCTACTTCTACTTCTTCTACTTCTTCTACTTCTTCTACTTCTTCTACTTCTTCTACTTCTTCTACTTCTTCTTCTCCTTCTTCTTCTAATTCTTATTCTTCTTTTTATTTTTCTCCTTCTTCTCCCCTCTTTCTCGTTCTTCTTATTCTCCTTCTCCTTCTTCTTCTTCTTCTTCTTCTCCTTCTTCGTCTTCCTCTACTTCTTCTCCTTCTCCATCTTGCTCTGCTTCTTCTCCTTCTGCTTCTTCTTATTATTCTCCTCCTTCTTCTTCTTTTTATTCTCCTTCTTCTCCTTCTCATCCTTCTCATCCTCCTCCCCTTCTTCTTGTTCTTCTTCTTCATCTCCTTCTTCTTCTTCTTCTTCTTCTTCTTCTTCTTCTTCTTCTTCTTCTTCTTCCTCTCCTTCTCCTTCTTCTCTTTCTTCCTTTCTTCTCCTCCTCCTTCTTCTTCTTCTGCTGCTTCTCCTCCTCCTCATCCTTCTTCTTCTTCATCTTATTTGGTATTCTTCATCATATAGATAGATTGACTTATTGACAAATAGACATTTAGATCAACAGATAGATAGATAGATAGATAGATAGATAGATAGATAGATAGATAGATAGATAGATAGATAGATAGATAGATAGATAGATAGATAGAGGTAGCTGTCAAATATTTTTGAAAGGTACAGGCCAAGCAGGGAATATTATAAGTCTTTTTCCTTGTTTAATCATATCCTGCAGACAGTGCCAGACACCACAAAAGCATTTGATCCAGTTGACGTAATGCACACAGAACTTGTGCATGAATGGGACAATTGTTGCCATCCTTAGTCCAATGGTCGATGTTCATTCTTGCAGTAACATCCAACCAACTTCAAAGACATAATGGTTTTGTGAAATAACTCAAGTTCTTCGAAGTTCCAAGCTTTCTCTCAAGCATAAGAGCTATGTATAAGAATGTGTTGTATAATATTAAGCTATGATACACTCTTGCTCATAAATATGGAAACTTTTTTTGGAGTAGGCCTATACAGTGGCAAAAAACTGAAAATGTTAGTGTTTTGAAGCTAGCAAGATCCACTGTAAATGTTCATTTGATCTTCCCGAATTACTGCTGCAGTCCTGAAGAACTGTTACAGTATATAGTGGCATGCATGTGTGTCTATAAATAGCTCACTATCCTGCAGCTCCTCAGTATCTGATGCTAGCTATAGTGTGACATCCCAACATCCTGGCACTCGGCCACTGGTTGTAGCCTTTGGTTGAATGGTCTGAAGTCTTGAAGGTAGCAGTTCAACAAAGCCTTCAGTGATTAAGTCAGACACACCCACAAAACTGACCAATGAACAGACCTTCAAGCAAGTTATGTAAATGAGGCCGATTTCGCTATTACGCACTTTCCCGTAAGGTTACGGGTGTGCTTCTTATACATGAGTAGATAGGTCTCTCTGAGAAAATGATGTCTCATACGTCTCTGAGGAGTTAATTGTTGCTTCGCAAATTGCTGGTAAACTTTTGAAGTGGAGGGAAATGCTGAGCGCTGATTGGCTGAGACGCTCGTGACGCAAATCTATCATTTTTTATTTTATTTATTTTTTATTGATCATTAAATGCGGTATATACAGCGGTACATAATTTTGTAGGCGTAAAACCTCTAGAGGCTTGTTAACCTAATAATCATAATGTGGACTTCCTGAGAGATTCGTCTAGGGTAGATTCTCTATTCAGATTTATGTTTATTAATTTAACAGCCCACATCACACTTGATATGTCAGTTAAGAAGACCCTTGATTCGGATAATTCAGCATTCCTTTTTAACTGCCATTCCAGATGGGGGGGCAGGGGGGGCGGTCGCCCCCCCAAAAGTTTGGGAAACAGTAAGATTCGGGCAAAAAGGCTTTAAAATTTGGTCAGATGAATAAGTGAAAACTATTGAAAATTAGTGATTTCCAGGCTATTTCATTTGAAATGGTATTAAATTTAGATCGTGAAATTCGGGCAAATGTCGCTCGCCCCTCCAAAAATCGCGCGTCCCGTACGCCTATGTTCTGAATTTCCATCTTATACAAGCTTCAGACAACCAATGGACAAAGACCTACTAGGCTTCACAACTTGCACTTGGTCAAATTATCATATTATTATGAGGACTCTTTCTTGCTTGACCTTTCATCAAAAATGAATATTTGGGAGTTTACGTCGAACTTCACAATAGAGCATAAAATTGCGATTTTTCAATAACAGCAGTTCAAAATCGTGAGATACCTGGACCGAAAAATGTTCAATTTTGAAGGGTTGTCCAGAGGGCAATTTGACTGTCACTGAACGCAATTGTCAGAAATATCCATTCAAACCCAAAAATGTCCTAAACTGTTGAAGTTGAAAACCAATTTTGGATCTTATATATCAGATATATACTCGCTGATAACATCTTGGGCTAAAGCTTTCAAAAAAGTGTTAAATTCTTATTTCATGCTTCATGGTACCTCAGTCAATATTATAAGGGTATTTCAGAACATAGCACAATAATCTCACAAATTTTTATATAGACGTGAAATGACTTTTTATTTATCAAATTTGCTAATTTCATGCTACTTGTGTCATTCAAGGGTCTGTTGAAGTCTTTTGAGTCAGCTGGAATGATTGAGTGAGATGGTTGCACAATTCCTTTGAGCAAACATGACTTGTTGTTTGAGTTCTGATAATCTCTCTGTTGTCATAACTTGAAACAACAAGCTATGTCAGCTCAAAGGAATTGTGCAACCATCTCACTCAATCATTTGAGCTGACTCAAAAGTCAAATTTTGCAGTGTTGCAGCGTTTTAAACTCCAAAATTTACTCTTTTTCCTGACTTTTATTTCCAAAAAATATTCCATATCTATTAGCAATAGTGTCATGTGCTTTATTATTAAATGGACCTTGACAGCACATGAAAGCATGAACACTCCCAAATTTACAATTATATTTTTGCAATATGCTCTAAAAATATAATATTATCCCATCACATTTCATATATTCACATGATTTACATTGCATAAACTTCACAAGTTGGGAATGGAAACTGTGTGTGGAATGGCAAACCAGTTTGGAAACCCACTGAAGCATCAATGGAGATCAGATTTCTTTGAAACTGGTTGAAGCATGAAAGCGACAGGACTTACGGAGTCACGTGTTTTCGAAAGAGGCGTTTATATGTTCATGATGAAGGTCAACTGACCTTCGCCTTCAAAAATACCACAAAGAAATAGAAATAAATACATAGGCCCTATATAAATAAATATATGTTTGACAATGCCCATTGTGCAGTAGACATGTGCATGTGTTTCTTTAGTGAGACAGTTCACAGAGAGAAGAAAAATACGAATATAAATAAATAGATATAAATATAGATATTGATATAAATATGGATATAAATATAGATAGATAGATAGATAGATAGATAGATAGATAGATAGATAGAGAGATAGATAGATAGATAGATAGATAGATAGATAGATAGATAGATAGATAGATAGATAGATAGATAGATAAAGTCATTCTGATTCTGATTCTGATCCTGATAGATAGATGGCACTCGAAAGCATCATTGATACAATTTAAGATGTTGTGGGAGTCCTCACATGTCACAATTTACCTATTTAATGGACTTTACTTACTTATAGAGTGCACTGATACAAGGGGCCACCAATTTAATGTCATTTAAATGCCATCCAGCTTGAATTTTGTTCATGAAGGTCCGCTGAACCCATGCAAGCACAAGACTTTCAGCTGAGGCTTGATAGATCCAATACCTTCAATGTTATGCTGGTCCATAGATAGATAGACAGATAGATAGACAGATGAATAGACAGATAGATAGATAGATATATAGATATATAGATAGATAGATAGATAGATAGATAGATAGATAGATAGATAGACAGATAGATAGATAGATAGATAGACAGATAGACAGACAGCTAGACAGATAGATAGATAGATAGATAGATAGATAGATAGATAGATAGATAGATAGATAGATAGATAGATAGATTTAGGTACATGGAACGGTCACAGGGGTTGCCAGTATAAAGTGACACAAGCAAGTATACAAGTGGCGGATAGCGCAACAACGCATAAACCTTTATACTATTCTTGAAATAACTTTTACTGCAAGTATATGTCATGTATAGTATACATCTACCTTCTTTTTTTTAGATAATTGTGTCATTATGGTACTTTGCAGGGTAGCGTGCCCGGCTACCGTTAATAATTGCTGACAATCAAGATAAAGGACAAAAAAAATAAAATATGTAGCAAAAATAAAATAATTGTGTATAGCAGACAAAATATTGGCATCACGAATCCCATGCCTTGCCAAATTAGACTGAAGGTATTTCAAGATCTTGTATTTTTTGAAAATTCTATTGTTCAAAGAATTCTTGTATGCTCTACTCTAGAAAGTAAGCAAATTAGTTTTAAGGAGATATATCAATTTCCCATCCACAGAAAGCTAAATTTATTCCAGTAATTGATAATTAGGTCAAATACTTATTTTCCTCATTGTGCTGATGTTTCCATATTGTATTTTTGTGCCTTGCATCAATGACATAAAGTTACATTTTCCCGTTCCTGTATTTTTGGGACATACCGCTAAAGTTTGCCACACAAAGCAAATGCATCCCTTTTGTGTATTTATTTACCTAAAGCTGCTAACTCAAAGTTAATCTTTTGTACTGAAAACTGTTGATACAAAAACTAATTTTCCCCTTTGCAGTATTTTTGCATCTAAAGTGTACCTAAAGTTGTATACATGAAGTTGTTGATTTCCTTTTCTTGCATTTCCATACCATGGATTGTCGACAGAAATTTGATCCTCTCCTTTTCTGTTTTTTCTGTCTCCAATATGTTTACACGAAGTTAATCATAACCCCTTTCTTGTTTTTAAGTGAATAAAGTAATTGATACAAAGTTATATTAATTCTTTCCATTTTTGTAGGATGTGCCTAAAGTTTGTGACTCAAAGTTTATCTTTATCCAGAATCGTTGACAGAAAAATTTTCCTCTGTCCTACTTCTATTTTTGTACCTAAAGTCATTGACACAAAGTTAATGTTTGTCCCTTTCTTATATTTCCATATAAAGTTAATGTTTGACCCTTTCTTGTATCTCCATACAAAGTTAATGTTTGACCCTTTCTTGTATTTCCATACAAAGTTAATGTTTGACCCTTTCTTGTATTTCCATACAAAGTTAATGTTTGACCCTTTCTTTATTTCCATACAAAGTTAATGTTTGTCCCTTTCTTATATTTCCATACAAAGTTAATGTTTGACCCTTTCTTGTATTTCCATACAAAGTTAATGTTTGACCCTTTCTTGTATTTCCATACAAAGTTAATGTTTGACCCTTTCTTGTATTTCCATACAAAGTTAATGTTTGTCCCTTTCTTATATTTCCATAAAAAGTTAATGATTGTCCCTTTCTTATATTTCCATACAAAGTTAATGTTTGACCCTTTCTTGTATTTCCATACAAAGTTAATGTTTGACCCTTTCTTTTATTTCCATACAAAGTTAATGTTTGTCCCTTTCTTATATTTCCATAAAAAGTTAATGATTGTCCCTTTCTTGTATTTCCATACAAAGTTAATGTTTGTCCCTTTCTTATATTTCCATACAAAGTTAATGTCTGACCCTTTCTTATATTTCCATACAAAGTTAATGTTGACCAGAAATTATTGACAGAAAGTTATTCCTTTCCCTTTCTTCAATTTTTGTCGTGCAAAGTAGGTCTTTCCGTGGATTTTGTGTCGAAAGTTATCAACACAAAGTTTGTTGTATTTATGTACACGATGCGGTTGACTCGAAGTTAATGTTTTCCCCTTCTCACATTAGGTGTGCCTAAAGTTGTTGACACAAAGTCAACATTTTCCCTTTCTTGTACACAGTATTTATTTCGCTTTAATTTTTGACACAAAATTAATGTTAACTTTTGCATTCTTTTGTCTTTTGTATCTTCATACATAGGATTGGCTAAGTTAATCCGCTCTCTTTCCTGTTTTTCTGTATCTGAAGTTGTTTACACAAAGTTAACCTTTTCACTTGATTGTATTTAAGAGCCTACAGTTGTTGACGCTAAGTTGATATTTTCCCTTTCTTGCATTTTGTGTCTAAAGTTGTCGACAGTTCATGTTTTCCTTTTTATGTATTTCTTTGTGCCTTAAGCGATTAACACAAAGTTGATTATCATCTTTTGACACATTTTTTTGGCTTAAACTTAAAGTTAATGTTTCCCTTTCTTGCATTGTAATGCCTAATGTTGTTGACACTAAGTTAATCTTTTCATTTAAAAATTGTAATTAAGTGCCTGAAGTTATTGACACTAAGTTAATCATTTCACTTGATTGCATTCAAGTGGCTCAGGTTGTTGACCCAAAGTTAATTTTTTCCCTTTCTCGTATTTCAATTCTTGACACAAAGTTTAATGTTTTCCCTTTCTTATATTTTAATGCCAAAAGTTGTTGACACTAAGTTAATCATTTCACCTGATTGCATTCAAGTGCCTCAGATTGTTGACCCAAAGTTAATTTTTTCCCTTTCTCGTATTTCAGTACATTAATTCTTGACACAAAGTTTAATGTTTTCCCTTTCTTGTATTTTAATGCCAAAAGTTGTTGACACTAAGTTAATCATTTCACCTGATTGCATTCAAGTGCCTCAGGTTGTTGACCCAAAGTTAATTTTTTCCCTTTCTCTTATATATTATATATAAGTACATTAATTCTTGACACAAAGTTAATGTTTTTTCTGTTTCTTGTATTTTGCAGAGAGAGTCGGAGTGAGGCCTTTTCGGGCGAAGTAGCCACACGGGCCTTGTCAGCTTGGTTACCACCAGGTAACTGGAGGGACAAGGCCATTTTGCTTTATCCGGCCCTTTGTTTTATCAGCTCATTTCTTTCCGGAGAATGCCAATTAGCCTTTACAGCTATAGCAAGGCAAAAACTTTCTGGTAAGACTCAAATTTTAACTGTTTATTTTTATTATTTTCATTTGAAATATGTTCGCTGAGTATATTTTTTTCTTCTGTTGTCTGAGAACATCTGTTTGCTTGTTTTCTTCTCTGGCCAAGAAATGCAATCTTTCTGTATATTTATATATATTTTTTACAATTTTTTTTAGATTTTGACCAAAATTATTATTGATAAAATTAGTTGCTCTAGTTTATTTTGGGGATATTTGGTAGGTTTTGTCTATTTCCACAGAAAAAATTTAGCCTACACAGCTATAGCAAGGCAAAAACTTAACTTTCTGGTAAGACTATATTTATAAATAATTCACAGTTTTTCAGATTTTGACCAATTTATTATTAATAAAATCAGTTGCTCTTTTTTTGAGGATATTTGAAAGATTTGATCTTTCCTTTATTTCTAACAGAAGTCACAAGAATCTAGCATAATTATTACTTTTTTTAATTTTTGGAAAGCTGTCTAGGTCAAGAATGTTGACGAAATTTTTTCAGTTATTTCATAATGTCACCTGTAATTATTTCATTACCTATTTCAGTTCGTAGTTTGTAATGTATGCATGCCAAGTTTTATCCACTATTCTTTTATGTTTGGTTATTTTTTCATAATTATGGTCTGACGATAATAGGTTAATTTCATTGTTTTTCAAAATGGACTTCTTTCTAGCAAACTTCAAGAAATTATGACATTGTGTTAAACATTTTTTCATTTTTTAAAATATCCTTTAGGAAATGTTTCAGTCTATTTTTATTATTTTCATTCAAAATTTTCCATGTTTGTTTTCATTATTTTCATTCAAAATTTGTTCGCTTTAAGGATTTTGTTCTTCTGTTGTCTGAGAACATCTGTTTGCTTGTTTCCTTCTATGGCCAAGAAATGTAATCTTTCTGTTTCCTGAGAATATATCTGACAGATTATTCTCTTCGCTATTTCAGTGTATAATGCCTCCCCCAGAGGCGAAACAGGGGAGACCCCCAGGGAAACTACGATGGGTTTCCTTGGCTCTGTTAACTTTTTTGATGACGTCATGGATCGAACAAACGACTGCACAAATAGGTAAGAATGGAAGCTTTTGCAAAATATCACAAAATTCCCACTGAATTGAAAAAAAGAGTATGGTAACACCACACCTCCTTGCTTTATGCCATTGTCAGGGAAGTAAGGTTGCGCAAGCGTTTTATATTGCTATATTTTTGTACATTGTACATACATGCATGTGGCACGAACTAAATAGAAATTATAATAATATATACTTGTTCGATTCCGAAAAGGTCATAGCAGCAAGATGATGTTTAATTGTTAAGGTAAAAGGCACACATATCATAGAACTTGGTAAAATGGATTTTTTTTTAAAATTACACTGATTGGGTTCTCAAAAAGGAGATTATTGTAAATCTACACTATTTTTAAATAGTCTACGAACTTATATAGTAATTTTCTGTAATTCACCTAGTAAAGAACAAGCCACACTCTAAAAAATGTCGGGACAAAATTGGTTTTTTAGATTCAAAATGGTTTTTTGAAAAACCAAATTTCAATGCAAAACCAACATGGATTTTTAAAAAAATCCATGTTGGTTTTTTGCATTGAAATTTGGTTTTTCAAAAAACCATTTTGAATCTAAAAAACCAAATTTGTCTGAAATTTTTTAGAGTGTAACATAATTCATGGTTGGGAGACTGAACTTCAAATCTGGTATTTTTGCATCACGAAAGAGGGGGGCCATTAATGGGATTAATTTCAGTCTTTGAACTGCATGAAACACCATCCAAGAAAACAACAACTATATACAATATCAACTTTGCCTTCTATTTCAATAAGATTTGTGTTTATGACCCATAAAATATCTGACTGAAAATTAATATACACATTAGCGGCTCAAAGCACCACCTTGTGGGCCTAGGTAGGTAGGTAGGTGGGTATTTATGGCCTATGATGACCCTTAATATTTGGTAAAAATATAAATATTCAAAGTTTGTCACTTAGTGTATGCTGTTGCCTTGTATAAGCTTAGCTATTTGAACTGTATATCTGCTAAATAATATCATATGTTCATATTTATATATATTTATACTGATGCTTGGTGATATTGCAAATTATGCGCTTGCGAATTCAAGAAGTACATAACATTAATGGTCAGCACGTTTGACATTTGTGTACATTTGTGTAAAACTATCTTTTTGTCACGTTTGGCGCTTGCTTTTGCCTCTGCAGTGAAGCCATTACCTTTAGACATATTGCTTGCAAGTTGTGTTCTACTAATCCCAATATTTAAAGTACATTACGGACTCTCGATTCCTACGGCAGGCCTCCCAGCGGCCCTATATTTCCCAGAAATTCCTGTATTTCAGTATATATTTTTGGCTCCATATATTTCCCATGAATTCCTGTATTTCATTATATATTTTTGGCTCCCTATATTTCCCATAAATTCCAGTATTTAATTATATATTTTTGGCTCCAAATATCCCTATAAATCCCACAAAGTCTGCAATTTCCATCTTTTCATGTGACATTAAAATGAACGTTTACTGTTCAGCGTTTGTGAATAAATCAGGGAGTAAGGGACCATTCCTTGGTCAACATGCCAATTAATCTTATCTCAACACTGGTCAAGTCAGATTCGTTACATTTTTTGGGATATGCCCAGTCACCAATCGAGCACTCAATCAGTGAATTCGATACTAATATGCCATACATTTGATGCCAAAGAACCCTTTATTTTCCCTATATTTCTACTTCCGAAGGTGTATAAAATCTTATAATTACATTGAAATCTTCCTATAAAATCCGTATATTTTTTTCGTCACGGCCGCTGGGACGCCTGCTATGGTTGTTATTACGATGAAATATCAAGACATGTAATTGACGAATGCACGAAGCTATTGTATTTTATCCATTAACACTGCAAGACCCTAGCTTGCTATAACTGAATGTATCAATTTCTCAACGATAAACCGCTTTTAATGTTTGACACAAGTTCCCGGGGAACGTAGACAAAATGGCTGCCATGTATGTCTAAAGGCACAAAATGGCAGCTCCTCACAGGCTTGCAGCGCCCTACAGCGACAGAGGTGTATGACTCGTAAAAGACCCTACACCTGGCCTCTCATTACTCATATTTCTTGTATAGGATGCCAGCTCGACGTTGCTTTCATCATTGATCGCAGTCTTCCACGAAACGTAGAAACGAGAACAGCTGAACTTAACGTCATTCAGGAGGTGCTAGGAAGACTCAATGTCGGCCGTGATGCCGTGCGGGTGTCCATATCAGCCTTCAATGGCGACGCAGGCGACACCCTAGTAACTCTCAGGGAAAACAGTAATATCGGTACATTAGAGAATGCCGTCAACAGAATAGTATTCAACCAAACGCCCCTCCGCGAGTTCTTTTATGTTGTGGAGTTGGTGAGTCGGACAGCTTTCGACGGCGACCGAGCTAACGTGCCAAATGTACTGGTGCTGGTTGTGGCCGATCGGTTGTCGATCGATCCGCAGAACCTTGTCACATTCCTTCAAACCAGTCTTGGGATCTCAAGCATCATTGTGGTCGGAGTCGGCGATAGTGTTGACAGGGATCAACTAAGTCAGATATCGATGAGACCGCTGGGCTCCACGACTGAACCTCTGTTCATTCTGTCGCCCGGCCAGTATGCCAATGGAGCCCGCCGAAACTTCGTGGACAATGTCTTCGGGAGCCTAAGTGAATCCTGTAGTACAGGTCCAATCCCCAACCCATTCCCAACGGGTGGTATCGGCAATCAAGGTAACATCGGCCGTTTGCTACTCCTCCGTAGCTAGCATGAACAAATAGTTTTCGAATCATCGCACTATCAACTGACCTCGTAGCTTTCATAATTATAGCTTTTTGCCAACGATCTTCCCTCGCAGAACTTTCAACTTTCAACCTCGCCTTGCAATATCACTGATTTTGTAATGATTATAAATCTCTGAGTATTCAATAATTTTCCAAATTGTTCAATAATTTTCCCAATGGTTCAATAATTTTCCATATGGTTCAATAATTTTCCAACGGTTCAAAAGTTTTCCCAATGGTTCAATGATTTTCCCAATGGGTCAGTAATTTTCCCAATGGTTCAATAATTTTACCAATGGTTCAATAATTCCAATGGTTCAATAATTTTCCCAATGGTTCAGTAAATTTCCCTATGGTTCATTGTCCCAATGGTTCATTTGGCGTTTCCTTTCCAAAGTTATTTTCAAAGCATAAATTGTTGAATATATATAATCCTACTCAATGATGTTTACCAGGCATGATAATCTTGTGTTACTTATTGGTAACTGTCAACGATGTAGCAAGGCCAGTTTGAAAGTTGAAAGCGACGTCTATTGTGACCAGTGATATGAAAGAAGCTATAATACCCTAGAGCTTACCATCGATTCCTTTTTTTGTTCATATAGCACCTTCTACTAATTGCGTCTCACCATGCCAAACAATTATAGCTGTTGCGCATTGCCTTACGACATGACATTCGCTTTAAAATGACCATGTCTAATTATCTGCGTTTTATCTGCATTTTATCTGCATTTTGTCTACAAGTTTCATTTGCTTAATGAATTAATGCTTTGTTTTTTACTGGCAATTTGTTGAGTGCTGTTATTAATAAAAATGATTTCTCTGTAGATTATTACACCTCCGGACTGCTCTTTTTCAGTGCCACTGACTCTCTTCTTAATCTTTTTTGTTTTGCTATGTCTTCGAATCAACTTAGTTTCTTATTTTCCCAATTAAACACCTAGAAAACATAGGGTCTAGCAGCAACTTAGGTCGTAGCACTTATGTTTAGTCATTCCTTACCCTCAAATTTGTTTTAATGTAGCAAGGTACAATTCAGTAGTACTGAAACATTGAATCCATATTGATTTGAAATTGCCTCATTGTGGTCAAATCAAAAACTTATTCGCTTTATCTGTTTAGGTGACCCTGGCGCGACAGGAGCGACTGGTCCACCTGGACCCGTTGGACCTATCGGACCTTCTGGACCCTCAGGACTTGGCGGATTTGATGGACCACCTGGACCAACAGGTAAAAGACATCTTATTGAAATACACTCTGGTTCATATACACGTATATGGAACACTTTTCTTTTGTGTAAAGTGACAAATATGGGACCAGCCAGGGTTTTTGGATGAGTTTCATTTTGTAGAGTGTAAAATAACCAGTTTAAGTGCCTGCAAGGTTCAGAAATAATATCTACTTAGTTCATCTTCCCTTCTATGACTATTTCAAAGCCTCAATTACTATAATTATTATCAAGCATTTCAATTTGTTGGTTTAATGCCCCCCATCTTTGTAAACACCCTGAATTTCTACCTTTCCCAATATACATATAGTGGTCATCGGAAGTAGTTTAAATAGAATCAGAGCCTCACAATTTTTCATAGTCCAGCGAGAAGTTACTTAAATTAGCAATTTCTCAGGAAAGTGTCGATGTATTTATTAACAATCAATGGTGTAATCTGTGCGGTTTATCCTAGTCTAAACTGATATGATTATCATATGCCTGCTATGAACCTTAGATAAACTTTAGTATTTCTGCCCAGGTCGCCGAGGCAATCCTGGACCAACTGGACCAAGAGGACCTACAGGAGCTGTAGGACCACCAGGAGGTAGAGGATTTGCTGGCCAACCTGGTCCACCTGGTGAATCAGGTAGACCTGGCTTTGATGGACCTCCTGGAAGACTTGGACCACCAGGTCAATCTGGACCTCCTGGACCAACAGGAACTGATTTAGGCGAAACTGGACCACCAGGACCTAGAGGACCTCGGGGTCCCCGAGGACCTGTTGGCGGACCTGGTAACACTGGAGCTGCAGGCAGACCTGGACCCAGAGGGCCTCTAGGACCAGCTGGAGAATCTGGTCAACCTGGACCACCTGGTAATGATGGTCGACCTGGATTTTCTGGAAGGGCCGGAAACCCAGGTCCACCAGGATCAGCTGGAGAGACTGGACCAGATGGAGGTACTGGTCCTCCAGGACGCCGTGGACCTGCTGGAGAATCAGGACCTTCCGGACCGTCAGGAGAAGATGGACCTCTCGGACCTCGTGGACCCCGTGGCCAGCCTGGACCTCCTGGAGGTGCTGGTGGCTCTGGAGTTGCAGGTTTACCTGGATTCCCTGGAAGCAGAGGACCTGCTGGACCACGAGGCCCTTCAGGAGATTCCGGTCCTCCTGGACCACTCGGACGACCTGGTCCATCTGGACCCTCAGGACCCGCAGGACCTGCTGGAGCTACTGGAGGCACTGGACTTCCAGGAGATGCTGGACTTCGCGGCCCACGTGGTAGCAGAGGACCTGCAGGACCTTCTGGAGAGGATGGACCGGATGGATCACCAGGACCACCAGGTTTCAGAGGACCTCGTGGACCTGTTGGACCCCCAGGATCTGAAGCAGGAGAACCAGGCTTTCGTGGACCATCGGGGCCATCTGGACCTCCAGGTGAAGCTGGAGAACCTGGTCCTCCTGGTCCTCTAGGACCAGCTGGAGATGCAGGCCCCCGTGGACCTTCAGGACCTTCCGGAGAAAGTGGACAACCTGGACTTCCTGGAATTACTGGCCCTCGTGGCCCAGTAGGTGAGTAATATCCACAAGTACTTAAACTATTCGTATAATTTCTGGTATAATATTTCAACACAACAATTATGGAAAATAACCACTATTTTTTTTTTTAAGGACCGAGAGGCCAGCCTGGTACAGCTGGTGAAGGTGGTGAGAGAGGTCCACCTGGACCAGGTGGACCTAGAGGACCTTCTGGACCTTCGGGAGAATCCGGTGAACGTGGAGAAGGTGGACCTCCAGGACCTAGTGGTCCCAGAGGTCCTGCTGGACCAAGAGGACCACGTGGTGAAGCTGGAGGACCTGGTATGTGATCTTCTTCGTCTTTCTAAATCTCAATACAATGAAATATAAATATTGGTGTAATATTCCTATTCAATAAACTCATTTTTACTCCATGTAATGAATATGACGATGTGACTTTTGGTAAAGCTGACTTATAGGTAAATCAAATAAATCTCATGAAAAATTTCATTCCTCCAACTACAGGTGGAGATGGTCCCGCTGGACCAAGAGGACCCCGTGGTCCTACAGGAGAACGTGGACCCGCTGGAGAAAGTGGAGAATCTGGACCTCTAGGACCTCTTGGACCTCGAGGAGAACGAGGACCAAGAGGACCTGTTGGAACACCTGGTGAAGCAGGAGGGCCTGGTTTAGGTGGATTGCCTGGACCTCGAGGTCCAGCTGGTCCAGCAGGTATGTCTGTTTGTTATTTTAGCACACTTCCATTGCAATTTTTTATACATGTAATTTATGCAAAAAATACTGTTCAACAGGAGTAGAAATGTAAAGATTAAATGTTGTAAACTTGAAATCGAGTGAAATTAAAATATTTTCTCTTTCACACAATAAATTAAATTTGTATATTTCTTCCTTTTCTCTAAATTATTCTTAATATAAGATTGCAGTTCCATTAGTATGTCCATCCAAGAAAAGTTATCATTCATGCACTAAAATGCAAATATAAGCCATATATATAATATAATTATCATTGTCAATGATTCGTCATAATCATAATTTTAGGTGGACCTGGTGAAACTGGAGCCGTTGGACCTTTAGGACCTGATGGTCCCAGAGGAAACCCTGGTCAAAGAGGACCCGCTGGACCCGCAGGGGAGGCCGGAGAAGCCGGAGAAGTAGGAAGCCCTGGACGTCAAGGAAATAGAGGTCCTGCCGGACCTGCTGGTCCTTCTGGATCAACAGGAGTCCTTGGACCTGTTGGACCCTCCGGACCACGAGGACCTGCTGGTAAGTCCAATGTTTCAAATTAGGATAGCCCGTTTATGACATTGCAAAAGGTGGTAAAATAAAATTTGGGGCAATTTTTCTACGGTTGGTTTGGAGGACAAAGAGAAAGCGGGCCATCTTTATTTTTATAGTGCGTCAATCAGAAAAATAAGATAGTAGTTTGCTTTTTTATCGTCGGCACCAAATATGTTGGGTCGGGAGATCCGAGAAGCTAAAAATCACTTATTCCCGCCCTCATGACTGTTGTTTTCTTGGAGCAGCTGTGATCATGGATAAGTCCTTTCTTGTTTGTCACACTGATAGCAAGACAAGTGTTTTGTTTTTAATAACAATAAATGTGACAAAATACATAATCTTTTCCTTGCATAATTAGAGATTCTTCATAAAGTGTCTTTGTAATGCAGGTGAACGAGGTGAACGTGGAGAACCCGGAGGCCCCGGTGAATTGGGATCCCCAGGACAAAGAGGAAACCGAGGACAAAGAGGACCTGCCGGAGAACCTGGAGAGCCTGGAGGACCTGGATTCCCTGGTCCACTTGGACCCGCTGGGCCTGCTGGACCATCTGGTGAGAGAGGTCCAGCTGGCACTACTGGCGTTCTCGGACCATCTGGACGTCCAGGACCAAGAGGCCCTGCTGGTCCAGCTGGAGTTCCAGGTGAATCCGGAGAACAGGGTCCACCAGGACCTCAAGGATCGAGAGGAAACCGGGGACCTGCCGGTCCATCTGGGGAACGAGGTGGCCCTGGAGAGACAGGAGTGCCTGGCCCACTTGGTCCAGCTGGGCCAGCTGGTCCAAGAGGAGAACGTGGTGAAGCAGGAGGACCAGGTCCACTTGGACCAGTTGGTGAGTAATCTTGTACTGATTTTGTATGTAAAATTTGATCAATGAATATTTTCTACCAGAAAAAAGAGATTTTTTTTTTCCAGTGGCCATTGCAAAAATAAATTACATAGCTTTTATGTAATATTAATAATTCATGATGTGTTCTAGGATTCCCTGGACCTGCTGGACCCAGAGGAGAACGCGGCGAAAGTGGAGGACCTGGAATTTTGGGACCCGTGGGACCACTGGGACCAAGAGGACCGGCTGGTCCAGCTGGAGAACCTGGTGAAGCAGGTGGACTAGGTCCTGTTGGACCAGCTGGACCCAGAGGTCCTTCAGGACCTGCAGGAGAAAGTGGAGAATCAGGACCACTAGGTCCTGTCGGTCCCGCAGGCCCCAGAGGTCAAAGAGGATCCAGAGGACCTGCTGGAGTGGGTGGACCTACTGGCAGGACAGGATCAATAGGTCGAGCTGGACCCGCTGGACCTGCTGGACCACGAGGAGAACGCGGTGAACGTGGAGGCCCCGGAGAGACCGGTGAATAGTTATAATCTACACGATTTATGCATGCATGATAAAGTAATATACCATCAGCTCAGAATTAACTATATGACAATTATATTCCAGGCGCCTTGGGACCTGTTGGCCGTGCTGGTCCAAGAGGACCTTCTGGCGAATCAGGAGAACCAGGAGATGTTGGACCTCCAGGTTTCCCAGGATTTCCTGGACCACTAGGAGAAAGTGGACCTGCTGGTGGACCTGGTCAAACTGGAGTCGTTGGTCCTTCTGGTCCCGCTGGACCCAGAGGACCTTCTGGCACACCCGGAGAAAGAGGAGGCCCTGGACCAACTGGTGCTGCGGGACCAAGAGGTCCAGCTGGACCAAGTGGTCCCAGCGGAGGTCGAGGACCTACTGGTGCTGGTGGACCAACTGGTCAACCTGGACCGCGAGGACCACGAGGACCTGCTGGAGTCTCAGGTAATTTCATAAATTTGAAATTTGACTTTCATTTGGGACTACTTTAACTGTCCTGCATTGACCAGTTGATAAAATGTACTATATATTCATGGACTCAAACAAGCTTTAATGCTGTAATTGAATTTGCTGGTGCATGTAGAATAATGAAATAAATCTATCATATTCTTCTGGAGCAGCATGTTATAAATATTTCTTGATTGCATACATTCATGACATATTGTTTGAATGTATAATTGTATGTATTTCACTGGATCATAAAGGTGACTTCTGCACTGCTACGTCCATTGTTCAATCAAGATTTATTTGTGTTTAGGACCCAGTGGAGAAGATGGACAGCCTGGTGAAGCAGGACCAAGAGGTCCAACAGGACCTGCTGGTCCATCAGGAGAACGTGGTGTGCCTGGTCCTACTGGTGAGGCAGGCTTAGCTGGACCTTCTGGGTTCCCTGGGTCCCGAGGACCTGCTGGTCCATCTGGACCAACAGGAAGAACTGGAGCTCTTGGTCCTGCAGGACCAAGGGGTCAAAGGGGTTCTCCTGGAATCAGAGGAGAAGGAGGCGAGACAGGAGAACCTGGTGAGCCAGGATTGGCTGGGCCGGCCGGTCCCGCCGGTACAAGAGGAGAACCGGGCACAAGAGGAGAACCCGGAGCCCCCGGACTTGATGGTTTGACTGGTGCGGCTGGTTTCCCTGGACCTGCAGGCCAGCGTGGTCCTGTTGGACCTCCTGGTGAAGGTGGAGAGACTGGAGCTCCTGGCTTCGCTGGTCCAGCTGGACCTAGTGGCTCTCCTGGTGAAACTGGAGAGCGTGGGCCAGCAGGACCCGCAGGACCTTCAGGCCGACCTGGACCATCAGGTTGGTTACTTTTTTCTCCCCTCTGTGATCTAGCACAGATTGAAGTTTTCCTCTGGTTTATCTTGTACAATGTTACTATTCTATCTTTTATCTAAATTTCATCAACAATTCATTTTAGGACCATCTGGAGAAAGAGGGGAACCAGGCGAAAGAGGTTTAACTGGTGCTGCTGGCCCAGCTGGACCTTCTGGCCCATCTGGACCAAGAGGACCTGGTGGAGAAGCTGGGCCACTAGGTCCTGCTGGACCCTCCGGACCTTCTGGGCCCCGAGGACCTCGAGGACCCATTGGACCTGCTGGAGAAACTGGAGCTGCTGGGCCTGCTGGTTTCAGCGGACCTGCTGGAGGAAGAGGTGAAACTGGTGAGAGGGGTGAAGCTGGTCCAGCTGGACCCGCTGGTCCCGCTGGACCAAGTGGACCACTCGGACCATCTGGAGAACGTGGATCAAGAGGCGAAACTGGTGCTGCTGGGCAACCCGGCCAGCCAGGTACTGCTTTAATGTCAAAAATGCAATTGATGATTAAACATTCATTTCAATATATTCTGGTATTGTCTCAAATCATCAATGTGAGATGACATGATTCATTTAAGGTTCAAGAGGACCATTAGGACCTGTGGGACCTGCAGGACCTTCTGGAGCTCCCGGACCAACAGGCGCTGCAGGAAACAGGGGAACTAGAGGACCAGTCGGAGGCAGTGGTGAAAGAGGACCAGCTGGTCCATCAGGAGTCCCTGGTCCATTAGGGCCTTCAGGGCCTCGTGGACAACGTGGACCTAGTGGACCTCGAGGAGAGACTGGAGCTCCAGGTGAAGGAGGAATAAGAGGACCTGTTGGACCTTCTGGACCGAGAGGTGAACCTGGACCTGCTGGTGAGCCTGGTCCTTCTGGGCCTTCCGGACCAACTGGACCCCGAGGAAATCGTGGTGAGGCTGGAGAGAGAGGACCTGCAGGAGAAACTGGATCACTGGGACCTGTCGGTCCATCCGGACCTTTAGGTGAAATAGGTCCAGCTGGAGAAGCCGGTGAGCCTGGCGAGGCTGGTTCACCTGGATCCCCAGGACAAGGTGGACCCAGAGGACCTACTGGACCTGCTGGTCCAGCTGGAGAAACAGGATCTCTTGGACCTGTTGGTCCTAGCGGCAGACCCGGAAATAGAGGAGAAAGAGGACCTGCTGGACCTGCAGGTATGATTGACTTTTTTATTCTCAAATGGTGTTGTTTGATGCAATTGCCATTAAATTTAGTTTAATTATAGGTAGTACGAATAATGTAACTTTTTTTATTAGGAACAACTGGGGTTGCTGGTCAACCTGGATCAGGTGGACCCCGTGGTCCAGTTGGTCCCGCTGGATCACCGGGTGAAGCTGGAGAACCAGGAGAAAGAGGACCTGGAGGTTTGCCTGGTAGAGATGGCCCTGCTGGACCCAGAGGACCTAGAGGACCAATGGGACAAACAGGTGTTGGTGGACCAACAGGTCAGCCAGGTAACCGTGGACCCAGAGGCCCTGCCGGTCCTGCTGGACCAGGTGGTGAAACAGGTGGCCTTGGACCTTCTGGACTCCCTGGACCTCGTGGACCTGCTGGTCCTGCTGGTGAAATGGGAGAACCTGGAGTCACTGGTGCACTTGGACCTTTAGGTAAGGGACTATCTGAAAATCAAGAGTATATATATAGCACTTTACTTTGTTAATGTCTTCTTTTGAATGAAGAATGGCTTATGTATGTGACACTAATAATATCAAAATCATGCAGGTCCATCTGGACCTTCCGGGCCAAGAGGAGAAACTGGTGCCCCTGGTGAACCGGGTGGTATTGGACGAGCTGGTCCAAGAGGGCCAAGAGGTCCTGCTGGTGAATCTGGAGAACCTGGAGAACCTGGACCTATTGGCCGAGGTGGCCCTGATGGCCCCAGAGGACCAGTCGGTGAACGAGGTGAACGTGGAGGCCCTGGCAACACTGGATCCCCTGGACGACCAGGTACTTAAGTTTGCGCATATAGATTTAACATTGTCAAAGTGTCACAAAACTTTATTGTTCTTTTAATGGTAAGTTTGTAAACTCAGTATTTTACCAAATATTATGCTATTATATTGATGGAAGTGTGGCCCCTCTGCAGCAACAAGTAAGTCTTTGAGAGGTCTCCCTTTCCGCTACATATGATAATTAATTGAAACAACTGAATAGTAAATTATACAGATATATTGGAAAATAGAAAAAAGTCTGAATCTGAATCTGAATCTAAATCTGCACTCTTAACGTCTCTTTAATTGTTGGTTTGTGTTAGGTCTTGCTGGATTGCCCGGACCACAAGGAGAAAGAGGAGAACGTGGAGAACCTGGTGTTGGAGGTCGAACAGGGTCCCCTGGATTCCCAGGCAGCGACGGCAGACAAGGCCCAGCTGGACAGCGTGGCGAAAGAGGTCCCTCTGGACCAACTGGTGCTCAAGGTCCAACTGGACCTACAGGAAATGCTGGCTTCCCTGGAGCCCGTGGTCCAACCGGACCAGCAGGTGGTCCGGGTGATACAGGTGTTATCGGACCAAGTGGTCCTGCTGGACCACGCGGACCTAGAGGACCTTCTGGAACTTCTGGGGCAATCGGAGAACCTGGACCTGGAGGTCAACCTGGGCGAGCTGGTAGGTGCAGAAGAACCAGATTATCAATTTGTGAATTATCAATAGTGATTACATTTACATATGCATCTAAAATTACCAATATTTTCAGTTTGAAAATTTATCCATTATATCTGTACTTTTCAGGTCAAAGGGGCAGTCGTGGACCCTCGGGAGAACCAGGCAGTAGAGGAGAAACTGGCGGCGTTGGACCCGTTGGGCGTGCCGGCCCTCGAGGTCCCAGAGGACCTGCAGGAGAAGGAGGAGAACCAGGACCCACTGGCCCTGATGGACCCTCTGGACCTGCTGGCCCTGCCGGTGAAAGGGGTGAACGAGGAGAAGCTGGAGAAACTGGAACACCTGGAAGGCCAGGTAATAAACCAACTATGTGCATAATTATTTTCACAAAACAATTATTGCTTTCATCTTTTAAAAATGTTTACATTACTTTGTAAAAGTTTATACTAACATAATATAAACAAGTAAAGTTTTGACAACATCAGGTTACAGCGGGTCTATTTGATATGGGGAAAGACTGTGTGTCAACTGTGTGCATAATAATTTTCTACAATACAGTTATCGCTTTCACCTTATAAAAATGCTTACATTACTTGGTGAAAGTTTATAAAAAATACATTGTCAAGCAAAGTTTTAACTATTCTATATTACAGCTGGTAAACTTGTTATTGGAAAGAGGGGACAGTTTCATCTTGAAAATAGCACACTCTAAAAAAATTCAGACAAAATTGGTTTTTTAGATTCAAAATGGTTTTTTGAAAAACCAAATTTCAATGCAAAAAACCAAAATGGATTTTTTTAAAAATCCATTTTGGTTTTGCATTGAAATTTGGTTTTTCAAAAAACCATTTTGAATCTAAAAAACCAATTTTGTCCCGAGATTTTTTAGAGTGCACTTTGTGATGCAAGATAGTGATGATGTGTCATGATCATACCATAGCAATTCTTTTGATGATAATTTGATTTAAGGAGACAAAATAATACTGCTTGTTTGTCACAGACAAATGAAAGAACTATGCATCTGATTCTTACACAAAAGTCAGGTATGTCAAATTAAAAGGACTATGTTAATTTGTTAAAAGTATGACGATGGCACATCATTCATTAGCTATCATGAGTCACAAGCTATATTTTTCACAGTGAAATGGACCTCTCTTTTTTCATAGTGAATCAACGAGCTGCAATAGACAGATAGCTAAGCGGTGATTTGTTGATAGATTGTGTCCGTTTATGTTTGAAGAAGAAACAGTAAACATGTACTTATTACTGAACAGGCGCTGCTGGACCAAGTGGACCAAGTGGACCAAGAGGACCCAGAGGCCAACCTGGACCTTCAGGAGAAACAGGAGGCCTTGGACCCGCTGGCCCATCTGGCCGTCAAGGTCAACGTGGCGAAAGAGGAGAACGAGGTCCTGCTGGCCAGACAGGAGCTCTTGGTCCTCTTGGACCTTCTGGACCCTCTGGTCGACCCGGAGAACGTGGATCTCCTGGAACACCAGGCATAACAGGTTCAGCCGGTCAAGCAGGTGAAAGAGGACCAAGAGGACCTTCTGGACCCTCTGGACCAGCTGGTGGACCTGGAGAAACTGGTGCCCTTGGTCTGCCAGGTCGTGCTGGACCTTTAGGTATGAATCATCAGAACCAGACCTAGTTGATTTTTAGCTTCTGTAGGCACTTTTTCTAAAGTCGGTTGGTAGGATGAAAAAAAAGCTGTGGTCTCAATTTGTTATTGTGTCAATCAGTTAAATAAAATGTGAATAAGCCTTTTTTGTCAGAAGCTAAAAAATAATGATGTCTTGCCTCAATCGTTACATTTCTGTTAAAAATCATGATCAAATGGTAGTATACGTCACTATAATAATGATGAAAAAATGAACTCTGGCATATTAATACTGTCACAACCTACACAGGAAACAACTGCATAAAGAGTTAATTTTGTCACAGGACCAAGTGGACCCTCTGGTGAACAGGGAGAACCAGGTGAACGTGGTCCAGTTGGACCCGCAGGAAGAGCTGGACCACGAGGACCAGCTGGACCATCTGGAGAGAGGGGAGAACCAGGACCAACTGGTGAAGCTGGTTTGCCTGGTCGTGCAGGACCAAGTGGTCCGTCTGGTGAAGTTGGACCTGCTGGTGAAGCTGGAGAATCAGGACGCCCTGGCCCTGATGGAAGGCCTGGACCAGCCGGAGGTCGTGGAGAACCTGGTGAGAGAGGTCCTGTTGGTCCAATGGGACCTTCAGGTCCTGCTGGACCCAGAGGAGCTTCTGAGCGAGGAGAACAAGGAACTCAAGGACCTCGAGGACCAACAGGAGCCATTGGACCGGCAGGACCACGCGGAAGAGCCGGCGAGAGAGGTCAACCTGGTGAACAGGGAGAACCAGGTGAACCAGGATCTCCTGGCCTTTCCGGCCTACCAGGACCTTCTGGTCCAAGTGGAACCAGGGGTCAAGATGGCGAACCAGGTCCAGCTGGACCCGAAGGTCCCAGAGGTAACCGAGGACCTGCTGGACCCCGAGGTGTAGCAGGTAAGTTCGATCAGTGCTTTTCAACAATTATGTGAACAATTTGCAGAGTACAACATAATAATTTTTATTATTTTTTGACATAACAAAGTTAGCAGGCTGGCTAATACCTTGACAATTATACTTCTCCATTTTAGGTGGCCCTGGTACAACTGGTGCTATCGGACAGGCTGGTCCCAGAGGACCTTCTGGACCTGCTGGTGAACGTGGAGAACGTGGCGGACCTGGTTTGAGTGGTGCCCCTGGCAGACCCGGACCAGATGGACGTGCCGGACCCTCCGGTCAACGAGGAACCGCCGGACCAATCGGACCACCTGGAGAGGTTGGTTTGCCTGGAGACAGAGGACAACGTGGACCTGCTGGAACTCCTGGAGAAAGGGGAACACCAGGTAAAGCCAGATGAGTTTATCTTGCATTAAAATATTCCAGCTAATGGAAAACTAATTTAATTGTACCAAACTATTTTCTCTATAAAACAACGCTTTGGATATCTAGAGCATGGTTCACATACCTCTGACTTCTATTACGTTGTAGAATTTCTCATACTGTTTTGTATTTAATTTGATATTCTTTTCAACTTTTTCTCTCAACAGGCACACCGGGTCAGACTGGTTCACCTGGACAAGCTGGACCTGCTGGTAGACAAGGTCCACGAGGCCCTGGAGGTCAAAGAGGACCTGGTGGACCAACTGGAGCCATTGGCCCAGCAGGCCCTGCTGGACCAGGAGGAGAAAGAGGAGAAAGAGGACCTGTGGGCCCAAGTGGACAAACAGGATCTGCAGGACAAGCTGGACCTGCTGGACCAGCAGGAGAAAGAGGGCGTCCCGGTGAAACAGGTATAATGTCATAGATTTCAGAATATCTTTCTGAATAACTATATAATTATATTATGATGAAGACACAAGGCTGGAATTTGTAATTAAAACATGTCTTTAAAAAACTGCATCATTTACCATTGTGCAGGTCAGCCTGGTGAGCCTGGACCAGCTGGACCCGCAGGACCAAGTGGTCCTTCAGGACCTTCAGGAGAAAGAGGAGGCCCCGGGGAGGCTGGTGAGCCTGGACCACAAGGAGCTCAAGGTGAAAGGGGTCCCAGAGGTCCATCTGGACCTTCTGGGCAACCTGGAGAACTTGGACCAGCTGGTGAAGCTGGAGAACCTGGACCAGCTGGACCTCGTGGACCCTCTGGTGAAGCCGGTGCAAGAGGTGAAGATGGTGCTGCAGGTGAACCTGGTCCAGCTGGTCCAGCTGGACCTGCAGGATCACGTGGACCTTCTGGACCTGTTGGACCAACAGGAGAAGCAGGAGCACCTGGTCGTAGTGGTGCACCTTCACCTGGCCCTCCAGGACCTATTGGTCCTGCTGGACCTCGGGGAAATGATGGAGCCGCCGGAGAACCTGGACCTGCAGGGCCTGCTGGCCCTAGAGGATCAAGAGGACCTCTTGGACCACCTGGCGAGGCAGGACCTCGTGGTGAGGCTGGCGAACCTGGAAATGCTGGACGAGATGGACCTTCTGGACCCACTGGACCACTTGGACCTACTGGTGAATCAGGAGAGCCAGGACCAGCTGGTGAAGCTGGCCCAAGAGGAACAGCCGGTGAAAGAGGACAACCTGGAAGCCCTGGCGAAAGAGGAGAAAGAGGCCCCGCTGGACCTGCTGGAACAACCGGACCAGTTGGACCTGGAGGAGCTCCAGGTATGAATCCTGAAATTGTTGCTTTTAAAAGCAAGCATTCATAATTATGAATCTTGACATTAAATTAAAACATATTTCAATTGTGAATACCTTTTTCAGGTCCCAGGGGAGAACAAGGAGAGAGAGGAGAAGCCGGAACCCCTGGCACTCCGGGATTCCAAGGTCCTGCAGGAGCTGCTGGACCTAGAGGATCACCAGGACAACCAGGAGAAGCTGGAGAACGAGGAGGCCCTGGAGGTCCTGGTAGACAGGGTTCACCAGGACCAAGCGGTCCTGCTGGTGAAGCTGGAGCACGTGGTGAGCCTGGATCTGCTGGAACACCTGGAGCTCAAGGTCCAAGAGGACCTGCAGGTCCAAGGGGTCCACAAGGAGCTCGTGGTGAAGGAACACCTGGTGAAGCTGGAGCTGAGGGTCCTGTAGGACCTGTAGGACCCACAGGACCTGCTGGACCTGCTGGCCCTGGAGGCGAAAGAGGTGAACCTGGTCGAGGAGGCGGACCTGGACTTCCTGGTGAGCGAGGACCAGCTGGACCTGCTGGCCCTGCAGGAGAGAGAGGACCAGGTGGACCCACTGGACCAAGAGGACCACGAGGACCAATTGGACCAGCCGGACCTGCTGGAGAGACAGGACAACCTGGAGGTGCTGGAGCTCGCGGAGATGCGGGTGCACAGGGAGAACGTGGAGAACGAGGACCTGCTGGAGAACCCGGAGTTCCTGGAGAAGGTGGTCCTCAAGGATCACCTGGTCGACCTGGAGCAGCTGGACCCTTAGGGTCACCTGGTCCTGCAGGAGAACAAGGAGAGAGAGGTGAACCAGGGTCACCTGGTGCACCAGGCAGACCTGGAAACAGAGGACAGGATGGTAAGTGTAGAAAGTGTTGTATTTGTTTTACTGCATCTTAAATTATTGATGACTTTGCTACAATTACTAACTTTCCTCATTATTTACAGGTCGACCTGGACCAAGAGGACCTGCTGGTCCTACTGGAACAGCTGGAGAACCCGGAACAGATGGTGGTCCTGGTGAAAGAGGACCTAGAGGGCCAAGCGGACAACCTGGACCAAGTGGTCCTCGTGGAGAAGGCGGTTCTCAAGGACCACAGGGACCAATTGGTCCAGCTGGACCTGCTGGACCACGTGGTGAAAGAGGACCCGCAGGTCCTGGAGGTGAACCTGGAGCTGCTGGAAACCCTGGCGCTCAAGGACCACGCGGAGAAGCTGGTCCAAGGGGAACTGCAGGAAATGCTGGAGGACAGGGAGAAGCAGGACCAAGGGGACCTGCTGGTCCAGCTGGACCTAGAGGCCCCTCTGGTGTTCCTGGAGAAGGTGGACCCCGTGGTGAAGCTGGAGCTAGAGGACCTGCAGGCCCTGCAGGCCCCAGAGGAACAGCAGGTAAAATTAATTAAAATTGTTGTAAGTGTGAAAAGATACATGAAGTATCCATTTAATTCACTGACTAATTTTGATATCAATCTGTCACACAGGAAATGCTGGAACTCCTGGAAACCAAGGTGAAGCTGGTGCCAGAGGACCAACTGGTCCAAGTGGACCTAGAGGGCCCACAGGAGAACCTGGAACTGCAGGAACCCAGGGAGAAAGAGGCCCCGCAGGACCTGCTGGGCCATCTGGAAGACGAGGAGAAAGGGGAGAACAAGGACAACCCGGCGGACCTGGTGGTCCAGGGGAAAGGGGACAAACCGGTCCTGCTGGCCCTGCTGGACAACCTGGACCTGCTGGTCCCGCTGGACCACTCGGACCACTCGGACCAGCTGGACCTGCTGGAGCGAGAGGAGAAAGAGGAGAGAGAGGTGGACCCGGTGAGCGTGGAGGACCTGGACAAGATGGACGACCAGGAGAAAGAGGAGAACCAGGAAGGCCAGGTGAACGTGGCCGTGCTGGTGAACCTGGTCCTGCTGGAGCTGCAGGAGGACCCGGTGAACGAGGTCAGCCGGGTGAACGTGGTAATCCCGGAAGGGCTGGAGCAGCAGGAACACCAGGTAAGATGATAAGAATGTGTATTACTTTCAATTTCTTCTAGGCATAAAGCAATGTTCTATAAAGATCATTATATTATAATCATTTAAATTCAATTATAGGATCAAGAGGGTCACCTGGACCTGATGGCCCAACAGGACCTGTTGGTCCTGCTGGACCACAAGGTGAAAGAGGACCCAGAGGAGAAGCTGGAGAACCTGGACAACCCGGAGCTCCATCTGAACGTGGTGAGCAAGGACGAGTTGGACCTGCAGGACCTGCTGGACCTGCTGGTCCTGCTGGTCCTCCTGGAGAACGTGGAGCTGCAGGAGAAGCTGGTCTTCGAGGAGAACCAGGACGTCCTGGCCCTCAGGGCGGCGCTGGTGAGAGAGGTGCTAGTGGTCGTCCAGGAGAAAGAGGACCACTTGGTCCCGCTGGACCTGCTGGCCCTGCCGGTGAACGTGGAACACAAGGAGAACGTGGTTCACCTGGACAGGATGGTCGTGCTGGACCACGAGGTGAGTATTTGTAAGGTTAGGAAGATAGGAATTAAGAAGAAAACATTGTTTACAATCAATTTGCTAACATTGTTTATCTGTGTCATAGGTTCACCTGGACCCGCTGGGGAGGCTGGTGAGAGAGGTGGAATAGGTCCTGTTGGACCAATTGGACCTAGCGGACCCGCTGGACCGGCTGGACCTGGTGGAGAAACTGGAGAACGGGGTGGACCAGGAGAGGCTGGACGCCCCGGACCTCAAGGAGGGCGAGGTGAACGAGGACCAAGTGGCCCAGCCGGAGTACAGGGACAACCTGTAAGTCATATTGAAAGATGAATGTTATTACAACCTATTCATTAGTTATGCAAAAAGATGGGACCAGTACACTGTGAAAAATGCACTGATGATAGCATTTAACATGGGAGTATAGAAGTTGTTTGATAGTCATGGTCACGAGAAGGCCATTTGATTTGTCATCACTCATTTTAGAGTAAAAATCAGATTCATAATCCTTTCGTTTGGCTGTAATCAACAAGCAGTATTGGCCTCCTTCTAAAGATCAAATCAATATTGAAAGTATTGGGTATAATCATGACAAATCAACAGTATGATGACTCACTGTCAAGGTGCCATTTCACAGTGCAACATTCCACTCTTTTTGCATAACAAATTTACAGACTATAAAGAGCTGTGTGGCCGTACATGTAGAAGTTTACAGATACAGCCACAGGCACACGCCTGTATTAGTCAATTGATATTTATACTGAGTATCAATTGACTAATACAGTCAGTCCAGGAGAGTGCCTGTGATACAGCTGTGTGTATATTGTATGTAAAATTATATATTCTTACTCATTCGATGTCTTTAGGGAGAGAGAGGCCAGCCAGGCCGATCTGGACCACGAGGTCCAGCTGGACCTGCCGGCCCCCAGGGAGAAGCAGGCTCAAGAGGTGGTGACGGTTCACCAGGTGCCCAAGGAGAGCGTGGCCAACCTGGAGAACGTGGTCAAGCTGGCACCCCTGGCACACCAGGCACACCTGGTGAAAGAGGAGGTGTGGGACGACCTGGTGAGGATGGACGACCAGGAGCCAGAGGACCAGCTGGTGAGGCTGGCACCAGAGGAGAGCCTGGCTCACAAGGACCCCAAGGACCATCTGGACGACCTGGACCAAGAGGTATATTTGCAAGCAGTATTTCACTTGTTAGCTTCAATAGTGTCAGTTTGACAACTTCAAATACTCCAAGATTAACATGATCTGTTACAAACTTAAAGTTCGATACTCCAAGATTAACATGATCTGTTACAAACTTCAAGTTCAATACTCCCGAGATTAACACGATTTGTTAGATTTGAAGTTCATAAAAAAGTCTATAAGAAGCTACTCATATTAACTTTGTTTTAGTGCTTTATTAACCAATAAAAATGTTAATGAAACATAAAGGGATAATGGAATATATGAAATGATTTTATCTTTTGAAACATTCCAGTTATGCTTGAAACAAATGTGATTGTATGACTTCTAAATGTATATTTCCATCTTATTCAGGCCCAAGAGGTCCTGCTGGTCCAGCAGGATCAGGTGGAGAGAGAGGCCCTGTAGGACCAGCTGGTTCTCCAGGTCCTCGTGGTGAACAAGGAGAAAGAGGTCAAGGTGGAGAACCTGGAACTCCTGGAACCGGTGGAGAAAGAGGTCCCGTTGGTCCTATTGGACCAGCTGGACCTTCTGGTGAAGCTGGACCTCAGGGTGAAAGAGGATCTCCTGGTGAAGCTGGCGCTGACGGACAACCAGGAGCTCAAGGTGCTAGAGGACAACCCGGCGAAAGAGGCCAAGACGGAACCCCTGGAACTCCAGGTGGGCCTGGCGAAAGAGGCAGAGATGGTCCTGCAGGTCCGAGAGGATCTCCTGGGCCAGCTGGCGCTCAAGGCGAACGTGGAGAACGAGGCGGACCCGGTTTGGGTGGAGAGGCTGGAAGGCCAGGACCAACAGGTAATGCTTATAAATTATGTAATCTTATAA
The DNA here is from genome assembly GCA_026936325.1 of Platynereis dumerilii. Lineage (NCBI taxonomy): Eukaryota > Metazoa > Annelida > Polychaeta > Phyllodocida > Nereididae > Platynereis > Platynereis dumerilii. The sequence goes on from JAPTHN010000030.1 coordinate 2,684,366, forward strand.
ATATTATAATGTAGGCCTGTATTCAGCTGTGTAATATTCTTTACTTTGGATACACAATATAACTATGGGCCTTTCTATTTTCAAGGACCCGCTGGACCTGCCGGAGGACCAGGAGAAACTGGTGAACGTGGACCTGTTGGTCCTGCAGGCCCTGCTGGGCCAGCCGGACCTGCGGGCACTGCTGGTGAACCAGGACCTCAAGGACCTGTTGGTGCTGCTGGAGCTCGTGGAGAACCAGGACAAGCTGGAACTGCTGGCACTCCTGGAGGACCAGGTGAACGTGGACCAAGAGGACCTGTAGGACCTTCTGGACAACGTGGACAAGAAGGTTCACCAGGGCCAAGAGGAGATCAAGGTCCTCAAGGAGAAGGAGGTGCACCTGGTGCCCCTGGACTTCGAGGCCCAGCTGGACCTGCTGGCCCAAGTGGACAAGATGGTAATGTTACATTTATTCCCCCGTGCTTTCATTACAGTTAGCGAATTGTTTTAATCTTTTCTAATTTTTCAATTTCCCTCCTTTACAGGACAACCTGGACCTTCTGGCCCAGGAGGCCTTCCTGGACCCCGTGGTGCAGATGGTCCTGCTGGACCTGCTGGCGCCAGAGGTGAGCCTGGAGAAGGTGGTCAGCCTGGAACACCTGGATTACAGGGTGAGAGAGGTCAGCGTGGTCAGGCCGGCAGGCCAGGCGCACGTGGACCAGCTGGCCCTGCAGGTGAAACTGGAGGACCAGGAGAAGGCGGTGCACCTGGCGCACAAGGTGAACGAGGTGCCCAAGGAGAACGTGGAACACCAGGTACCCCTGGAGGGCCTGGAGAACGAGGCGAGCCAGGAAGACCCGGTCCCACTGGACCAGCAGGACCCGCAGGAGAGAGAGGTCCTGCTGGAATTGGAGGACAGCCTGGTGAACGTGGAGGACCTGGAGAACAAGGTGCTAGAGGACCTGCTGGACCAGCCGGACAACCTGGAGAAGGAGGATCCCGAGGCCCAACAGGTAGGCATGAATAATTTCTCTAAATGCTCAGCTTTCCTTTCGACCACCATTCTTTTTTTTACGGATATATTTACCTTACTATTATTAATGTTTATTTTAGGTCCCAGCGGACCCCGTGGCCCTGCTGGACCTGCTGGACCTGCTGGCGGACCTGGAGAACGAGGTGCTGATGGTGCAAGAGGTGCAGCTGGCGAACGAGGACCAGCTGGCCCTGCTGGACAACCTGGACAGCCTGGTGAAGTTGGCCCACAAGGCCCTGTAGGTGGTGCTGGACCAAGAGGTTCTCCTGGACCCGCTGGTGAAAGGGGTGAACGAGGAGAGGGAGGATCACCTGGAAGGGATGGTCAACCTGGTAGGTTTTTTCTAAAAACCAATGAGATTTCCAAGTGCAACTCTAGCTATATTATGGAAAATAAGGTAAAAATGATAATTTTTTAAAATCAAATCTGCTCATTGCTATCAAATCATTTCAGGCGCAAGAGGTGAACCAGGACGTCAAGGATCACAAGGCGAACGTGGACCTGCTGGCCCTGCTGGTGTTGGAGGAGAACGTGGCCAACCAGGAGAAAGAGGTCGTGATGGTGCTGCAGGAAATCCTGGTGCACAAGGACCAAGAGGATCAAGAGGCCCTGCTGGAACGCAAGGACCACAAGGTCCTATTGGATCGGCTGGAGCTCAAGGTGAACGTGGACCTGCTGGAGAAAGAGGACAAGCTGGCACACCTGGAGAGAGAGGCCGTGATGGCACACCAGGTGGTGTTGGAGAGAGAGGCCCTGCAGGGTCACCTGGTCCTCAAGGACCTTCTGGACCTGCAGGTGTAGGTGGAGCACCTGGAGAGCGTGGACCTGTAGGCCCAGCTGGACCCCAAGGAGAAAGAGGCGAACGTGGACCAGCTGGTATGTTACGATTTTATTAATTGAATTTTGGATGAAAATTTATAGGCATATTGCATGCTTGATTTGAACAATATTTTATTCTCGGCCTTAGGTGGACCTGGATCTGATGGTCGACCAGGAGAAGATGGTGCACGTGGAGCTGCCGGACAACCAGGCCCAAGAGGTCCTGCTGGCCAACAAGGAACTCCTGGAGAACGTGGTCCTGTGGGACCTGCAGGTGCTGCAGGTGAACGAGGACAACCAGGAGAAAGAGGTACACCTGGTTCTGCAGGAACACCAGGAGGACCGGGAGAAGATGGCCCTGTTGGTCCCATTGGACCTGCAGGCCCTTCAGGAGCTCCAGGAGAACGCGGTGAAGCTGGAGGAATAGGAGCTCCCGGTGAAAGAGGCCGAGATGGATCTGCTGGACGACCTGGAGAAAGAGGACAACCTGGAGCAAGAGGCGAACCAGGTCCACAAGGACAAGCAGGTCAACCTGGAGAACAAGGACCAAGAGGACCTGCTGGTCAACGAGGTGAAGGTGCTCCAGGAGAACCTGGTGAACGTGGACCTCAAGGTGAGGCTGGACGACCTGGCGAATCTGGACCGCGTGGACCTGCTGGTCCATCTGGACCTGCAGGACCAGCTGGTGGACCTGGTCCCAGAGGTGAAGCCGGAGCACGTGGGCCTCAAGGAGAAAGAGGCCAAGCTGGAACTGATGGTAAGGCTTTCCTTAGGTTCATTCAATCTTCATTGAGTTGATTTGGTCAAGTGATATCATCAATTTTTCAGTTTGCATAAATTCAAAACTTGATACACAGTTTTTGTACATATTGTCAAATAATTTTACAGGTCAACCTGGAGGAATTGGACCTGGTGGTGCCCCTGGTGAGCGAGGACCTGCTGGTCCAGCCGGAGAAAGAGGTGCCGATGGACAACCAGGTACTGCTGGTGAACGCGGCCCTGGTGGCCCAACCGGAGAGCGTGGTGCTCAAGGTGAAAGAGGTCAATCAGGACGAGCTGGTACCCCTGGTACACCAGGTGAAAGGGGAGAACGTGGACCTGTTGGCCCTACAGGGCCCCTTGGTCCTGCAGGACCCTCTGGACCACGTGGAGAATCAGGACCACAAGGAGAAGGAGGAGCTCCAGGACAAGCAGGACGACAAGGTATGAATCTTATCTTTGAATTAGCGGAATATAGTTGTTCTCACAAAATATTGCCACTAGTCTTAAAATTAATATGTCAAATTTTCAGGACCAAGAGGATCACCTGGTCCTGCTGGTACAGCTGGAGAACGTGGTCCTGTTGGACCACAAGGACTAGCAGGAGAAAGAGGCCAAGCCGGTGAGCGAGGACCAGCAGGTCCAGCTGGCATTGGCGGTGAAAGAGGCCGAGATGGAACACCTGGCCAAACTGGTGAACGTGGACGTCCTGGACCAGCTGGAGCACGTGGAGAACCTGGAACTCCTGGCTCACCTGGAGAACGAGGTGGTGTAGGACCTGCGGGTGCTCAGGGTGAGAGAGGAGAAAGAGGTCCTGCTGGACAGGCTGGACAACCTGGTGAACAAGGAGGAATAGGACCATCTGGACCTCGAGGACCTGCAGGACCTGCTGGTGAAAGAGGATCAGCTGGTGAAGGAGGCCAACCTGGTCTGCCTGGTTTACGAGGCAGTGATGGAAGACCTGGTAATGATAAATCATTTCTCATGAAATAATGGTCTACCCGAATACTCATTTAAATATACATTTGTATATGCTCATTAAACATTTCTGTCTCAGGTGCACGAGGACCTGCCGGACCTGCTGGTGAACAGGGAGAACGGGGAGGAAGAGGTCCTGTTGGACCATCTGGATCTCCTGGACCTCAAGGAGCACAAGGAGAACGTGGACAAGCTGGTACACCAGGAGAGAGAGGTGGAAGAGGAGAAGGTGGTGCACCTGGCCAAGATGGAAGACCAGGGCCACAAGGAGAACGTGGCGAAGCTGGTAGACCTGGCACTCCAGGTTCCAGAGGAACACAAGGCCCTCAAGGACCCATCGGTTCAGCAGGACCTGCTGGCGCAAGAGGAGAAAGAGGAGAAGCAGGAACCCCTGGTACTCCTGGAACCCCTGGTAATTAATTCATAGTTATTGTTCTTAAGTCACATGATGAAGGTCTCTCATTTAAAGTATGTACTAATGACTTGTATCTTGTTGACCAGGTACAAGAGGACCACAGGGACCTCAAGGTGCTGCTGGCGAGAGAGGACCGGCAGGACCTGCTGGAACTGCTGGTGAACGAGGAACACCTGGTGAGAGAGGACGTGATGGTTCACCTGGAGCTCAAGGAGAACGTGGACCTCGTGGACCTGCTGGTCCAGCTGGTCAATCTGGTACAACTGGACCCGGTGGTCCACAGGGTGCTCCTGGCCCACGCGGAGAAAGAGGCCAGTCTGGAACTCCTGGAACCCCGGGTACCCAAGGTGAACAAGGACCACAAGGACAGCCAGGTGAACGTGGTGCACCTGGCCAACAGGGTGAACGTGGAAGAGATGGAACCCCCGGAACCGCTGGTGAACGTGGTGCACCTGGAGAGCGAGGTAGAGATGGAAGTGCTGGTAGACCAGGAGAGCGTGGTGAGACCGGACCTGCTGGTCCAGGTGGATCACCTGGGTCACAAGGACCACAAGGTGAGGCTGGTTCACCGGGAGCACAAGGTGAACGAGGACAACGTGGACAACCTGGTACAGCTGGACAACCAGGTGGTCAAGGCCCAACTGGACCACAGGGAGCAGCTGGACAAAGAGGCACTCCTGGAGAACAAGGAGCAAGAGGAGAACCTGGTGGTCCTGGTGGCGCTGGAGAACGAGGTCCTGCTGGCCCAGCTGGTGAAAGCGGACAGCGTGGAGAACAAGGTGAACCAGGGTCTCCAGGATCTCCAGGTTTACCAGGAGAAGTTGGACCTGCTGGACCGGCTGGACCTGCTGGACCTGCAGGACCTGCTGGACCACAGGGTGAAGGTGGTCAGAGAGGTGAAGCTGGACAAAGAGGAGAGCAGGGTGAGCGTGGAACTGCTGGTTCACCAGGCAGACCAGGCACTGACGGACCTCAAGGGCCCACTGGTCCCCTTGGACCAGCAGGAGCTCCTGGAGAGAGAGGACCTGCTGGACCTGCAGGAACTGGCGGAGAGCGTGGCCAACCTGGTGAAAGGGGCCGCGATGGAGCTGCTGGTCCCCGTGGAGAACGTGGACAGCGAGGTTCACAAGGACCACAAGGACCAACAGGCCCAACTGGACCACAAGGAGAACGTGGAGCTCGAGGTGAACAAGGTCAAAGAGGTACCGATGGAACACAAGGAGAGCGTGGTGGCCCTGGAAGTCCTGGAGAGGATGGCCGACCTGGAGCTGATGGTCCTGCTGGACCTGCTGGACCTGCTGGAGAACGTGGAGAAGCTGGTGCAGCTGGTTAGTAATAACTTTGATATATTTTGGAAGAGCATGATAAATTGCTTTGCTGAGCACCTTTAAGTTGTACTTCATGTTTTTTAGGATCTCCTGGACAGGATGGTCGACTTGGGGAGCAAGGTGAAAGAGGACCTGCTGGTACTCCAGGCACACGTGGAGAAAGAGGTGAACCTGGTCAACCAGGTGGCCCTGGACGTGCTGGACCTCAAGGCGAAAGAGGACCTCGAGGACCCGGTGGATTACCTGGAGAAAGAGGAGAACGTGGCCCAGTTGGCCCAAGTGGTATGCAGCTTATTAAATTTTCACATCATTTTCCCTTTTGTACGGATACAAAAAATCAGGCAATAAACTTATGTAAATAATTGTATACAGGTCGACCTGGACCAAGTGGACCAGCTGGAGAACCAGGAGCTAGAGGACCTGGTGGACCTGCTGGACCAGATGGACCAAGAGGACCCGCTGGAGAAGCTGGAATTCCTGGAAGGCCTGCTAGTCGTGGTGAACAAGGTCCACAAGGTCCATCAGGACCAGCTGGACCCAGAGGTCAACCTGGTACCCAAGGATCACCAGGTACTGCTGGTGAACGTGGTCAGCCTGGTGAAGTAGGTCGGCCAGGAGAGGCTGGAGCAAGAGGCGAACGTGGTCCAGCTGGACCTGCCGGCTCCAGTGGACCTGCAGGACCTCCTGGGGCAGCTGGAGAAAGAGGCGAACGTGGACAATCAGGCTTGCCGGGTGAACGTGGTAGTGATGGAACACCTGGCGGAGCCGGAGAAAGAGGTACAGTAACCCTTTTAGGTCCCATTTTGATACTTGAGATGTGAAATACATTGTGCATTCTACGTGTAACTAGATTAACATTATCATAGTCCAATGCACTATGACATATTGTTATTAATACATTCATTATGTTTTTCTCAATATCAAAAGGACCTGATGGAAGGCCAGGAGAACCTGGACAGCAAGGAGAACCTGGTCCTGCCGGACCTGCTGGTCCAATTGGACCTGCTGGACCTGCTGGTGCCGCTGGTGAACGTGGTGCAGCTGGAGAAAGAGGAGGACAAGGTGAAAGAGGAACACCAGGAGAACGAGGACCTGCTGGTCCAGATGGAAGACCTGGAGAACAAGGACAAAGAGGTCCTGCTGGTCAAGCTGGAACAAGAGGTAAATGAATAAGACTTGTTTTACTCAATCTCTCTAGCAATCTATTTTGTGTCAAAATTATTGTAATTTAGTGACTAATTCGTTAAAAATGTCTTGCTCAAGGCTCTCGAGGACCTATTGGACCCATTGGACCTGCTGGATCTCCCGGTGAGGCTGGACAACGTGGTGAGGCAGGAGAGCGCGGTCGAGATGGATCTCCAGGATCACCTGGCCTGCCAGGTGAACGTGGCCCTGCTGGACCTGCTGGACCTTCTGGCCCTGCCGGAGAAGGCGGTGCCCCTGGTGAAGGTGGACAGCCTGGAGCTCAAGGAGAAAGAGGAGCTCCTGGTGAGAGAGGTCAACCCGGAACTCCAGGATCACCTGGTGGACCAGGTGAGAGAGGACGACCTGGTCCTGCCGGTCCTTCTGGACCTGCTGGATCACAAGGAGAACCTGGCTCCCGCGGCCAAGCCGGAGAGACAGGTGAACGTGGACCCGCAGGTCCTGCTGGACCTTCTGGATCTCCTGGAACACGTGGAGAACGTGGCCAACCTGGCTCTCAAGGTCCGTCTGGTCCTGCTGGACCTGCTGGACCATCTGGTGAACGAGGACAAAGAGGAGAACAGGGTGAGCGAGGTCCAGTTGGACCCTCAGGTCAATCAGGATCGCAAGGAAGACAAGGAGAACGTGGAGAACCTGGCCCACAAGGGCAATCTGGACAGCCAGGAGCACAGGGAGAACGTGGACCAGCAGGTTGATATTTCCTTCATTTAATTTATTTAATTAATTAATACTTGATTTGAAGATTTAAAATAATATCAAATATTTTTTATTTCTTTAGGACCTGCTGGTGCTTCTGGTGAGCGTGGAGCTCCTGGAGAACGTGGACAGCCTGGATCTCCTGGCCAAAGTGGACAAAGAGGAGAAGATGGAGCCCAAGGACCTGCAGGTCCATCTGGTCTTGGTGGAGAAAGAGGTCAGCCTGGACAAGCTGGAGAGCGCGGCCCTCGTGGTGAAGCTGGAACACCCGGTACAAATATCTATTTTTAGACACTATTTTTTCCTATCTACATGTAATTATGTTGGCAGATTTTGCTTATGGTTTTTTTATACTTTCCAGGGGAAAGAGGCCCAGCTGGACCTGGTGGAGCTCCTGGTGAACGTGGCCCTGCTGGACCTTTGGGACCATCTGGTCCTGCTGGACCTCAGGGAGAACGTGGTGCACCAGGACCGGGTGGTGCCCCTGGTGAGCGTGGTGAACGTGGTTCTGCTGGCCCAGCAGGACCCGCAGGACAGGCTGGAACACCTGGTGCAAGAGGAGAAAGAGGTCCATCTGGACCTTCTGGATCACCTGGATCTCAGGGACAGCCTGGAGAACGTGGAACTCAAGGAGAACGTGGTCAACCTGGAGAGCGAGGACGAGATGGAAGTCCAGGCTCCCCAGGCCTTCAAGGTGAACGAGGCCCAGCTGGATCTGCAGGACAAGCCGGTGAGCGAGGTGCTCCTGGTGAACCTGGTGCTCCAGGCCCAGCAGGTGCTCAAGGAGAACGTGGGCCTGCTGGCACTGCTGGATCTGATGGACAACCTGGTACTGCTGGAGAGCGTGGTCCTGCTGGATCACCTGGACCAGCTGGTGCACCTGGTGAAAGAGGAAGAGATGGCACACCTGGAGAACAAGGACCTCAAGGACCTGCTGGTCCTGCTGGACCTGCAGGAGAGAGAGGTATGTTAAGCTGTTATGACTAGTTAATATTTACCAGTTTATCACAATTTTTCTGGTTTTATCTTTCAAGCTTCCAATGCAAAATCAGAGAAATCCTCTTGATATCCAACATAATATTGCGTCTTTTCAGGACCTGCTGGAACAGCTGGTCAGCCTGGTGCACCTGGTGAGCGTGGACAATCTGGCTTGCCTGGACCTGCTGGGCCCTCTGGTCAATCAGGACAACCTGGTGAGAGAGGTGAACGAGGACCTGCAGGACCCGCAGGACCTGCTGGTGCTGCTGGAGCACGAGGCCAATCTGGCCAACCAGGACCACAAGGAGAAGCTGGATCAAGAGGTCCTGGAGGACTTCCTGGTCCAGCAGGCCCTGCCGGTGAACAAGGAGCTAGAGGAGAAGGTGGTGCTCCAGGTGAAGCTGGTGCTCCTGGATCGGCTGGTTCACCTGGACAGCGTGGTGAGCCTGGTAGCCAAGGTCCGGCTGGCCCTGCTGGCTTGCAAGGAGAAAGAGGAGGACCAGGACCAGCTGGATCAGCTGGAAGACCTGGTCAACAGGGACAAGCTGGTGAACGTGGACCTGCTGGCCAGCGTGGAGAATCTGGTTCTCCAGGACCTGCTGGTGAGCGAGGTGAACGTGGACGGCCTGGTCAAGCTGGATCACCAGGAACTGATGGTCAACCAGGTGGGCCCGGAGAACGCGGCCCTGCAGGACCAGCTGGACTTGCAGGAGAACGTGGAGAAAGAGGTCCCGCTGGGCCTTCTGGACAACCTGGTTCACAAGGAGAACGAGGAGAACGAGGCCCTGCTGGCCCAGCAGGACCCGCAGGACCTGCGGGTGAAGCTGGTGCAGCTGGAGGACAAGGTCAACGAGGTGAACAAGGTCCTGCTGGATCAGCTGGTAGCCCCGGACCGAGAGGTCAGCCTGGTACTGATGGACAGCCTGGACCTGCTGGACCTGCTGGATTAGCAGGAGAAAGAGGTCAACAAGGAGAAAGAGGACCAGCTGGACAAGCTGGTGAGCGTGGTGCCCCAGGAACTGCAGGATCTCCAGGAGAACGAGGCGAAAGAGGACCAGCTGGTCCTGCTGGACCTGCTGGAACCTCTGGACCTGCTGGAGAACGTGGAGCTCCTGGATCAAGAGGACAAAATGGAAGCCCTGGTAATCCAGGAGAAAGAGGTCAGCCTGGTGAACGAGGTGAGCGAGGACCTGGTGGACCCATTGGTTCTATTGGACGCCCTGGAGAAGACGGTCGCCCCGGCGCTCAAGGAGAACGAGGAGAAAGAGGTCCTGCTGGACAAGGTGGATCACCAGGTATGTGTGAGGTGACATATACATAAGATTACCTTGCAGTCAAGTTATTTTCTGTAATTGAATATTGACACATTCTGATCAAATTTGTTTTCAGGTCCTCAGGGTCCAAGTGGACCTGCAGGAGCACCTGGCGAGAGAGGCCCAGCAGGATCTGCTGGACCATCAGGACAGCCAGGATCACCAGGCCTTCAAGGTGAACGTGGACCTGCTGGACCTGCTGGTGAGAGTGGTCAACGTGGCGAACCTGGAGCTGCCGGACGACCTGGTCAAGATGGACAACCTGGTGAACGAGGTCCTGCTGGACCTGCCGGACAAGCTGGCGAGTCTGGAGCCCCTGGAGAACAAGGCGAACGTGGAGCACCTGGTTCACCAGGATTGGCTGGTGAAAGAGGTCAGTCTGGCCCTGCTGGTCCAGCAGGAACTCAGGGTGAACGTGGTTCCCCTGGGCAATCAGGACCACAAGGACCAGCTGGTGCACCTGGACAACGTGGTGAACAAGGACAACCAGGTGAAGCTGGAAACCCTGGATCACCAGGATCACCTGGCCAACGGGGTGAACCTGGACAACAAGGACCTGCTGGACCTGCTGGTGGACCTGGAGAACGTGGACCTGCTGGTCCATCTGGACCCCAAGGCCCTGGTGGAGAACGCGGCCAGTCAGGACGACCTGGAGAACGTGGAGAAAGAGGTAAGGAACAGTATAATAATTTCCTGTAAATGAAGCATAAGTTCATAGTTAACTTGGTTTATCTGCAAAATTCTATTTTCTTTAAAAGGTCCAAGTGGCTCACCAGGACAAGCAGGAGAACAAGGACAGAGGGGACCTGCTGGACCATCTGGGCCATCTGGACAAAGAGGCCAAGATGGAGAGCGAGGTGCTCCTGGCCCAGCTGGACCTGCTGGAGAATCCGGTTCACCTGGAGCACGAGGCCCTCGAGGTCCCGTTGGACCTTCTGGGTTGGCAGGAGAGAGAGGCGAAGCAGGACCTGCTGGTAATGCAGGATCACCTGGCTTACCTGGTGAACGTGGTTCACCTGGACAGCCTGGACCCGCTGGTGCACCAGGAGAAAGAGGTCGACCAGGTGCTTCAGCCCAACGTGGTGAACGAGGAGAGGCTGGTCCTGCTGGACCTGCTGGTCAACCTGGTTCCCCTGGTGGTGCTGGTCAACCTGGAGCACAAGGAGAAAGAGGACAACGAGGAGAGCCAGGACAACCTGGATCTCCTGGTGAACGTGGAGAAACTGGACAACCTGGACCTGCCGGACCAGCTGGACCCGCAGGTGGACCTGGTGAAAGAGGACCTGCTGGACCTGCCGGATTAGGTGGTGAACGTGGTGCTCCTGGTGAGCGTGGACAACCCGGACAGCCAGGTATGATTATCAGTTTATTAAATATGAAGTTTCACGTATAAATTTGTCAGCAATCATGATAGATATTTACTACTGTCCTTTGTCTATTTAAACAGGTCAAGCGGGTCCAAGTGGACCAGCCGGCTCTCCTGGAGAGCGAGGACAACCTGGTGAACCTGGACAACGAGGCCCCAGTGGACCTGCTGGTTTAGCTGGAGAAAGAGGACCTGCTGGACCAGCAGGATTGGGTGGAGAGCGAGGAGCACAAGGAGAAAGAGGCACACCTGGTAGCCCAGGCCAACGTGGAGCTCAGGGACAAAGAGGACCTGCAGTAAGTGCAATGGAAATAAAAATTATAGTTGAATCATTGTTTGCCTCTGGTAGGGTTCTCCTGAAAAAAAAGGAGGAATATAACAAAGAAGAAGAAGTTAAAATAAACATCATCAGCTAATTACAAATATCAATGTGATTTCAGGGTCCTTCTGGTCAGCCTGGAGAGCAAGGCGCACGAGGTCCTGCTGGTGAAGCAGGCCAAAGAGGAGAACCAGGCCAAGCTGGAACAGCAGGTCGACCTGGAGAACAAGGTGCACCTGGACCTGCAGGACCTTCTGGTCCATCTGGAGCCCCAGGAGAGCGTGGACCTGCTGGCCCTGCTGGACAAGCTGGAGAGCGTGGAGGACCAGGACCTGCTGGACCTGCTGGACTTGCAGGAGAAAGAGGTACACTGTATGACATGCATACTCTAGGAATAGAATACTGATTCTTTAGATTTTCTCTTTGATGAATGAGATATATAGGACATGAAAGTAAAATTAAGATACACAATAAACATTTTTACAAAATATTGAAGCTTTGATACATTCATGTGTATGTTAGTGCTTTTAGAGGCAAGTTGGAAAACCCATCATCCATACAGTTGCAAGTATTTGGTTGTAGCCTCCTGGCAAAATATTAGGCTTCAGTGAAATTTGTCTATTAAACACGACTTTAATATTTACTTCTGTTTCCACAAGACTAAATTACTTGTGTTTTTCATTTAAGGTCAAGCTGGATCACCTGGACAACCTGGTGAAAGAGGTGAACGAGGACCTGCTGGCCCTGGCGGTCAACCAGGAGAACGAGGACCTGCAGGAGAACAAGGTCAGCGTGGAGAACCTGGATCTCAAGGTCAATCAGGATCACCTGGACAAAGAGGTAATCCTGGTGCAGAAGGCCCTGCTGGGTCACCTGGACAAAGAGGCGAACCAGGACCTGCTGGACCATCTGGACAACCTGGAACTCAAGGAGAAAGAGGACCTGCTGGACCAGCTGGAGAACCAGGTCTGCAAGGAGAGAGAGGTGCCCCTGGCACTTCTGGACAACCTGGACAGCAAGGTGAACGAGGTCCTGCTGGACCCGCTGGTTCACAGGGACAACGTGGACCAGCTGGACCCGCTGGAGAACCTGGTTCTCCTGGACCTGCTGGACAACGAGGAGAATCTGGACCCCAAGGACAACGTGGTTCTCCTGGTCAACCAGGATCACAAGGCCTTGCTGGAGAACGTGGTTCTCCTGGTTCTGCCGGACCTGCTGGACAACCTGGTGCCCCAGGAGAACGCGGCCCAGCTGGACCTGCAGGAGCAGCAGGTCAGCGTGGTGAAGCTGGTGCGCGAGGTCAACCTGGAACTCCTGGCCTTAGTGGCGAAAGAGGATCACCAGGTCTTGCTGGACCAGCTGGATTGGCTGGTGAGCGAGGTTCACCTGGATCCCCTGGACAGCCTGGTGAACAAGGACAACGAGGAGAACCTGGAGAGAGAGGCCAGCCTGGTCAAGATGGTATGATTCTACATTTGAAGGAAAATCAATTATAATTCTGAAATGATCTGTATGAATACTTTTCACAAGTACATCTGAATTGATTTCAGGTGGCCCTGGACCAAGTGGACCTGCTGGAGAAAGAGGACTTGCAGGAAGTCCTGGTTTGGCCGGTCCATCTGGGCCTGCTGGACAGCCGGGATTGCCTGGAGAGCGAGGTGCAGCTGGTGAACGTGGCTCTGATGGTAGACCAGGAGAATCTGGACGCCCTGGAGAGCAAGGTGCAAGAGGACAACCTGGTGAGGCTGGTCCTCGCGGAGAAATTGGTCGACCCGGAGAAGCAGGAGCACGTGGAGCTGATGGTGTGTGAAGACAGATAATCTAAGTCGTATCATGAAAGGTGTATTGAGACCACTCATATTTTTAATCTTTGTATTAACATTAAATATCCATTTGTAGGACAACCTGGAACCCAAGGTGAACGTGGTCAACCAGGTGAACGAGGACAACCAGGTGCCCCTGGTGAACGTGGCGGCCCAGGTCGTGCAGGACCAAGTGGTTCTCCTGGACAACCTGGTGCCCAAGGCGAACGTGGCCAACCTGGAGAACAAGGACTAGCTGGACCTGCTGGACCTGCTGGACTTGCTGGAGCCAGAGGTGACTATTTTTCATAGGTTGATTTAATTTTCTGTGAAAAACATACGAAGTGGAATTTGATTTGACTCCTGCAATTATCCAATTTTTCAGGACAAGCTGGATCACCCGGTCCAGCTGGCTTGGCTGGAGAAAGAGGCCAAAATGGTGCCCCAGGAGAAAGAGGTCCTGCTGGACCTGCAGGACAAGCTGGATCCCAGGGAGAGAGGGGTGCCCCAGGTACCCCTGGTCAAGCAGGAGAAAGAGGAGCACCAGGATCTGCTGGACAACCAGGTCAAGCCGGCGAGCGTGGACCTCAAGGTCCATCCGGTCCATCTGGTCCATCTGGACCATCTGGTCCCAGAGGACCCGGAGGTGAGCGTGGTGCAGCTGGAGCTCCAGGAGAAAGAGGTCAACCAGGTCCTTCTGGACCCAGTGGGCCTGCTGGTCCGGGCGGAGAACAAGGACCAAGAGGACCTGCTGGAGAAGCAGGCCTTAGAGGACAACCAGGTGAGAGAGGACAGCCTGGTTCTGCTGGATTGCCAGGAGAACGAGGACAAAATGGTCAACCTGGTGCAGCTGGAGAGCGTGGACCTGCTGGATCTAGAGGACAACGAGGACCTGCTGGACCTGCAGGAGAATCAGGACAGCGTGGAGAACCAGGCTCTGCTGGTCTCCCAGGAGAACGGGGACCAGCTGGTGGACCCGGTCTTCCTGGAGAGAGAGGAGAAGCTGGTTTGCCTGGTACTGCAGGACAACCTGGTACTCAAGGACTTCAAGGTGAAAGAGGTTCACCAGGAGAGCGTGGAGAGGCTGGACAAGCAGGTAATTATCATGATGAGATAAGACACTCTCTTATAACCTTTTAAATGCAAGTAGATCACCATATATTAAATTTTCTTTGGGTATTTCAGGATCTCCTGGACCAGCTGGATCACCTGGCCTTCAGGGTGAACGTGGTCCCGCCGGTCAACCTGGCACATCTGGGCCTTTAGGACCTGCTGGACTTGCTGGAGAGAGAGGACAGCCAGGATCTCCTGGAGAACCTGGACAAAGAGGTGAACCTGGACAGAGAGGACAGAATGGATCACCTGGTCTTCGAGGTCTGCCAGGAACTTCAGGTCCTGCAGGACCTGCTGGTCCATCTGGGGCCCCAGGAGAGCGTGGACCAGCCGGACCAGCTGGACAATCTGGCGAACAGGGACAAAGAGGAACACAAGGTGAACGTGGACCTTCTGGACCTGCTGGACAACCTGGTCTTCCGGGTGAGATTGGACCTGCTGGATCCCCTGGCCTGGCTGGACCTGCTGGTGAAGCTGGACAACGTGGAGAACAAGGAGCGCAGGGTCCACGAGGACAACGTGGACAACCTGGTCAACAAGGTGAAGCTGGAGCTGATGGAGCACCTGGTGGTATCGGTTTACCTGGCCAACCTGGCCAACCAGGAGAAAGAGGATCTCCTGGTTCACCTGGTGAAAATGGACAACCTGGTGCACCTGGCGAACGTGGTCCCGCTGGACCTATTGGACAAGCTGGTTCTCCTGGTGAACAAGGTGCAGGTGGTGAACGGGGAGCTCCTGGTCTAGCAGGACCAGCTGGACAACCCGGTCTACAAGGTGAAAGAGGTCAGAATGGTGAGCAAGGCCCTGCCGGTTCACCTGGACGAGATGGTGAGCGAGGCCAAGCTGGCCCTGCTGGACAACCTGGCCTCCCTGGTGAGGCTGGAAGTCCAGGTCTGCAAGGTCCATCTGGACCTATTGGACCCATTGGACCTGCCGGAGAACCTGGCTCAGCTGGTGAACAAGGTGCTCAAGGACCAAGAGGACAAAGAGGACAACCTGGTTCTAATGGAGAACAAGGTGCCCGAGGTAAGTCATGTCCTTATTCCTTTATAGTCATTATAGTCATGAAGAATATATTGACATAATATTAAAGTGTCATGCATAATATTATAATTATCAAGATATAGTAAATGGAGTGATGATTACCGAAATTATGAAATTTTACAGGACCTAATGGAGAGGCTGGACCGAGAGGACCTGCTGGTTTACCAGGACAAAGAGGTCAGAATGGACAGCCTGGTGAACGTGGAACACCTGGACAACAAGGCGAAGCTGGACAAAGAGGACCCTCTGGTGAAGCAGGACAAAGAGGACCTGCTGGACCATCCGGTACATGATTTTTTTTCTGCAAGAATTTTGACTTTACTTGATGGGTTTATGATCCCAGTGCCCCTAACTGTGAGGTAATCTTAAATACTTTATTTTAGGACCACTTGGACCTGCTGGACCAAATGGTGAACCTGGTCTTCCTGGCCAACCTGGACAGAGGGGAGACAATGGATTAGCTGGAAGCCCTGGACAACGGGGACCCAGAGGACCAATTGGACCTTCAGGAGAGCCTGGTTCACCAGGTCGTGATGGACCTCCAGGGCTCCAAGGTGAGCGCGGAACTCAAGGGGAACGTGGTCAACCTGGCCAGCCTGGACAACCAGGTACCCGTGGACCTAGTGGACCACTCGGACAATCTGGTCCTCCTGGATCACCTGGAGAACCTGGACTGCAAGGAGAGAGAGGCCAGAGAGGTCCTGCTGGTCCTCGTGGAGAGCCTGGTACTAGCGGTCTGCGAGGAGAACAAGGTCTTGGTGGCGCTGCCGGTCAGCCTGGAGAGAGAGGACCTGCTGGTGAACCTGGTTTACCAGGTAAGATCTTCAATTCTATATTTTTTACAATAATGGACATGTGTGTTTTAACTATAATCTGATTCTACAACGATGCTCTCTTGGTAATCTTTAGGAGCACCCGGAGAACGTGGACAATCTGGAGAAGTTGGATCACCTGGTCTTCAAGGAGAAAGAGGATCACGTGGTGAACCTGGTCCCAGTGGACCTACAGGAGCTGTTGGACCAATTGGTGGTCCTGGACAACCTGGTACACGTGGTCAACGAGGAGAACCCGGACAAAGAGGAGAACCAGGACAGGTTGGACAAATTGGTCGCCCAGGTATGTACACATTGTCTATCATTGACTCTCTTCTTTTTTGGCAGTTCGTCAAAATTTAACCTTTTCTTTCTTGAATGCCTGATTCAATCGTTCTTGTTTTGTCTTTTTCAGGATTCCCTGGAGGACCTGGACCTGCTGGAGAACCTGGTGAACAGGGTGGACCTGGACCTCAGGGACAAAGAGGATTCCCAGGACAACAAGGCGAACAAGGTCAAAGAGGAGAACCTGGTCAACAGGGAGAGCAAGGACAGCCAGGTCCACTTGGACCTAGAGGTCCAAGAGGACCAATTGGACCTAGTGGAACTGCTGGTGCTACAGGACAATCAGGTCCACCTGGTATTTCTGGACCAGCTGGACCTGCAGGCCAGAGAGGTCAGCCTGGTGAGCCAGGACAGCAAGGACCTGCTGGACCTGCTGGAGAGTTGGGACCCCCTGGAGAACCTGGCCCTGCTGGTGAACCTGGTGAGCCTGGTCCTGCTGGCCCTGGTGGTCCAAGAGGATTCCCAGGACCTTTGGGAGAGCTCGGAGAACCTGGACCTGCTGGTGAACAAGGGCAGAGAGGACTGCCGGGTGAACGTGGCTTCCCTGGACCCCCTGGACAAGCTGGTGGCCCTGGTGAACCTGGACGACCTGGAGAACAAGGAGGCAGAGGAATGAGAGGACCTGCCGGTCAACCCGGAGCCACTGGTCAGCCTGGACCTGTAGGCCCTGCTGGATTTCCTGGAGACAGAGGAAGATTTGGTGAACGAGGACCTCCTGGAGGACCTGGTGGAGATGGAGCAACTGGCCAGCCTGGATTCCCAGGAGAACGAGGACCTTTTGGACCTATTGGACAAGCTGGACCACCTGGTGGACCTGGTCGCCCTGGATTCCCTGGTCAACGAGGCATGCCTGGTGAGAGAGGTGAGAATGGACCTCCAGGTCAACCTGGTCAGCTTGGACCTCCTGGTTTCCCTGGACCTCTTGGTAATCGTGGAGAACCTGGACCTGCTGGAGAAGGTGGACCTCAAGGCCCAAGAGGACAAGCAGGCTTCCCAGGCATGATGGGACCTGTCGGACCTCCAGGCGAGTCTGGCCCTGCTGGACGACCTGGACCCAGTGGACCTCGTGGAACATTCGGTGAACGTGGTGAGCAAGGAGGACCTGGCGAGCCTGGAGAACAAGGACAACGTGGTCCACCTGGACTCAGTGGTCCTCTAGGACCTGCTGGAGAACCAGGTGGCCCTGGTGAACAAGGTCCTCCTGGACCTAGTGGATTCTCAGGAGAACCTGGACAAAGAGGACCAGCTGGACCTGAGGGAGGAACCGGTCAACCTGGTTTCCCCGGACCAAGAGGACAACCTGGACCAAGAGGACAAATGGGAGAATCTGGACCTCCAGGTGGCCCTGGTGCTACTGGTGCCCCTGGTGAGAGAGGCATGAGTGGACCCGCTGGTGAATCTGGACCTCAGGGAGAACGAGGACCTGGCGGTCCTCAAGGCTTCCAAGGTAGGGCTGTTACTTCTTCAAATTGAATTTCACTTCCAGCCCAGCAAATGTAGTGATTTAAAGAATGCCAAATATAATAATACATCACTACACTAGCCAGCCATTTCAAACAGTTAAAAATTATTATGTACACAAGTACAGTATGAAATACTATGCATGTCAGGAAACCGACATAAGGTAATCTGTAGACGTAGTATGTAAACCACCTCATCATTGACATTACATTGCAAAGAACAATACAAAATTGTGAAGAAAGCATAAAACTACAAAAATATCATTAAGAAAAGTAAAGATACGTATACATGTACAAGCATTGATGTTGTTCGTTGAAAAATGGAGAAATATACTCTAGTTTTAATCTGCTGCAGGACAAAGAGGCCAACCTGGTCCAATCGGCGAACAAGGCGAGAGAGGAGGAGATGGTCCACCAGGACGTCCTGGATTCCCCGGACCAAGAGGACCGGTTGGGCAACGTGGAGAGAATGGCGAGAACGGACCACCCGGACAACCTGGATTCCCAGGTCGCCCCGGACCTCGTGGAGAAAATGGACCACCAGGAGAAAGTGGAGAACCTGGAAACCAAGGTTAGCCTTTCCATCTATAAATATAATTTCTATAAATAGATTTGATCCTTCGAGACTAATGAATAGATTCATGATAAGGAGCAAAATGCATTTTCGACTCTTATATAAGTATGGGAGTGAAGTTCAACCACGAACAGAACAATCTCCATGAGTCCATGTATATAATTTAATCAATTATAAACTGTTTTAGTCTTATTCCACAAGGAAAAAATTTAATTAGAGGGGTTGGGACTGCATTTAAGTGCATGTGATATTGCCACTTCTTTCCTTTGAAAAATCTAGGATCTCACCCTGGTTCAAACATCAGCCCTCACGGATTCAACTGACAAGTTTATAGATTTATACCATGGTATATATACCAAAATTATATTATGTATGTGGGAATAATGATATTGTGACTAACGATGCATTTGATATTCAGGATCTACTGGACCTGCTGGTCCTCGTGGATCCAATGGACCAAGAGGACCCCCAGGAGCAACCGGAGAGGCCGGAGGCCCCGGACCCAACGGTTTAGGAGGTAATGGCATGGTGACCATAGAGTACATGTATAGTTAAATTATTGTTATCATATGCACTCCAACTTATGCAGAACAAGAAAAGAGAATAAGGCCAATGTTTTAATCACGGCGGTTAAATTGTCATGTGTACTTTCAAAGATTACAACAGTAACTCTACTAGTCTTGCTACAAGATGTATCAACATTTGGTGTTTTAGAATTACAACCTTATTTGGTATCATCCTTTATTGTTGCAAAAACAGAAAGTTTCTTGTAATAATATACACAAGTTATGACTTAATGTACCTACAAAGGTTTTGTTCTTGTATGTACTTCTTGACTGATTTAGCACATTTATAAATAATATGGATCAAATAATTCTCATGCTCACAACCTTTTAATTTTTCAGGTTCAAATGGATTCAGAGGATCAACTGGACCCATCGGTCCACCTGGTAAGTCAAAAATTCTAATACTTCTTATAATGATGAAAGTCTTCATTGTAAATTTGGAAAGTAATCTTTTTGGATTGTTAAATACATATTTGAAAAATGTTTTTGCTTTTGCCCACTAGGTGCTCCTGGAAATAGAGGCCGCCAAGGTCGTCTTGGCTTCACTGGAGCAACTGGTCCATCAGGTATGTGCAATGTTATATATACATAGGAGTATAACTTATTCTTATCCTTATTCTTATCTTATCATTATTCTTATCCGTATTCTTATCCTTATCCTTATTCTAATCCTTACATTCTTGCATAACCTTATTCTTATCGTTATTCTTATTGTTATTCTTATACTATTATCATTATCCAGTTGTGCTATCCTTAACATTACCCTTACACTCATGAACATCTTATTCTTATCATTATCCTTATGACTGTTATCAGTATCCTAAATATCATCCTTACGTGTGCACTCATTCTTATCCTTATTCTTATCCTTGTTCTTATCCTTACACTCATGCATAATTGCATATCCTTATTCTTATCCTTCTCCTTATACTTCTCCGTATTCATATCCTTATCCTTATTTGTATCCTTATTCGTATCCATATTCTTATCTTTACACTCATACATATCCTTACAATCATGCATATCCTTATTCTTCTCCTCATTCTTATCATTGTCCTTATTCTTATCCTTATTCTTATCCTTATTCTTATCCTTATCCTTATCCTTATCCTTATCCTTATTCTTCAGGTCTGACTGGAGCTACTGGCGTACAAGGTCGTACTGGAGCAACAGGCTCCACTGGCCAGATTGGTAACGTCGGAGCCAGAGGTCCTGCTGGTCCTGCTGGATTTGCTGGATCTTCTGCTCTTGGTAAGGACCTCACCTAAGACATCTTTTAATTACAACATATAACTTACGCATGACCAATGCTGAGCTTTGAGGGCCAGATGACACTTCTTGGGGCGGTCGGGGTTATGAATTTTTAAAAATTTGAGTCCACATTCAGCTGAGGGCTGTAAGGTACCGTAATCTTGAAATTGCGATAGGAAAGTTTGTCACCGCTTTTCATATGAAGGAAATCTTGGTCGTTCCTGGAGGCTCAAAAAATTAATAGCCCCCCTCCCAACCTACCAGTAATATCTGGTCGGTCACTAAGAAAAAGTTAATTTTCGGACTGCAATTTGTCTGCAAATAATTTAAGTAGCAAAAATTTTACATTATAATATATAACTTTACTAAGTAGGGAGGTGAATAATTATTTATCACAGAGAAGAATCTATTCCTGATGAGTACTATTGAGGCCTTTAAAGCCCACTTTTGTGTACAAAAATTATTGAAGCTCTACACTTTCTTAGCAATCTAAGTACACACAGTGGTAGATTTCTGGGTTGCTACATCGCAGCGAAAATCTGCATACATTAATTGTCACATTATAGAAGTCTATATTCCTGTTGATTTTTTCTGTAAATGAATTAAATCTGATCTAATCTAATCTTACCTGTGTTTTTCAAGGTCTGCGAGATTCATATCCCCGTCAGCTTCATGAGTTAAGCTCGAGAGAAGATCAGATCGGAATTCCTAAATATACTCAATACGTGGTCGTAGGACTCTCCACATGGTTTGCCGCAGTGACAGTCGCCGCGGTCGTCCTGATGGTGGTAATTTACAAACGTCTCCATCGCAAAGACGACATGAAGCGACCGCTGACCGCAAACAGCGTCACGGACGAGGAGGCAGCCATTGACGATCTTGTCGAGCAATTAGCCCAACAGGTCGTTGACATGGACGCCAAATCTACAACGGGGAGCTGCGGCACGGATTCAAGTGGTCTCGGCGAGAGCTCCGAAAGTCTCGATAAGGACATTTTGCCCGACGTCCACGAATCGACAACATCCCCTAAATGCTGATAAGACATCACAATACGTGACATCATAATGTGAAGTCACACATCATCATATATATATATGACATCACATAACATCATTCATGACATCACATAAACATTATGTGACATCATCAAAATGTGTGCATATATTACATGATGACATGAAATGACATTGAGAAAAATGATGTGTGACTTTTTTATATTGTATGTAACTGTATGAATGTAACAAGGCCGCATCTACGCAGTACGAAACTTACCCTAACCTGATATAACTGGCCTGACTGATGATAGCTGTATAATACTGATAAACCCATGTCTACGCTTTTATATATATTGTCGTTCTGACTTCGTAACACTTCGCTTCGGTTAGTTAACTACCTTCAATATATTTTCATCGCAAATGTATGCAGCAATAATATTGTGCATTGCGCCATGAATTCCTGTGCCATAACAATAGTAATATTATCGTATTTTATGTCATTTGAGAGCTTGGTACATTAAGGTTTAAGTACGTTTAATTCGTCGAATATATGAATATGACAGATTCCTATTTACAAGTTGCTATTTTTTTCAAATGGTGCTCAATTTGAACCATAGTTCCATAGCAAATGATAAGTTTTGGTTTTTTTTATCGTTACAAAAACCGGAATGTAAGTATTAATCTGGATATTTTAGAGAATTATGCAAGCGATTGTGAAAATGTGACCATCTTCGATGATATTTTCTGGGATGTTTCCCGTTTGTTGATTGTTTGATTGTGATATCATCCTAATATTCTACGCACAGATGTAATAGTCAAGTTGTAACTTGATGACTTATACATTCCAATCGAATTCCATGTCTTTCAAAACAATTGCTGTATATCTCATAGTTTTACATGAATTTATATGAGTTTTAATATTACAATTTTAAGATCTACAGTGTCTTTCATGTATATCGTTTTAAGATTTTTGTAAATTTCGATGAATCCCAGTAATTACGGCGAGTGTTATATACAATTTGTCTCATCTGTATTAGTAATTCTTTAGCGTTGTTTCAAATTTTTTGTTAATTCTTGAAAATGTACAGGTATAGAAAGATGTGGGCTATGTAACATTTGAGTTACGATTACTGTAACTAACACTTAATATATAGTAGCCATTTATTTTTAGTTTCCTCCCAATTTACGCCTGAAATGTTGACACTTGCCCGTTTGACGTTTTTGCATAAAAGCTGTACAAATAAAAAAAATATGTTTAAAAAAATACTTTTGCATTAGTCCTTCAGTTTGCTATGACTATCTAAGATCTTTCAGGTGGGGGGAGGGTTGGTCTAGTGGTAGCGTGCTGGATTGTCAATCGCTGGGTCCAGGGTTCGAATCCCGCTCTTGCCAGGTCTCCTGGGTGCTATGTTGGACGGCTGTTTCAATCATCCTTCACCTCATTGCCGTGTCCTCCTCCTGTCATTAGCCTAGCACATGCATAAATTTATACAGGACGTAAAGCCCCAATTATCCATCCATCTAATATCTTCCTGATATCCAGCTGCAAAGCAGAGTAATAGGCCTATACTACAGGCCCAAGCCTAAGGGGGAGACCATTTAACCTCAAGGGGGGGGGGCTGGAGTTTTTTTTTAATAAATAATTTTTTGCTCAATTTTGGTTAAATAATTTAATATTTTTTGACAGTCTTGAAATCAAAAATTTCTGGTGGGGGTTTTTTCCTAAGAATATGTAGCGACATCCAGAGCACAAAATGAATAATTGCTGTCACCGTTACAGTGAAATGAATAATTTCCCACTGAGAAAAACTCCAAGCTCCCCAGATTATTAAATGGTGGCCCCCCTTAATAGCCTTGTGACTTTACTTGTCTCTGTACCAAGTATCAAGTATTAATGACTGAACGAAGGTCCTCATTAGGTCCTCTATATTCAGGTCTTCTTGACGCTCTAGAGGGTCAGTGCCCTCTATAGGCATGTTGAGCGCCGTATGATTGATGAGAGATGATAATTTTAAGGTTGTGAGTCTGACACTTACTCTATTCATTCAGGGAAGTTCAGGGTCTCTTAGTTGTCCCAGTATAGAACACTGGATACGAGCCCCTACACTTTTTAGTAGGTCCTATGGGATGGACCTTAGTCAGGAGCTATTTATAGTACGTAGAGCTCTTGGATGTTGCAGGCTGCCCTTGCCCAGGCTCGAACCCATGCAAGCTGGGCACATCCTGTGGAGCAGACGCCCTAATCGACTGAGCTAGTCCCCTTGACTGGACAGTATGTTTACATGTACTAGTCGGAATTAGGTATTGGTCAAAGTCTTTGATAAGTAAGTGAAACACAGGCCCAATGTTATTTCATAGGGAAGGGTGGTTCACTTACTTATCAAAGACTGTGACCCATACCTAACAGCTCCTAACTCCGACTACAGCTAAGGAAATTGACTGCCATTGTTATCCCACATGCCGCACATATCAACCTTTATGACCCAATATGATTTCCTCTCAACGGATGAGAATTCATGCTTCCACATACATGTAGTTTGGTTGAGAATGTTTAGCATTGATGGAATGGCACATGTCATGAGTTTCACTTACTTACAGGCAGTGGCGTCCCTATGGGGGGGCACGGGGGGGCACGGGCCCCCCATATTGGACCTGTGCCCCCCCAGGTGCCCCCCCATATTAACTTTCCAACTCTGGCTAAAATATACAATTAGTATAGTGGGTGCCCCCCCAGAGAATCGCGTGCCCCCCCAGGTGCCCCCCCGCTCGAGAACCCCCAGTTACGCCACTGCTTACAGGTGGCACTACAAGGGAGCAATGCGCAATCATAGTCAGTTCCAGTTCAGGCTGTTTCAACTAAATATGAATCAACTGTCAAACAAGAATCCGCGGATTCAAAGCCTGGCTTAAGTACGTGGCAGCGATGACAGCAAAATATGTAGCAATGCTGGTGAAATAGTTAAGTCTACTTTATGGTTTGGAAATGGCAGAGAAAGGTGGTTCTGAATTGCGGAAAGTGAAGTGTTGTTATTGTAGTTGTTCCATGTACAAAATAATATCCAAATAACCACGAAAAGAATGTGTATGATTTTTTCAAATCTTTAAGTTGCCCAATTTCCTCCTTTGAAAAAATTGGCGAAATTGAAAAAGATTTGGAACAACAAAAAAATTGTTTTTTTAATCTAGGAAAACAATTTTTTCCTTTTTTTTTAATTTAGGAAAAAAAATTTTAAATCTTGGAACAAAAAATGTTTAAATTTGATTTAGAAGTTGCCAGATTTCCTCTTTTTGAAAAAATAAAATAGGCCTAAATGAGTGTAATTGAAAAAAAGTTGGAATTTTTTTTTTTTTTTTTAATCTTGGAAAAAAAATTTGGGGAAAAAATGTTTTTGAAAAGAAAAAAAAAAGTAATTTCCATACATCTAGCTACCCTAACAAACCAATAAAACACAAGAACAGATATATTGAACCTATAGTTATTGAACAGTAGAGTTGGCAGACAATATTTTCAGACCATTACTCCTGAAATAGCCTGGTGAGCCAGGCTAAAAAATTGAACATGTAAGGATTTCTGTGATAAAAATTTGATGACAAAACACTGCGTCAACACATCGGATGTGAAAACAGATGCAGGGTATAACTATGAAGGTTTAACCCTGATCTTTGGAATTCCATAATTTTGTGATGATTTCGTAGAACAAAGTCAAAGGTCCAAGTTTTTAACTCACCAGAGACTTCCACAGCTGTCCGGAACATCCTGTCACATGACTTGACCCTAGGCAGTCATGTGACCAGCTGAGAATTTCCAGACAGCTAAGGAAGTCCATGAGAGATCAGTGGATGAAAGCTCTGGTGAGTTAAAAAGCGTTGTGCTATGAAATCATCATAAAAAAAATATGCAGGGTTAAGTTTAAAATTATGGTTACAATTAGGGTTAGGTTTATGGATAGGGTTAGGGTTTGAGTTTTGGTAGAGCCCGTGTTTTTTCATTCAATGTCCACAACCGATATCCTCACAAGTCGAATTTCTCTGATATTTGATGCATCATATATTTCGCTGAAACAGCCATAATTGGCAACAATAATGAAAAAACTCCTTGCTCCCTTGATTTGTGTGAGCATAGTATAGTGGGTTGGGTATAATAGGTTGCTCCTAGGCACTTGGCTTGGGGGCCGGCCCTTTAGCTCAACTGGTTTGAATCCGTTTGATAGTGGACCTTAAAGGGGAAAGTGCAAGCAGAGGCATATATCTAGAAATGGCCTGCGGGGGGGCCATTACATGGGGTGAATATGGGGCACTCCACAGTGTTTCCTATCTCTTCCATGTAAATTTGGGTGGAGGGGGCATGGCCCAATGCGCGCCCCCCCCCCCACCAAAATAGGCCACTGTGTGCAAGCACTTTAAGCGTGCTTAATTTTATAAAATTTCTCACTGACGGATTCAAAGTGCCAATGCTCCACAGAGTTGAAAGTGCAAGTGCACTTAGTTGAATAATTGGCTCTGTGCCAACTCTGTAGGATGACCTTTGACCTCTAAAAGTCAGCCAATTTACTTTCTTTATCAATTTTTAGTTGGTAGTGGTTGGCCACCAAAATCTTTTCAACGCAAGTAAGTTAAAATATTGATGAGGCTAAGGGAGGACTCCCCTGCAAATGGTCATAAGTTTTGCTAAATTCAGGAAGAGCTTGCACTTCGCATCGCTAATAAAAATAGCATGCAATGCATGCGCTGTGTCCTCGGGCCTTTGAATCAATTTGTTCCTCTGTTGAGTCCCTCCCCTCCCTCTTCGGAGTCCAGGGAGAACCAAACTACCACAACTGCAATACGGTTTTTGCAAAACAAATGTGTGTTGGATGTCAAATGCTGCATGCAATCTGAGATGATTTTGGCCTATTATAATCTTATATTCGAGAGGAGAGACATGAAATTCCAGGTAGGGTATCATTACGACTAGTGTAACCACTGGCAAGCATTAATTTGATTTGTCATTTTGCCTGTGAAATGTTTTAGTGATCATAAAAATGTTCATACTATCATTGTTTACACTTGACGAAGCAGCATCATGACAAAATGTCCGAGGTGACCTCGGACACAAAAAATGGAAATCAAAGGTCTTTCAATTAAAAAAGATCTCTACAGAACTCTACAGCAGAGGAAGGAAAAGTGATTTTATGTGTTTATGTAGGCTACTTGCTGGGAAAAACTTTGCTGATCAAATCTTTTTTATAATATGTCAGTTATTCAATGAGCAATTTATAGGGGTCGACTATGTTCTCCGGGGGGCGGGGCTCATGGGATATTGGGCCTCGGTTGAATATATTCAATATCCCATAGAAAGGTCTCAAAACATATAATATAATAAGGTATGATTTTATATAGCAGCCATTGCAGATAAATCTGCTCACTACTCGCAAGACTGAATGGCAATCATACGAGTCACGATAACCACGGGACATGGATGGCGCGGGATTTGAACCCGCATCCATGTGGTACAACGTTATATGCACTAAACACTGAGCTGCTGAGCCATATAGGCCTACGTCTGGCTGGTCGCGGACATAAATGTTGTCTCTACTTGCAAGTAAGAAGTCCTGTATTTTATAAGAGGTCATTTTGGCATTGGGAGACTTGTGCTGGAGACATGTCAGGTATAGATCTTACTACCATTTGCCCTGATGCTAGGCGGGTTAAGCACTCTCCCTAACCCCCGTAGAATACGCCTATGATGACTCAGCAATAAGTCAAAGGAGTGAGTTACTGAGTGAGTTTGTGTTTTACGCCCCATCAGCACCGGTGTGGGCTATTTAGAGGCGAATAAGTCAAAGGATGATTGAAAGTGCTGTCCAACATAAGTCCAGGTGACCCAGACAGAGCAGGAATCAAACCCTGGAATCGGCAATTGGCAGTCCAGTGCACAACCAGCTGAGCTAATCCTTCTCCCCAGATCTGTAAAGACAGGAGAGAGTAACCATTAGATAGGTGATGTAGTCCAGGCTGGCATATCCGAGGCCGAGACTGGCATGAGCCTCCGAGACCACGACTGAGGCCAACGCCATTAAAAGGGGTCCCGAGGCCTCCAACACTGGTCCAAAGACACCCAAGACCAAGACAAGGCCAAGGATTTGGCATTTGAGATCAAACCAAGATGAAGGCCATCAAATATGGCCCAGAGGCCGGCCTCGAGACCTCCCACGCTGCATTAGATGTATGTGCATATTGATATGATATGGTAGGCCTAAGTCCCGGGCAATCACTCCAAGCCTACAAGTGCAAGTCAGGTCTCATCAGGTCTAGGCATTGCTTTCACATTGTTTCACAGAAAGCTACATAATAATGTGTCAATTTTAAGGTTGATTCAAAGTAAACCCAAGTCACAATATTTTATTAATAAACATATTTATTTTCAGGCAAACATTTCCAATAGTAAACAAGCATTGCTGTCATGTACACAAACTATAAAAGTAACACCGTGCCAACTACGATTTGTTTTGTTAAAAAAGAAGCAATTTTTACATCAGTAGTCAATCAGACATTTTTTTTCATTTTTCTTTTTCTTATCAAACTATCCATTTAAACAATGTGTTTCTAGGTAAAAGTGAAACATCAATTGGAAAAATCTGCAGTCTCACATGATAAATCTCACATGTACGGCCCTGATAAAAAGGCTAAAAATCCCTCTCAAACCTGTAAAATTGCTAATATTGAAAGACTGCGTAGCCATAACGGAACAAAATGGATGTGCGTAACAGGCGCATGAAATGGAAAAACATAAATATTTTGTTGTTCAGGTACAAAATATCACAGAGAGGTCGAGCATTTTCTTCACATTCGCATCTTTAATCATGTTAAAAGTGACCACACTTTCTATAAATTGTGCTATATTGAGAAAGACTTCGGGCATAAAAAAACTGACATAAAAATGTGCAGAATTCGGACGCATAACTTTTACAATATCATATAATAATGTCATATTAATGTCATATTGCTTCGGAACTGGAAATAAGCACAAAAATAAGAAACTAGCTTTATTATTAAAGGCTACCGGTGAAGCGAACTTCAAAAATTACGACATATGTATCTGCAAAGGTATATATATATATATATAATGTTGCGTAGTAACTCCATTAATCGTACAAAAATCTACTAATACAGCATTTCGGTTAAGGTAGCACCAATTTCAGTACATGTCCATGGCACCAGTATTACACAAGCATACTGAAATGGGAAGTGATCTGACACAGGTATTCCTCAGTAAATAAAAAAACTTTCATGCCATTTACAAACATATGATGCGACTTCTAACTGAAAGAGCAAATTAGTCCGTGTATATCGTTGTGCAGATGTTACACACAACTTTTCATACAATAATTTTGCTTTCCTTGCAGTTATAGCATTCAAATCATACAGATAGCTTTACTATAGTGATTAGTCGTATGTCTATATATATAGGTTATCTTTATGCAAATACTTACATTTGGGCCGTAGTATTAGTGTTAATGACAGTATATTATGGCACGGATACTACTACGGCATTAATCGGTTATTCAAGGAGTACATAATGGATGAAAGATCCTTCATAAAAATCTTTTAAAATTCAAAAAGATTCAACTTTTAAAGTACAAGCGTTCACGGTTACAAGAATGAAGCGCCGCTTGTCTTCTTGCTATCGCCGAGGCTGATACCCCGGTAGGTGGCGTGACTGAATCGTGGGGTGTCGGAGGACGCGATGCTTGGCGCAGTGATGGAGGATGCGGTGTCGAAATCATCTTCATCGCAATCGTCCATGTTGGCAAGGGCACCAATGGTGTGGCCGTTGAGCTCAGTGTCCAATTCACGATGGTGCACGATCGGCTTGGCCGGCCGCAGGTCTTTCGGGTCGTCATCAAGGAACGCACCATTGTCGTGCTCCGGCAGTGACGGAGCAATCGACAAAGAGTCTACATCGACAACACTAGACTTGTCGGATTTGTCCGAGCTCATGGCGGACTCGGCGTCCGAGTACACTGACTCGGCACCCAGGTTCTTCCAGCTCTGCCTGCGACGAAGGCGACGGAATACCAGTGCGACAATAACGAGCAGAGCTATTGTGACGGTTCCGGCCCATACAGCTAATCCTGTTGTGGCCACATTCATTTTCACCAAACTGCTGGCCAATTTATCTTCGTCCGTTTGGACAGCCTTACGGATGTCATTTGCCTGTGCCTCGAGAGCTGGAATAAGATAAGATAACATAACATAAGATATACTATATAAGATATGTGACCTGCTCCACCAAAATGGGTTCAAAGTCGGCCTGCTATCAAATTCAGCTGTGAAAATGGCTTTGTTCTAATGGAATTTGGCTTTAAAATGATGTTTCATTTGTCTTGATATCTCCACCGAATCCAAAGATATGGCACCTCAAACATTGATGATACGAAACATTGAATTTTGAGAAAATGGCATTTGAATTTCCTGCCATTACAATAAAAGAACTAGGAAAATCAAGAATGATGCCCAATTTAGATAATTTAAAAGCAGGTTTTGGTTAAAATGGTCTTAAATAATCAAAGCAAATTACTTTTGCTAAAACGTGGTACCAACAGCTGAAAATCATCAAAATGTGACCTTTTGACACATTTTGCTAATTTCTGGAAAATACAGATTGCCTACTTTGAACTCATTTTGGTGGAGCAGGCCACATATATGTTTAAAAATTATATTTCAGCTTTTATTATTTTTTCCTACTGAATAATCTTAGAAAAAGAGCCTCGAGTAGATCTGAGTCATTCTGAGAAGCTAAGAATAAATTGCGTCTGGCCTAATCCCTAAAGTTACATAAATAAAATTAAATAGACATACCTGCAACTCCGGCGCCAGGAGCTCCTCTAGGTCCAATGGGACCGATCTGTCCAGTTGGACCTCGTGGACCAGATTGACCAAGTTGGCCAGTCTGCCCAGTGGCACCAGTGGCGCCAACACGACCTGTAAACGTCATTTTTGGCCGTCAAAACATAAAATTGGATTTTTCACGAAGCAATTCTACTACATTTGATTACTTTTGTTGTTAAAATTTTTTAGCATTAATCGGCATCTTTTCGTTAAATTACAGGTTGATTTTTTCACAGAAATAATGAGCAGTTTACTGGAATTGGCGCTATATAAGTTCTTAATATTATTATTATTATTATTATAAATATGTGTTTGCAAATATTGACATAGAATGCAACTTATATTAAGATTTGTTCCGTCAAATTATGCTATAAATAAAATATCATATTCCTCACCAGTAGGTCCTGTAGCACCAGTGAAACCATTGCCACCAGTAGCACCAGGTGGTCCGATCTCGCCTGCGAAACAAAAATACCAAGTAAATACGAGTGACAAATTTAAAATTACATTCCTTTTTCAAGTTTAACCGTTTAAAATAAAAAATAAAAATAAGCAACATTTGATATTATGGTAAACTGATGATACTACAAAGATCCCCAGGCCAAGTAATATAAAAAAAGAAGCCAATGGTTGGTAGGTTTCAGTTCCACTATCTCATGTATTCAGCAAAAAAGCAAGAAAATTTACTTCATTCAATAAAGAGATTTTAGATTGAAGTATCTGAAGGAAAAACTTTATTTGATAGATAAGTTTCAGAATGTAGTATCATGTAAATTCCAACAAGAATTTACTTAATTCTTATTCTTTCAAAAAGATGTATGGTAGACTTTCAGATAGACACCTAAATTCCCATAAACAATGAGTGGGTCTCAACTTCAAGCGCTGAGTAACAATTCAATTGATTTTACCTCTGCTTCCAGTTGGTCCAACGAAACCTGTAGCTCCAGTGGCACCAGTTGCTCCGGTTCTGCCGTTGGGTCCTCTGGGGCCGTTAGATCCAGCTGGTCCAGGGAATCCGTCAGGTCCTCTGGGGCCAGGGGGTCCACCTTGTCCTGTTTAGACATTGCATCGACATTAGCGAAATATCGATTTTTATTATCTTTTTATTGAACAAAAGCATCATTGTTACTTTTAAGTATTAATACAACAATGTCTATGCCTTGACAAGTTGACAGGTCATTAAATCCCAGCATTTATACATAACAATAATACCTTATACCTACACGTCTCTTAAATTATATTCTAAAGTCTCAAGACTTTATAATCACACTTTAGAAAAAAAACAAATTCACCTATATCATAGTTAAATATCTGGTAGCTGCCAAAAGATTAATTTACTCACAAAATTTCAATTTCTCAATGTTGTTGTTGGGAGCTATTACAGCTTATATAAATACAAACATGTGCTAAGCTTCATATCAAAAGTTGAACTAATTCACAAAAATGAAATTTGTGCAAATGCTTCATGTATGCAGAAACCTTTGGACACAAAAATTACGTACCAGATTCTCCACGTTGTCCAGGAGGTCCAGCGGGTCCACGACCGCCTTGTTCACCTCGTTGACCCTGTGGTCCACTAGGTCCAGCAGGTCCAGGTTGACCGCGTTGTCCACCTGGACCGGCTGGTCCAGGCTGTCCGCCGGGACCTGGAGGTCCAGCGGGTCCAGTGCTTCCAGCATCACCACGTCGTCCCTGAGGACCTTGTGGTCCGGGTTCACCTGAGACGAGAAATTACGATATAAGTCACTGTCAAACACAAAATACTTAAGTTACTTAAGCTAGTAAGTCAGTCGATTCTACGTAAAATTCCACTTTCGGTTATAGATCAGAAACTGGTAGATTTTGAGTTTACATTTCCAAGCAACAGAATTGCATGTTTTCCATAATTAAGTAGGTTTAATTGATTGTAAAGCTTTAGATTACCCGAGGAGTGCCCTGCATTGTTTAATTTGTGAACAGAACAAGATTTTTATGGCATGAAAAACTATTTGTGTTAACGTTTTTAAAGGAATCTGTGTTCATATATTGAGCTCAGAATGACAGTTAAGTAAATTTGGCAGTAAGAATAAGTTTAATATGCCTCAAATCTTTCTTTTGGAGATCTTGTAATCAGGCAACATGCTAGCTTTAATGGAGAGAAAATGTGGATTCAGCCAAAAACTTGAATATCTTTTAACTACATACCTCCTCGTCCTTGTTCTCCGGGAGGTCCTCTCTCGCCAGCAGGTCCACGGGGGCCGGGAGATCCAGTGCCTCCGTTTTCTCCTCTAGGTCCAGGTGATCCTTGAGGTCCTCCGGGACCAGGAGGTCCTCTCTCTCCTGGAGAGCCATTTTCTCCTCTAGGTCCAGCAGGTCCAGAAGGACCAGATGGGCCTGGTCGACCAGGTTCACCAAGGTCTCCTCGAGGGCCAGGAGGTCCATTAGGTCCAGGTTCTCCTCGTGGTCCAGAAGGTCCTCTTGGTCCACTGGGTCCAGGTTGTCCAGTTCCACCAACGGGTCCAAGCTCACCACGGGTTCCTCTGGGACCAGGAGATCCTCTTTCTCCTTGGGGTCCTGGTGGTCCAGATTGTCCAAGAGGTCCAGCAGGACCTGGTTGTCCAATGGGGCCAGCAGGTCCGGCAGGTCCACGCTCACCAGATGGTCCAGGAGGTCCAGCCTCACCGATTGGTCCTCGGGGTCCAGCAGGTCCAGATTGTCCCAAGGGTCCGGCTGGTCCGGCAGGTCCAGCAGGTCCAGTGCCACCAGAGGGTCCAGAAGGTCCAGAAAGACCAGGTTCACCTCTTTGTCCAATTTCTCCAGCAGGTCCAGCAGGTCCAAGTGGTCCTGCAGGTCCGAGTGGTCCAGCTGGTCCTGCTTCACCACGTTCTCCTCTGGGACCAGGAGGTCCAGCTTGTCCAGAAGGTCCAAGAGGTCCAGGAGAACCAGGTTGACCCTGCTCTCCAGGTTCTCCACGAGGTCCAGCAGGTCCTGAAGGTCCTGGTGGTCCAGACTGTCCAAGAGGTCCAGCTGGTCCAGGCTCACCAACCTCACCACGGGGTCCAGCAGGTCCAAGAGGTCCAGCAGGTCCGAGAGGTCCAGCAGGTCCAGGTCCTCCAGGCTGTCCACGCTCTCCTGATTCTCCTCTTTGTCCTGGTGATCCAGGCTGTCCTCTGGGTCCAGCAGGTCCAGGTTGACCTGATTCTCCAGGTGGTCCAGCAGGTCCTCGCTCACCACGTTGTCCAGAAGGTCCTGCAGGACCAGGTCCTCCACGTTCACCTCTTTGACCAGGAGATCCAAGTTCACCTCGTGGTCCAGCAGGTCCAGGCTCTCCTCTGGGTCCAGCAGGTCCAAGAGGACCAGCAGGTCCAATTGGTCCAGGTTGACCAGATGGTCCGAGTGGTCCGGCAGGTCCAGGTTCTCCAAGGGGTCCTGGGCTTCCAGGTTCACCTCGTGCTCCGGGTTCTCCACGCTGTCCTGGCTCTCCTCGCTGACCTGGTGATCCACCGGGTCCAGCTTCTCCAGCAGGTCCAGGCTGTCCACGTTCACCTCGTTGGCCAGGTGGTCCAAGTGGTCCAGCAGGTCCTGAAAGTGCATTTAATAAGATCAGATTAATATCATGGTGAAATATTTTCAGCTGTTTCATGACTTTCGGCGAGCATTTTGCATTATATGAAGGCAAAAGCTTTACTTACCAGCTGGTCCAAGTGGTCCTGCCTCTCCTCGTTGACCTTGTTCTCCACGTTGACC
Organism: Platynereis dumerilii; assembly: GCA_026936325.1. NCBI lineage: Eukaryota > Metazoa > Annelida > Polychaeta > Phyllodocida > Nereididae > Platynereis > Platynereis dumerilii. The sequence continues at coordinate 2,718,111 of JAPTHN010000030.1, forward strand.
TTGTTCTCCTGGCGTTCCAGGTTCACCTCGTGGTCCGGAAGGTCCAGCGGGTCCAGGGAGACCAAGAGGACCAGAAGGTCCAGGCTCTCCGCGTTCTCCTCTAGGTCCAGGTTGACCTGCTTGACCAGGTAATCCAGACTCGCCACGTTGTCCATTTTCTCCACGAGGTCCAGCAGGTCCAGGCATACCAGGAGGTCCAGCCTGTCCTTGTTCACCACGCTGACCTCCTTGTCCACTGGTTCCTGGCAAACCTGGAGGACCGGCAGGACCAGACTCTCCACGCTCACCACGTTCTCCTCTCGATCCTTGAGGGCCGGCTGGTCCAAGAGGTCCAGCAGGTCCGACTTGTCCAATTTCACCTCGGGGTCCAGATGGTCCAGGCAATCCAGGCTCGCCTCTCAGACCAGGTTCTCCACGTTGGCCAGGGCCGCCAGGTTGTCCATTTTCACCTCTGGGTCCAGCAGGTCCAGAAGGTCCAGGCTCTCCTAATGATTAAAAACAAGGTGTTTATAACGTAATTATGAAACATCACCAATCAGAGGTGCAGCATGCAAAATTTTAGTGCCAAATCTTTTGGTGTTGCATGTTTTAGCAAACCATACAGAAATAATTTACCAGGAATAAAGAATGATGTTAATTTACATTATGCAAGAAAATATTACAATAATTATGTAGCAAATAATCTAACCAGGTGATCCAGGTTGTCCATTTTCTCCACGTTGGCCAGGTTCTCCTCGTTGTCCGGGTTCACCTCTTGTGCCAGCTTGTCCAGAAGGTCCAGGCAATCCACCAGGTCCAACAGGTCCAATTTCTCCTCGTTGGCCAGGTGCACCAGGTTCTCCACGCTGTCCAGGTGATCCAGGTTGTCCATTTTCACCTCGTTGGCCAGGAGATCCAGCTTCACCAGATGGCCCTTGGGGTCCAATTTCACCTCTTGGTCCAGGTGATCCAGGCTCTCCTCTTTGTCCTGGTTGACCATTTGATCCAGGTTCTCCAGCAAGACCAGGTTCTCCACGCTGTCCAGGTTCTCCTCGTTGTCCAGAAGGTCCAGCAGGTCCAGAAGGCCCTGGTGAGCCAGAGGGTCCTTGAGGACCTCTCTCTCCCCTTTGGCCACTTGGTCCAGCAGGTCCAGGCTCACCACGTTGGCCTGCTTGGCCTGGTGCGCCGCCTTCACCTCGTTGTCCTGGCTCTCCACGTTCACCTCTTTGTCCAGGTGATCCAGGTTGTCCAGCTGGTCCTTGTTCTCCTCTCTCACCACGCTGTCCAGGTGTACCAGGTTGTCCAGAAGGACCTGAAGAAAGAAAAATATATATTATTGTTTTGAAAATAGCTATTGTGCAGGATGCCACAATGTCATTATGTATATTATTACAAAAAATACACCAAAATATCACGATCACATACCAGCAGGTCCAGCTGGACCAGCTTCTCCTCGCTGTCCTGGTTCACCACGTTGTCCAGGTGTGCCAGGCTGTCCATTTTCGCCTCGAGGCCCAGATGGTCCAGCAGGTCCAGCAGGTCCAGCAGAACCAGGTTGTCCACGTTGGCCAGGTGATCCAGGAGTGCCAGGCTCTCCAGCAAGACCAGGTTCACCACGCTGACCAGGTTCACCGCGCTGACCTGCGGGTCCTGATTGTCCTGAAGGTCCAGCAGGTCCTCGTTCTCCTCTTTGGCCAGATGGTCCAGCAGGTCCAGCTTGACCAGGCTCTCCACGTTGGCCAGGTTCACCACGTTGTCCTGGTGTACCAGGAGATCCAGCTTCTCCACGTTCACCACGCTGACCAGGTCCTCCAGCAGGTCCTGAGGGTCCAGCTTGTCCAGGTTCACCTCTCTCTCCTTGAGGTCCAGGGGAACCATTTTCTCCACGCTGTCCAGGTTCACCACGCTGTCCAGGGCTACCAGCCTGTCCTGGTTCTCCTCGTTGTCCAGCAGGACCAGGTCCACCGGGCTGACCAGAAGGTCCAGCAGGTCCAATCTCTCCTCGTTGTCCAGATGGTCCAGCTGGTCCAGATGGTCCTTTAGGTAAAAAAAAAAGATTGCATATCAATGTCACTGACTCTCTTATTTCACATGAAAGTATTCTACAAAATAAAAATATTTTGATTATAACTTATCAATTCCTCACCTGCCGTTCCAGGTTCACCACGTTGGCCAGGTTCTCCTCTCTCTCCTCTTTGTCCAGGAGATCCAGGAGTTCCAGCAGAGCCAGATGGTCCTTGTGGACCTCGTTCACCACGTGGGCCAGCAGGTCCAGCCTGTCCAGGTTCACCACGTTGGCCAGCAGGTCCAGGTTGTCCATTTTCACCACGTTGTCCAGCAGGTCCAGCAGGACCAGATTCTCCAGCAGGTCCAGCAGGTCCTTGTTCTCCACGTTGTCCGGGAGATCCAGGAGTTCCTGGTTCACCTCTTTGTCCGGGGGTACCAGGTTGTCCATTTTCTCCTCTCTGGCCAGGTTCACCACGTTGTCCAGCAGGTCCAGCTTCACCTCTTTGACCTGGTTGTCCAGCAGGTCCGGCAGGTCCAGCTTGTCCAGGAGAACCATTTTCTCCACGTTGACCAGGTTCTCCTCTCTGACCTGGTTCTCCGGCCTGTCCAGGTGATCCAGCAGGACCGGCAGGACCTGGTAAACCTGAGGGACCAATTTCTCCACGTTGTCCTGGAGTGCCAGCTGTTCCTGGTTCTCCACGTTGTCCAGGTGATCCTGCTGTTCCAGGTTCACCTCTCTCACCACGTTGTCCTCCAGGGCCAGCAGGTCCAGCAGGTCCAATCTCTCCTCTTTGTCCTTGACTTCCTGGTTCTCCTCTGGGGCCAGCAGGTCCAGCAGATCCAGGTGTGCCTAACAATAAGAGTATTTATTAGTACACCCCATACATTGTCGGGAATAGTAAAGATATGTACATTTCAAATTACAGACTGAGTGTACATTACTTCAAATTGTGAGCAGATTACCAGATTATGTCTCTTTTTGTACTTTAAATTGCTACATGTACTAAATAGCAGAAAAATAGCCCTTTATATGTTGAGTGACGATATCATTGTTGATTATTCATTGGTGTTATGAAACATCTGCATTTCAGACATTCAAGGAGAAAAACTTGCCTGGTTCTCCTCGTGGTCCAGCTGGTCCGGCAGGTCCAGCTTCTCCTCTTTGACCTGCTTCACCTCGTTCTCCTCTTTGTCCTGATGGTCCAGCAGGTCCGGCAGGTCCAGCAGGTCCAGGTTGTCCATTTTCTCCACGTTGTCCGGCTGGTCCAGCCTCACCACGTTGGCCAGGTTCTCCTCTTTGTCCAGGAGATCCAGGAGTTCCGGGTTCACCTCTAGCTCCAGCAGGGCCTTGTTGTCCAGCTTCTCCTCGTTGTCCAGGTGCTCCAGCTTCACCTCTAGAACCAGCAGGTCCAGGTGAGCCAGGAGAACCTTGGGAACCAGGTTCACCACGTTGACCAGCCTCTCCTCTTTGGCCTGAGGGGCCAGCTGGTCCAGCTGGTCCTGATGGGCCTTGTGGACCTGGCTCGCCTCGTTGTCCAGCAGGACCAGCAGGTCCGGGGCTACCTGAGTAACAAGAAAGAGGAAATGCCTCAAGAATCCGCAATTTACATTTTTTTCTAGAAAATCAAACTGAATTTTTTAAATTAAAAATAGAATGTACCATCTCTGCCTGGAGCTCCAGCCTCTCCTCTTTGGCCAGCTTCACCACGTTGTCCAGCTGATCCAGGACTACCTGGCTCTCCACGTTCTCCACGTTGTCCAGCAGGTCCAGTAGGTCCTTGAGCTCCAGGTTCACCACGTTGGCCAGCAGATCCAGGAGTTCCGGCTTCACCACGTTGTCCAGGCTCTCCTCGCTGTCCGGCTGGTCCAGCTTCACCACGCTCTCCACGTTGTCCAGCAGGCCCAGCAGGTCCAGATGGGCCTTGAGCTCCAGGTTCTCCTCGTTGACCAGGGGATCCAGGTGTACCAGGTGATCCAGCCTCACCAGGTCCTCCTCTTTCGCCAGCAGGTCCAGCAGGTCCTGCTTCTCCTCTCTGTCCTGCAGGTCCAGCGGGACCAGATAAACCAGGTGATCCCTGAGGTCCAGCCTCACCTCTCTGACCTGGTGATCCAGGAGATCCTGCGGTTCCTGGCTCACCACGCTCGCCACGTTCACCACGTTGCCCAGCAGGTCCGGCAGGTCCAGGTTCTCCTCTTTGTCCAGGTGATCCACTTTGTCCAGCTGGACCAGCTGAACCTCGTTCTCCCTGTGGGCCAGGGCGACCAGGACTGCCATCTTGACCACGCTCTCCAGGTGTACCCGGAGCACCATTTTCACCTCGTTGACCAGGTTCTCCTCGGGCTCCAGCGGGGCCTTGTGAACCAGGTGTTCCAGCAGGTCCAGCTGGTCCTATTTCACCACGTTGGCCAGGTGATCCAGGAGTTCCAGCTTGTCCTGTATGACAAATTAAATAAATGTGAATGAGAATTTTAAAAGCCATACAAGCACTTTCAAAGTAGCATGAGGTAAAACATGTAACCAAATAATTGTTATAAACTAAATGGAAATAAATTCAATTGGAATCTGAATCAAAAAATATAAGTACCTGGCTCTCCTCTTTGACCAGCAGGGCCTGCAGGTCCAGATTCACCCCTTTGTCCTGGTGTTCCAGCTGGTCCAGCTGGTCCTGCTTCTCCTCTTTGACCAGCAGGTCCAGCAGGTCCGGCTGGTCCAGATTCTCCTCGTTGACCAGGAGTTCCAGGCTGACCAGATTCTCCACGCTGACCAGGCTCGCCTCGTTGTCCAGCAGGTCCGGGTTCTCCCCTTTGACCAGGGCTACCGGCTTGTCCAGCAGGTCCTACTTCTCCACGTTCTCCTTGCTGTCCTGGAGTTCCAGCAGTACCAGGTTCACCACGTTGTCCGGGTTCTCCTCTCTGTCCACCAGGTCCAGCAGGGCCAATCTCACCCCTTGGTCCGGCGGGTCCAGCAGGTCCAACTTCTCCACGTTGACCCGGTGTTCCTGCTTCTCCTCTTTGTCCGGCAGGGCCAGCAGGTCCACTCGGTCCTGAAAAAGGTACAATTTCATGTCATAATATAACACAAGTCCATTGTGAGAAACAAATTGTTTCTTTGAAGTTATTTTATCAATTATAATTATTTCAATCATTGTGACAAACCTGCAGATCCTGGTGAGCCATTTTCGCCTCTTTGACCGGGTTCTCCCCTTTGTCCAGCAGGTCCAGCTTCTCCACGCTCTCCACGAGGGCCAGCAGGACCAGCAGGTCCAGAAGGACCAGCTGATCCAGGCTCACCACGTTGTCCAGGAGTACCAGGAGATCCAGGCTCTCCACGTTCACCTGGAGCTCCACGTTCACCAGGTGTACCAGGGGCACCAGATGGGCCAAGTGGTCCAGCAGGTCCAGCAGGACCAGCTTGACCTTGTTCACCACGTTGGGCAGGAGTTCCAGGCAAGCCAGCTTCTCCTCTTGGTCCAGCGGGTCCGGGAGATCCAGGTTCACCACGTTCTCCTCTTGGTCCAGGGGAACCTGCGGTTCCAGACGGGCCTTGTGGTCCACGTTCTCCACGTTGGCCGGCGGGGCCAGCAGGTCCAGCTTCACCAGGTTGACCATTTTCTCCACGTTGTCCAGCAGGGCCAGCAGGTCCAGGCTCACCTCTTTGTCCAGGAGATCCAGATTGTCCAGCTGGTCCAGCAGGTCCAGCAGGTCCAATCTCCCCCCTTTGTCCAGGACTGCCAGGAGTACCAGCAGGACCTGGAATAGATTTAGTGTGTGAATAAACAAACTACACCATTCAATGTAATACACAATATTAATGTTATAACTTCCAAAATTGAGAAAGATGAAGAATATTCCTTGTTACTTCCAATCCCAAGATGGTTAATACAAAGTTCACTGAGAAAGCAGTTTTTTCCTTTTCAATACCTTGTTCTCCACGTTGTCCGGGTGTGCCAGCAGTTCCAGGTTCACCACGTTGTCCTGAAGGTCCAGCAGGGCCAGCTTCACCTCTCTCTCCTCTTGGTCCAGCAGGTCCAGCAGGTCCAGCAGATCCAGGTTGTCCACGTTCACCAGCTGTTCCAGGAGTTCCTGGTTCACCACGTTGTCCGGGTTCACCACGTTGTCCAGCTTCACCTCTGGGTCCAGCAGGTCCAGCAGATCCGGGAGTACCAGATTCACCACGTTCACCACGAGGTCCTGCAGGTCCAGCAGGTCCAGCAGATCCAGGTTCTCCTCTTGAGCCTGGTGTACCTGGCTCACCTCTTTCTCCTCGTTGACCTGGGGTTCCTCTCTGTCCGGGAGAGCCGGGTGATCCAGCCTCTCCACGTTCACCTCTTTGTCCTGCTGATCCTGGAGTTCCGGCTTCACCACGTTGGCCAGGTTCACCACGTTGTCCAGCAGGACCAGCGGGTCCAGGTTCTCCTCTCTGACCAGAAGGTCCAGGAGATCCTGGAGCACCACCAGGTCCAGCTTCACCTCGTTCGCCTCTTGGTCCGGCAGGTCCAGCAGGGCCAGCAGATCCTGGATGGTGAATTTAATAAATTGCAATAAAAAACAAATCATATTGGTAAGTTTCTACAAATTTTTAGCTCTGAAGTAGTAAAACATACATACCTGGGCTACCTGGTGAACCAGCCTCTCCTCTCTCACCGCGTTCACCACGCTGTCCTGGAGTTCCTGCACTACCAGCAGGACCAGCAGGTCCAGAAGGACCGGCAGGGCCGGCCTCTCCTCGCTGTCCAGGTTCACCACGCTGTCCAGGTGTTCCTGGTGATCCTGCTTCTCCAGCCTGTCCAGGTTCTCCTCTTTGACCTGGTGTTCCAGGTTGGCCAGATGGCCCAGCTGGTCCAGCAGGTCCAGTCTCACCACGTTGACCAGGAGTTCCAGCACTTCCAGGTTCACCTCGTTGACCAGGTGTTCCAGCAGGACCCTGTTCTCCTCTTTGACCAGGTTCACCTCTCTGTCCACTTGGGCCGGCAGGTCCAGCAGATCCTGGGCGTCCAGCCTCACCAGCTTGTCCTGGTGATCCAGCAGTACCGGGTTCACCTCTAGCACCAGGTTCTCCACGTTGTCCAGGTTCACCTGAGATAAGAATGCAAATAATTCTATTTATTGTTGATTAACAATTAACACACGATTCAAAGCTTAAGTGATAAACCAATGCAATGTTCATTGCAAATGTACACATACCTCGTTGACCGGCAGGGCCAGCAGGGCCAGATTGTCCAGCAGGTCCAGCTTCTCCTCGTTGTCCAGGAGTTCCAGGAGATCCAGCAGGTCCAGCAGGTCCTGCTTCACCACGTTCTCCTCTTTGTCCAGCAGGACCGGCAGGTCCAGCCTCTCCTCGTGGTCCAGGTGATCCTTGGCTACCGGGTCGTCCGTCAGATCCAGGTGTACCAGCTTCTCCTCGGGGTCCAGCTGGTCCCTGAGGTCCAGGAGATCCTGGGGCACCTGCGGGTCCACTTTCACCTCTAGAGCCAGGTTGTCCATCACTTCCAGGAGCTCCAGCTGGTCCTGTCTCACCACGCTCACCACGGGGTCCGGCAGGTCCAGCAGGTCCAGCAGAACCTGGTTGTCCTCTCTCACCAGGTGTACCAGCTGTTCCTGGTTCACCTCGTTGTCCAGGTTCACCACGCTGTCCAGGTTCACCACGCTGTCCAGAAGGTCCAGCAGGCCCGGAGGGTCCTGAATAAAGTTATAATATCATATCACCATATGTGCTGTTTGATGTAAGGTCATTAAATAACCCAACTTATTCAACCCACAACATCCTTTTTGCAATGTTATTTAAATTGAACCATTCATTACCTTGTGCGCCTGGTTCTCCTCTTTGTCCAGCAGGTCCAGAAGGTCCAGCTGAGCCAGGTTCACCTCTTTGTCCAGCAGGTCCAGCAGGTCCAGCTTCTCCTCTTTCACCTCGTTCTCCTCTTTGTCCGGGAGTTCCAGGTTGTCCAGATGGTCCAGCAGGACCTTGTGATCCAGCTTCTCCACGAGGTCCAGGGCTACCAGGTGATCCAGCAGGACCTATCAAAAACATCATTGTAAGTAAATGAAGCCCTTGAACATTGATAATTTCAAATTTGAAAACATTTTTCTGACAAACCATCTGCATACATGTAGCTTTATACTTTTATCTTTTAATTTTTTTCAGAAATATTTAACATTGGTGACTCAGTCAGTCACAAACTGTTTTTTAAGTGGCCCCTTTAGTGTCAACAATAAAATCAACAAAATTAATATCAATAATCAGTAAAATAAGGTAACTTTACATCCAAAATCATAAACATTATCACATTCTTTTATACTCTCTTGCAATTTCGTTCAAAATAATTATATATCTTAAACATTTGTGATTGACACTATGGAATGACAACACTATACTTACCAACTTCGCCGCGTTGTCCAGAGGGACCGGCAGGTCCAGCTTCACCTCGTTGTCCAGCTGATCCAGGTGTTCCAGCTTCACCTCTTGGTCCAGCTGGCCCACTGGGTCCAGCAGGGCCTGGTTGTCCACGCTCACCAGCTCTTCCTGGTTGTCCAGCAGGTCCAGCTTCACCACGTTGTCCAGGTGATCCACCTGGTCCGGCTTCGCCTCTCTGTCCAGGTTCTCCTCTTTGGCCTGGTGCTCCAGAAGGTCCTTGAGGACCAGCTTCTCCACGTGAGCCTTGGGTTCCAGGTGTGCCAGGTGTACCAGCCTCACCACGTTGTCCTGGTTCTCCACGTTGTCCTGGCTCTCCTCTGCTTCCAGGGGATCCGGGAGTTCCAGCAGGGCCGGCAGGTCCTTGTTCTCCACGCTCACCTTGACGTCCTGGTTCACCAGAAGGTCCAGCTGGTCCACTTGGACCTTGTTCTCCTCGTTGTCCAGGGGTTCCGGCAGAGCCAGGCTCTCCTCTTTGTCCAGGTGATCCAGCTGGTCCAGCTGGTCCGCTTTGTCCAGCAGGTCCTGCCTCACCACGTTGTCCAGCAGGTCCAGCGGGGCCAGGTTGTCCTTTAAAAATGGTAGTTCAGTTAATCGTTGATATCAGCAATAATAATTTTGGGCCTTGAGGACCACTTTAGCATCAATATGTGGGTATAATTTGCCACAAAGGCAACTTTTTTAACAGACCTGTAGGAAGCGGATCATGATAAATTTTCTTTTAAATGATCTTATATATCGCAATTAAATATCTGATGCATATATGGATGCATAGTTATGTCTATCATAAGTATTGGTCTACAAAATTGCCATGACAGGTGTAGAATTGTCATGTTGGAAGTAAGAAAGACATCATCACTGCTTTGTGAGTTCAGATCAATATTAAAAAATTTGGAAATGAGAAGGCAGAATAGACTTATTTACCTGGAGTTCCAGCAGGTCCAGCTTCTCCTCTTTGACCAGGAGTTCCAGGGGTTCCAGGCTCGCCTCTGGGACCAGCAGGACCAGAAGGTCCAGCAGATCCAGGTTGTCCTCTTTCACCAGGTGAGCCAGGTGTACCTGGGGTACCCGATTCTCCTCTTGGACCAGCCTCTCCACGTTGTCCAGCGGGACCAGCAGGTCCAATTTCACCACGAGAACCAGGTGATCCAGCAGGTCCAGCTGGTCCAGAAGCTCCTCGTTCTCCTTGTGTGCCTGGTGAACCTGGTGTTCCAGCTGGTCCAGCAGGTCCAGCCTCTCCTCTTGCTCCAGGTTCTCCACGTTCACCTCTTTGTCCAGCAGGTCCAGCAGGGCCAGCAGGTCCTGCTGTTCCAGGTTCACCACGTTCACCAGGTTGTCCTGGTGTTCCAGGTTGTCCTGAAGGTCCAGCAGGGCCAACTTCACCACGCTGACCAGCTGGTCCAGCCTCTCCTCTTGTTCCAGGTGATCCTGAAGGTCCAGCGGGTCCAGAGGGGCCAGCAGGTCCTATTTCTCCTCTAGGCCCAGGGCTTCCAGCCGTACCAGGAGTTCCTAGAATTTGGAAATTTTCAGCATGTACTATTCTGTGATTATATTCTTCCACAAGCTGAAAGATAAGACACACACTTACCAGATTCTCCTCTAGGTCCAGCTTCACCTCTTTGTCCAGGCTCACCACGACTTCCTGGTTGCCCTCTTGGGCCAGCTGGTCCAGCAGGGCCACTGGGGCCTGGTGAACCAGATTCTCCTCGTGGTCCAGGTGATCCAGGGGTACCAGCAGTTCCAGATTCTCCTCTTGGTCCAGGTTCTCCTCTTTGCCCAGAAGGTCCAGCTGGACCAGCAGGTCCAGCAGGTCCAGCCTCGCCAGGTTGTCCGGAAGGTCCAGCAGGACCAACTTCTCCACGTGATCCAGGTGTACCAGCTTGTCCAGCAGGTCCTGCTTCACCACGTGTACCAGGTTCACCTCTCTGTCCAGGTTCACCTCTTTGTCCAGCTTCTCCTCTCTGTCCAGCTGGTCCAGCAGGCCCACTTTGCCCTGCTGGTCCTGCTGGTCCTCTTTCGCCTCGTGAACCTGGTGTGCCAGGGGTTCCAGCAGAACCTGTAAAACACCATTGCAAAGTAAGTTACTCGAATCTAAATACTATTTGGATATTGTTTTGTTCTATTCAAGTTATTCTGCCACCTACCAGGTTCTCCTCGTGGTCCAGCACTACCAGGTGTTCCTGCTTCACCGCGAGGTCCTGGTGATCCACCTTCTCCACGTTCTCCTCTTGGTCCGGCAGGTCCAGCAGGTCCAGATGGTCCTGCAGGTCCAGCTGGGCCGATTTCACCACGTTGTCCAGGAGTTCCAGGAGCACCTGGTTCACCACGGGCACCAGGTTCTCCACGAGATCCAGGAGCTCCAGGGGTACCGTCAGATCCAGGTTGTCCAGCAGGTCCAGGCAAACCTGGAGCACCCTGTTCACCTCGTAGAGCTGGTGCTCCAGGCTCTCCTCTAGGTCCTTGTGGACCAGCCTGACCAGGTTGTCCAGCAGGACCAACAGGTCCGACCTCACCCCTTGGACCAGAAGGTCCTGAGGGGCCTGCTGGACCAGCTGGTCCAGGAGGTCCAGGTTCACCTCTTTCACCTCTTGGTCCCTGTGGTCCAGCTTCACCTCTTTGTCCTGGAGATCCACCAGGTCCGGCAGGTCCAGCAGATCCTGGTTGGCCTCTCTCACCAGGTGCACCTGGATTACCAGCTTCACCTCGCTCTCCTCTTGGACCTTGTGCTCCTGCAGTACCAGGAGTTCCAGGTTCGCCTCTTTGTCCAGGTTCTCCTCTTGCTCCACCAGGTCCGGCAGGGCCTTGTCTACCTGGCTCGCCAGCTCTTCCTGGTGTTCCAGGTTCACCACGTTCACCAGGTCTTCCATCTGAACCAGGTTCTCCACGTTGCCCAGGTTCTCCCCTTGTGCCAGCAGGACCAGCAGGTCCAGCAGGTCCAGATGGTCCCGCAGGTCCAGCTTCACCTCTCTCTCCAGGTCCTCCAGGTGTACCGGGAGTACCAGATTCACCACGTGTTCCTGGTTCACCTCTTGCTCCCTGAGGGCCTTGTGGACCAGCTTCACCACGTTGACCAGCAGGTCCGGCAGGTCCAGCAGGTCCAGGAGATCCAGCACGCCCAGCTTCACCAGGTTGTCCAGCTGCTCCAGCTTCACCTCTTTGACCGGGTTCACCTCTGGTTCCGGGTTCTCCACGTGGACCAGCAGGTCCAGAAGGTCCAGAAGGTCCAGAAGGACCGCTTGGTCCCTGAGGTCCTCTCTCGCCTCGAGAACCAGGTGTTCCAGCTGAGCCTGGCTCTCCTCGTTGTCCAGGTTCTCCTCGAGTTCCAGGTGTTCCAGCGGGTCCCGTTTCACCACGTGGTCCAGATGGTCCAGCAGGTCCAGGCTCACCTCTGCTTCCAGCAGTGCCAGGTTCTCCTCTTGGACCGGCAGGTCCAGCAGGTCCAGATGGCCCTGAAGAAAATGTGATAAATAAGACATTCTATAACCAAAACTAGATTTCATACGAATTACCACTACTCATCCACCAACATACCTGGCCTTCCATCACTTCCTGGTTCTCCACGTTCTCCCGGTGTTCCACGTGTTCCAGGTTCTCCTCTTGGCCCAGCAGGACCTGATGGTCCAGCAGGTCCAGTTGGTCCAGCAGGTCCTCTTTCGCCACGAGTTCCAGGAGTACCAGCAGTTCCAGGGGTGCCAGATTCACCTCTTTGTCCGGGTTCACCTCTGGCTCCAGGGCCACCTGGAGTTCCAGGTTCACCACGTGATCCTGGTGTGCCAGATTCTCCTCTAGGTCCTGCGGGTCCTGCAGGTCCAGCAGGTCCAGCACTTCCAGGGGTGCCAGGTTCTCCTCGTTCACCAGGCTCACCTCGAGGTCCTGGTGAACCAGCAGGTCCAGAAGGTCCAGCATTGCCAGTTGGACCAGCAGGGCCAGCTTCACCACGTTCTCCACGTTGTCCAGGAGTTCCAGGGGTTCCACCCTCGCCTCTTGGACCTGGTTCACCACGACTTCCAGGTGCTCCAGCGGGTCCAGTTTCACCTCTTGGTCCTGCAGGTCCTGCAGGTCCTGCCTCTCCTAATCAAATAGAAAAGAAGATGTTGCAAGACAACACTTTCAAACAGAAAGAAGCAAAATACACAGTATTAAACTGTAAACTATATCATTCCAACCTGCTCGGCCATCTGTTCCGGGTTCTCCTCTCTGACCAGGTTCACCACGTTGTCCAGCAGGTCCAGCTGGTCCGGCAGGTCCAGAGGGTCCAGCTTGTCCTTGTTCTCCTGGTGAGCCAGGGGTACCAGCTTCTCCACGTTGTCCAGGAGATCCAGGTGTTCCAGCTTGACCAGGCTCTCCACGAGGTCCTTGTTCTCCGCGTTGGCCATTTGAACCTGGAGTTCCAGGCTCTCCACGCTGACCGGGAGATCCTGGTGTTCCAGCAGGTCCTGCAGGTCCAGCCTCACCTCTCTCTCCTCTTGGTCCAGCAGGTCCAGCTGGTCCTTGTGAACCTAGAATAGGAACATAATATGTAAATACTGGGGCCAATTGCAGTTAGTGTACCACTGTCAGCGGATTTTATAAAAGTTTTTGAAAATGTGACTGTTGAGTTTACAATGACTGGACATGTGACATTATTCAGATTTTGTTTAACAGAATTGTTCCGAGATTCATGCTTGTTGGTCGACCTGATGGTAATATATCTATAGGCCTACTCTTATACTTAGCAACTCTTGCTCAGACGAATAATATCATCATCATGAATTTCAGTCTGTGAACAAACAATACATACCAGGTGTTCCAGGTGTTCCAGATTCACCACGAGGTCCAGCTTCACCTCTAGCTCCAGGTTCACCACGTTCTCCTCTTGATCCTGCGGGTCCAGCAGGTCCAGCAGGTCCAGAGGGGCCAGCAGGTCCTGGGCGGCCATCTGATCCAGGTGCTCCTGGTTCTCCACGTTCTCCTCTGGTTCCAGCAGGTCCAGCAGGTCCAGCCTCACCACGAGGTCCAGGAGAACCTGGAGTTCCTGGTTGGCCTGATGGTCCAGCAGGGCCCTGTTCACCACGATTTCCAGGGGTTCCTGGGGTACCAGCTTCACCTCTTTGTCCTGCTGGTCCAGCAGGTCCAGATTCTCCTCTTTGTCCAGGCTCACCTCTTGTACCAGCAGGTCCAGCTGGTCCAGGTTCACCACGAGGTCCAGCTGGTCCTTGTGGTCCACTCTCACCTTAAACGATATCAACCATTGTCGTAAATAATGCCTATTTTTAATTCAATTAACTACTGACTTCGACTATCAGTATTAAATTATATTTCTTACCAGGTGATCCGGCAGTTCCTGGTTCACCACGTGGACCAGCCTCTCCTCTTTGGCCAGGTCCTCCAGCAGGTCCAGCAGGTCCAGCCTGTCCAGCAGGCCCGGCAGGTCCTGCCTCTCCACGTTGTCCTGGATTTCCATCACGGCCATCTGTTCCTGGCTCACCTCTTTGTCCTGGTTCACCTCTTTGACCAGCAGGTCCTGCAGGGCCAGGCTCTCCACGGGGTCCAGCAGGTCCAGCAGATCCAGGTGTACCAGGTGATCCTGCAGGGCCAGTTTCACCTCTGGCTCCAGCAGGGCCTTGTGGTCCAGCAGAACCTGTGGACATGTTCATACATTAGAACAATATTTTCACATATCATATACAACGTGAAATAACACTAAGCAAAATAAAATTTACTGACCATCTCTACCGGGATTTCCAGATTCACCCCTCGGGCCTGGTTCACCACGAGGTCCTGCCTCTCCTCTTGGTCCAGAAGGACCAGCAGGTCCTGATGGTCCTTGAGGTCCAGCTTCTCCACGTTGTCCAGGAGTTCCAGCTGGTCCAGCAGGCCCAGCCTCACCACGAGCACCAGGTCTACCTACACCAGGTTCACCAGCGGGTCCAACCTCTCCTCTTGCTCCTGGTCTTCCTGCAGGTCCGGCAGGACCAGCTGGTCCTGCGGCGCCAGGTGTACCCCTCTCGCCAGGTGTTCCAGCAGTACCGGGTGTTCCAGCCTCTCCTCGGGGTCCGGGTTCACCTCTAGGTCCAGCTTCTCCTCTTTGTCCAGGAGATCCAGCAGGTCCTGATGGTCCTGCAGCTCCACGTTGTCCACTTGGGCCGGGGCGTCCATCAGTTCCTGGAGTACCACTTTCTCCTCTAGGACCGGCTTCACCTCGTTGACCAGCAGGACCAGCAGGACCAGCTTCACCACGAGGTCCAGGGGCTCCTCCGGGGCCAGCTTCACCAGGACGTCCAGCTTCTCCAGGTTGACCACGCTGTCCGGGTGTTCCAGGAGTTCCAGCAGGACCTGCAGAATTTAATTATGATACTCAAAACTACTTCAAATTGGTTGATGTAAAAGAAAAAGAATTCAGCCTTTTCAATTTACCAGCAGGTCCAGCTTCTCCTCTTTCTCCTCTTCCACCAGCAGGTCCTGGTTCACCACGTTGTCCAGCGGGTCCAGCAGGACCAGCAGGACCGGCAGATCCAGGGCTGCCAGGAGTTCCAGCTTCTCCTCGTTCTCCACGGGCACCTGGTGTACCTGGAGTTCCTGCTTCTCCTCTTGGTCCAGGTTCTCCACGTCCGCCAGGCTCACCTGATGGGAAAATATTATCAATTTATTCCTCCGAAAACAAGATTTATTGGAATTCTTCGGTTGGTATATTATTAAGCTTCATATTTGTTGCAGTAAAGATTCAATTATGATTTATTGACTAATAAACACATTTAATGAATGTTCTTTATAGTGTTACAACTAAGTATTGTCAGTTTTTTGTTTGACAATCACAACATTTCAAAAGATTTTCCCGTGCAAGTAGAAATATAACAACTGACATCTGTTATTATTTTAGCCTATTGAATCAATAACTAAAATACCTCTTTCTCCTCTTTGTCCGCCAGGTCCAGCAGGTCCAGCAGGACCACTTGGTCCAGCAGGCCCAGGTTCACCAGGCTGTCCACGCTCTCCAGGGGTGCCAGCTGTTCCGGGTGTTCCAGCTTCTCCTCTTGGGCCTGGTTCTCCACGGGCTCCACCAGGTCCTTGTGGTCCTGGTTCACCTCTTTGACCAGGGGTGCCAGGGGTACCAGCTTCTCCTAGAAATCACAAAAAAAAGAAAGTTGGAAAGCTGTTCCGACCGTAGAATTTAGTACATCTAAACAGAAACATGGGCAACTTACCAGGGCGTCCATCAGTTCCAGGTTGTCCAGCAGGACCGGCTTCTCCACGTTGACCAGCAGGACCGGAAGGTCCAATAGATCCTGCAGTTCCAGCAGGGCCAGCAGGACCCCGTTCACCACGTGGGCCAGGTGAACCAGATGTGCCAGGAGATCCAGGTTCTCCTCTCTGTCCAGGTTCTCCACGTTGTCCAGATTCACCTCTGGGACCAGCAGGTCCACTTGGTCCAGCAGGTCCTGATTCACCAGCAGGTCCAGCAGGTCCTGGTTCTCCACGAGGACCACCAGGACCAGATGGTCCAGCAGGTCCAGTTTCTCCCCTTTGACCTTGTTCTCCACGTGTTCCTGGTGAACCGGCAGGTCCAGCAGGTCCAGGCTCACCACGGGATCCAGCAGGTCCAGCTTGACCTGGTGTTCCACCTTCACCACGTTCTCCACGAGGTCCAGGACTGCCAGGTGATCCTGTTGTATTTTTTAAAATCATAGACATTATTACAATTACATCTGCATAAAAGCTTTTGTGCCAAATAATTTCAAAATCCATTTACACAATATTAAGTCAGGTATTACTTTTTTCAGTTATCACTTACCAGATTCTCCACGTGGCCCTGCCTCTCCTCTTGTTCCGGGTTCACCACGCTGTCCTGGTGTTCCTCTTGGGCCGGCAGGACCAGCAGGTCCCGCTTGTCCAGGTGTTCCATCAGTTCCTGGTTCACCCCTTTCTCCACGAGGTCCTGCTGATCCAGGTGTTCCTGATTCTCCTCGAGGTCCAGCTTCACCTCTAGTTCCAGCTGGTCCTTGAGAACCTGCTTCACCTCGTGGCCCAGCGGGTCCTTGTGGTCCAGGTGATCCTAGAATAAATCAAAATTGTTTGAAATCAAGATGATATTGGAACATGTCATCTCAAGGTGAAAACCATTATACATATGTACTATCAAATGCCACAAGATAAAATAAAACAATCTTTCACTTACCATCACGTCCAGGAGATCCAGGAGAACCAGCAGGTCCAGTTTCTCCTCTAGTGCCAGGTTCTCCACGAGCTCCTGCTTCACCACGAGGACCAGCACCTCCTGGCCTGCCATCACTTCCAGGGGTTCCGGCGGGACCAGCAGGGCCAGCCTCACCACGTTCACCACGTGGACCAGGGCTACCAGGGCTACCTGATTCACCACGTGGGCCTGCCTCTCCTCGAGTTCCAGCAGGTCCAGCTGGTCCAGGTTCTCCCCTTGGACCAGCGGGTCCACTTTGACCAGAAGGTCCAGCAGGTCCAGCTTCGCCTCGTTCACCACGTTGCCCAGCAGGGCCAGCAGGTCCAGATGGGCCTAAAACAAACAAAAAACCAATGAAACAGCAATTCAAAAGGAGAGAGTATAATAGTATAATACAACAAATAACACAAGGGTAAGTGACGATCTTTACCAGCACTTCCAGGTGTTCCAGGTTCTCCTCTCTGTCCAGGTTCTCCACGCTCACCACGTTCACCTCTCTGTCCTCCAGGTCCTGGAGATCCAGGTGCACCAGCGGGTCCTTGGGTTCCAGCTTCACCTCTTGGGCCAGGAGATCCAGGAGATCCAGGGGTTCCTGATTCTCCACGTGGTCCTGGTTCTCCTCTTGTACCAGGAGTACCAGGTTGTCCACGAGTGCCAGCTTCTCCACGTTCTCCACGAGGTCCAGCTGAGCCAGAAGGTCCAGCAGGACCGGATGGTCCAGCAGGTCCAGGTTCACCCCTGTTTCCAGGAGTACCCGGACTACCAGATGGACCTTGTTCACCTCGTGCACCAGGTTCTCCTCTTGTTCCGGCTGGTCCAGCTGGACCAGGCTCACCACGAGGACCAGCAGGTCCTTGAGGACCAGATTCACCTAAAATGAAAATTACAGGCTATGTAGCAGACATATATATATATATATGTAATTATGTGTTGCTGAAGCTGCACTTATAGGCATTTTAATCCAACATACCAGACTGTCCAGGTGTTCCAGCAGGTCCGGCAGGACCAGCTTCTCCACGTTGTCCAGGTTCACCACGGGTTCCTGCAGGTCCTTGTGTTCCAGGAGTTCCTGCTTGACCACCTGGTCCTTGAGGTCCAGCTTCTCCTCTTGGTCCCGGTGATCCAGGTGTCCCGGGAGTACCACCTTCACCTCTTGGTCCAGGTTCTCCACGCTGTCCTGGTGTACCAGGGGTTCCAGGTTCACCACGGGGCCCAGCAGGTCCAGAGGGTCCAGATGGTCCTTGCTCTCCTGGTGTACCAGGAGTTCCACTTTCTCCTCTTGGTCCAGCTGGTCCAGCAGGTCCAGCAGTACCAGGTTCACCTCGTTGTCCTGGAGAGCCAGGAGTGCCAGCTTCTCCCCGTGGTCCCGCTTCACCTCTAGGTCCAGCAGGTCCTGAAGGTCCAGAAGTTCCAGCTGGTCCGCTTGGGCCAGCAGGGCCAGGTTCTCCTCGTTCTCCTCGAGGTCCAGCAGGACCTGAAGGTCCTACACCGCCAGGAGTTCCAGCCGTTCCAGGTTCTCCACGCTCACCTCTTGGTCCAGCCTCTCCTCTGGGTCCAGCTGGTCCAGCAGGTCCAGCTGAACCTTGCTGTCCTGGAGAGCCAGCAGTTCCTGGTTCTCCTCTAGGTCCAGCAGCACCTGGAGATCCACCTTCTCCAGGCTGACCACGTTCACCAGGCTGACCACGTTCACCAGCTGGTCCAGCGGGTCCAGAGGGTCCAAGTGGTCCAGCAGGTCCAATGGTACCCTGTTCACCTCTTGTGCCAGGGCTACCAGCTGGTCCAGGTTCTCCTCGAGGTCCAGCTTCACCACGTTCTCCTCTTGCACCAGCAGGTCCAGCAGGTCCTGATGGTCCAGGACGACCAGATGGCCCTTGTTCACCTGCATGAAATGCAATCGTACTTTAAATTTGTTCTAATATGGAACTCATACTACATTTAATTTCATGTCATAATAATTGCATATATATTTACCGGGTCGGCCAGGTTCTCCAGCAGTTCCAGGGGTACCAGCTTCTCCTCTTGTGCCAGCCTCTCCACGTGGCCCTGCAGGGCCAGTAGGGCCTGGCCTTCCAGGTTCTCCAGCTGTTCCAGGTGTACCAGGAGTTCCCCTTTCACCAGGAGTACCAGCTGAGCCAGGTGTTCCAGCTTCACCGCGAGGTCCAGCTTCACCACGTTGTCCAGGTTCACCACGTTGTCCAGCAGGCCCTGCTGGTCCTGATGGTCCAGAAGGTCCAGCAGGCCCAGAAGGTCCGGGAGATCCACCAGGACCAACTTCACCACGTTCACCACGAGGTCCAGCAGGACCTGGAGATCCCGCTTCTCCTCTTTCACCAGGGGTACCAGGTGCACCACCTGGTCCTGGTTCTCCACGTTCACCACGTTGACCAGCAGGCCCAGAAGGTCCAGGAAGTCCTGATGGACCAGCAGGTCCAGCAGGTCCAGCCTCTCCACGTGGCCCTGAAGCTCCAGGTGATCCATCACGGCCTACGGAAGAGAACTTTTCATTATCACATAATTCATGCATCATACTAATCATATTAATGTGCATACAAATAGTTACAAAGTTTCAAAGCCTCTAATATTTATTGTAACAAAAACTGACCTGGTTGTCCTGATTCTCCAGCCGGTCCAGCTGGTCCAGTTTCACCCCGTGGTCCAGCTTCACCTCTTGGGCCAGCTGGTCCAGCAAGGCCAGGTTGACCGGAAGGACCAGCAGGTCCAGCCTCTCCTCTAGGTCCTGGTCGGCCATCAGGTCCAGCAGGTCCTAGCTCACCACGTGGCCCAGCTTCTCCACGAGTTCCAGGTGTTCCTGATTCTCCCCGTGGACCAGCTGGTCCAGCAGGGCCAACTTCTCCTCTGCCTCCGGCAGATCCAGCAGGTCCGGAAGGTCCAGCAGGACCTGGTTGACCTCGTTCGCCTGCTGGTCCGGCTTGTCCTGGGCTTCCTGCTTCACCAGGTTCACCACGTTCTCCTCTTGTTCCAGCCCTTCCGGCAGGTCCAGCAGGGCCAGTAGGACCTGCGGGTCCTTGATCTCCAGGAGTTCCTTTTAGAATAAAACAAGAATCTCAAATTAGAACATATAAATATACAAGTACTGTATATAACTGTAAACTTTTGAAATCACCATCATGATCTTAACAACAATAAGTGTGGAACTGACCTGGAGTTCCAGCCTCTCCTGGTGTTCCTGGTGTTCCAGCCTCGCCACGCTGTCCTCGTTCTCCTCTTTGTCCAGCAGGTCCAGATGGACCAGGACGACCCTGTTCTCCAGGTGTTCCAGGGGTACCAGGTTGTCCACGTTCACCGGCTCTGCCAGGAGTTCCAGGGGATCCCGCTTCTCCTCTCTGACCTGGTTCTCCTCTTGTACCAGGTTCACCACGTGGGCCACCGGGTCCTGCAGGACCAGAAGGTCCAGCAGGGCCGGAAGGACCTGCCTCTCCAGGAGTTCCAGCAGGTCCTGCCTCTCCACGTTGGCCGGTTGGTCCAGCAGGGCCAGCAGATCCAGCTTCACCGCGAGGACCAGGGGATCCTGCAGGTCCAGCCTCACCTCGTTGTCCAGCAGGTCCTTGGGGTCCAGAAGGACCGGCAGGACCAGAAGGTCCAGCAGGTCCTGGCCTTCCTTGCTCACCTTGGCGTCCAATTCCTGGTGCACCAGGAGCTCCAGCTTCACCTATGTAATAATAAAGGGCTCACATGATATATCTGCAACATCAGAGAGAGGCACAACAAAGCCTTGAATATCAATTCACAATGAATTTACCAGCAGGTCCAGGCTCTCCTCGAGCTCCTGGAGATCCATCCTGTCCTCTTGGGCCAGGCTCGCCACGTGGTCCAGCAGGGCCAGCTTGTCCGGATGGTCCAGCTGCCCCTGGGGTGCCAGATTCACCACGTTCTCCTCTTGGTCCAGAAGGTCCTGGGGATCCTGGTTCGCCTCTAGGCCCTGCAGGTCCTGCAGGTCCAGCAGATCCAGGTTCACCTCGTGGTCCAGCCTCTCCTCTTCCCCCAGCCTCTCCTCTTGTTCCAGCAGGACCGGCAGGTCCAGCAGGTCCAGATGGTCCAGCCGGGCCAACTTCTCCACGTTGTCCAGAAGTACCTGGGGTTCCAGATTCTCCACGAGGGCCAGCCTCTCCTCTTGGTCCTGAAGGACCAGCAGAACCACGAGGTCCAGCAGGTCCAGAAGGTCCACTTGGTCCAGGTGACCCTGTAACAAAATAATTTTACAAATTAATACAATATCGGTTGAATCAATTAATTTTTTCAGGATGCGCACCAAGTGAGTTCAAAACTTACCAGGTTGTCCATCAGCACCAGGTGATCCTCTAGGTCCTGCTTCTCCTCTGGGACCACCTGGTCCAGCAGGTCCAGCCTCACCAGCTGGCCCAGCAGGTCCTGAAGGTCCTTGGGGTCCAGGACGGCCATCATTTCCTGGTTGTCCAGCAGGTCCAGCAGGTCCAGCGGGTCCAGGTCTTGAATCTCCAGGTGCTCCAGCCGGTCCGGCGGGTCCAGCAGGTCCAGATGGACCAGCAGGCCCTGGTTCACCACGAGGTCCAGCAGGTCCGCTTGGACCAGAAGAGCCTAGAGAAGTTAATCAAAATCATCATACACAGGGCGAACACACAGATATTAATTTTTTATAAATTTTTTCTAAGAATATTCAGCTAACCTTGTCTTCCAGGAGTTCCAGATTCCCCACGAGGTCCAGCAGGTCCAGCTTCTCCACCAGGACCTCTCTCTCCACGGGGTCCAGCAGGTCCCGCTCTTCCTGGGGTTCCGGCAGGGCCAGCAGGTCCTGCTTCTCCTCTTTCACCACGTGTTCCAGCTGTTCCAGGGGTGCCTCTTGTTCCAGGCTCTCCACGGGGTCCAGCAGGTCCAGCAGGACCAGCTTCTCCACGTGGTCCTCCCTCTCCACGGGGACCAGGTGAACCTGCAAAATATTTTTATTTTCAAACTGCTCCTATGTTCAGATAGTAAATCATGTATTTCTTCAATAGAAACTATATAACACAAAAAAATATATATTACCTGCAGGGCCCGGTGATCCTGCCTCTCCCCTTGGTCCAGGTGATCCTGATTCACCCCGAGTTCCAGCAGGTCCGGCAGGTCCAGCTGGACCAGCTTCTCCACGATCTCCTCGAGGCCCAGAAGGTCCTGAGGGTCCTGAAGGTCCAGCAGGTCCAGAAGGTCCTGGTTGACCAGTTTCTCCGGGCAAGCCGGGTTGTCCAGCTTCTCCTCTTGGTCCAGGGGATCCCTGTGGCCCAGCGGATCCAGGTGTTCCAGATTCACCTCTGGGTCCAGCAGGTCCAGCTTCTCCTCGCTCGCCAGGGGTTCCACGTGGTCCGGCAGGTCCAGAAGGTCCTGATGGCCCAGGTTGTCCGACGGGTCCAGCAGGACCTTGGTTGCCAGGGGTACCAGGTGTTCCACTTTCACCACGTGGTCCAGCCTCTCCGCGTTGTCCAGCAGGTCCAGCAGGTCCAGCTTCACCTCTTGAGCCCGAGGGTCCAGCAGGTCCACTGGGTCCTAAAAGATTATGAAGTAATATATTTTAACTCTGTTAACTGCATTTTCTTTCGAAGGTCTGAAACTTTTCGAAGAACAAACATACCAGCAGGTCCAGACTCTCCAGCAGGTCCAGGTTCTCCAGCTTGACCACGAGGTCCAGATGGCCCGGATGGTCCAGGACGTCCAGCTTCCCCAGAAGGTCCGGCAGGTCCAGGTTCCCCTCTTTGACCAGGGGTGCCTGGTTCTCCACGCTGACCACGACTTCCTGGTTCTCCTCTTGGTCCAGGCTCTCCTGGGCCGCCAGCAGGACCAGCTGGTCCAGCTTGTCCAACCTGACCAGGAGGCCCTTGTTGTCCTCTAGCAGGAGCTCCAGGCTCTCCACGGGGTCCAGCAGGACCAGAAGGTCCAGAAGGACCAGCTTCACCACGTGGGCCGGGTGCACCAGTTCGTCCAGCAGGCCCTGAGATGAAATACCATAACATGTTTTTAAAATGCCTCATTTTGTGATCATAAGCAAATTCCTGTGTAAATGCGAAAAGCACAGGAGAATCTTTTTTCTATAGCAGTTCATAATAAAACGTACCTTGATTTCCAGGAGATCCAGACTCCCCACGAGGTCCTGCAGGACCTCTTGGTCCTGATGGGCCAGAAGTTCCGGCTGGACCAGATTCTCCTCTGGGTCCAGCAGGTCCTGGTTCACCTCTTTGTCCAGCAGGTCCGGCAGGGCCTGCCTCTCCAGTTGTACCAGCAGGGCCAGCAGGTCCAACCTCTCCTCGGGTACCACGTGGTCCAGCGGGTCCAGCAGGTCCTGTGGTGTAAAAGTAAAAGTAAGGTGATCTGTTTTCTTAAAATAGACACACCGCCTACTGACAGTGCCTCAAAACTCGCTGGGAATATCATGGATTCACACATTATCAGGGCTATAGCAGGGGCTTAACATCTGAACCTAGTCTTAAAAGTATGCATGTAATGGTACCACAAGCATCCTATGAGATACTGTAAAAGGTTTTAATTTAAGGGGTTTTACTAGGCACAAAAAATCAAAATCTAAACAACATTTGACATTCTCTCCAACTAACCGGGTGATCCAGCTGATCCTGGTTCTCCTCGAGGTCCAGCCGTTCCTCTGGGTCCAGATGGTCCAGATGGTCCAGAAGGTCCGGGTTCACCACGTTCACCACGTGTACCAGGTGATCCAGCAGGTCCAGAAGGACCAGGTGATCCTGACTCTCCTCTAGGTCCAGGTGATCCAGCAGGTCCAGAGGGTCCACTTGGTCCGGCAGGTCCAGAGGGACCAGGTTCTCCTCTTTCACCTGGAGTTCCAGGAGTGCCTGCTTCTCCAGCAGGTCCTCTTGGTCCAGCTGGTCCAGAAGGACCAGAAGGACCAGTTTCACCAGCTGTTCCGGGTGTTCCAGGTTGACCTCTCTCGCCTGAAAACGTCATCGAAAAAGATATTATTATAATATTTTGATTTCCTTGGTTTAATAGAGGTTTTACGGCATTTTAGAAAATGTCACAACATGTTTCATTGAAACATACCAGGAGTTCCAGGGGTTCCAGATTGTCCTCTTGGACCAGCCTCTCCTCTTGCTCCAGCAGGTCCAGCCGGTCCAGAAGGTCCAGGGGAACCAGCTGGACCAGATTGTCCACGGGGTCCAGCAGGACCAGCCTCTCCAAGACCTCCAGCAGGCCCAGCAGGTCCAGAGGGACCAGCAGGTCCAGCTTCTCCCCTAGGGCCAGCAGGTCCAGGTGCGCCTTGTTCACCTGAAGATAAAAAGATACAGTGAAGCAAAGCACAAACTAGTCTAACGTGGGTAGAACATATAGACCTCGGCTCATATATTTACCTGGCGTTCCTGGTGTTCCAGACTCTCCTCGAGGTCCACGGGGTCCAGCTGGTCCAGCAGGTCCAGATTCACCAACACTTCCAGCTGGTCCTGAAGGTCCAGGACTTCCTCTTTGCCCAGATGGTCCAGCAGGTCCAGGAAGGCCAGACTCGCCTCTCTGTCCAGAGGGGCCAGCAGGTCCAGCTGGTCCTAATGGACCTGCAGGTCCTGCTGGTCCAGCTTCACCTCTTGTACCAGGTGTACCAGGAGTTCCATCCTGTCCTCTTGGACCAGGTGATCCTGCAGGTCCAGCAGGTCCAGCAGTTCCAGGTTCACCTCGAAGACCAGGAGATCCAGGCTGTCCACGTTCACCTGTAAGAATCAATGAAGCTTACCTGTATGGATCGTAAAATACTAACAGTAAAATACATCATGTATGATTTGACAAATAACAAACCTGGAGTTCCTGCAGTTCCTGATTCACCCCTAGGTCCTGACTCTCCCCTTGCTCCAGCAGGACCAGGTTGTCCACTTGGCCCAGCAGGTCCAGCAGGTCCAGATGGTCCTGGCTGTCCTCTTGGTCCCGCAGGTCCTGCTTCTCCAGCAGTTCCAGCAGGTCCAGCAGGACCAGCAGGTCCAGGCTGTCCTCTTGATCCAGCAGGTCCAGCGGGTCCACTAGGGCCTATGATATGGAATTTTTAGAACCGCATTCTTCTAATTCAAATTGAAATTCAAAAACCAAGTAATCAACTCACCAGAAGGCCCTGAAGGTCCAGCCTCTCCTCTTGTTCCACGTGGTCCAGATGGCCCAGCAGGGCCAACATCTCCTCGGGGTCCAGAAGGACCAGGTTGTCCTCTTTGTCCTGAAGGTCCAGCAGGTCCAGCAGGGCCTGATTCCCCACTTTCTCCTCTGGGGCCTGATGGTCCAGCAGGACCTGCAGGTCCAGAAGGACCAGCCTCGCCCAATGGACCAGCAGGACCAGCATTTCCTGGTGTTCCAGCAGGGCCAGCTTCTCCTCGCTGTCCTCTTGGGCCAGAAGGTCCACTTGGACCAGCTGGACCAGGTTCTCCTCGTTGTCCAGATGGTCCAGCAGGCCCAGCTTGTCCTGTAATGTATTTGAAATAGGAAATGTTTAGGAGTCAAAGAAGGAATCCCAAATGGACCAGTTGGGAAGCCTTGCTAGATTCCATTGTAATCATTCTAAACTATGCATACCTGTTGGTCCAGCCGGTCCAGTTTCACCACGCTCTCCAGGTGTTCCAGAAGGTCCCGCAGGCCCAGAAGGTCCAGGTTGTCCTCGAGGACCACCAGGCCCAGTTAAACCTGGTTCTCCTCGTTCACCGGCTGTTCCTGGTTCACCTCTTTGGCCTCGTGGACCAGATGGTCCAGCAGGTCCCCTTGGTCCAGCAGATCCAGATGGCCCAGCAGGTCCAGGTTGACCTTTAATGATGGAAAAGAGTCATTAAATGAATGAACATCAATCATAATTCATCACATTCTTCGCTGTGATCAATCAAGGCAGCACACCAAAGTACAAACCTGAAATTGCGATCAAGTCAAGTACTCACCTCTTTGACCTTGTGGTCCTGATTCTCCACGTGGTCCACCTTCACCAGCAGGTCCAGCAGGGCCTGAAGGTCCAGAGGGTCCTAGTGGACCAGATGGTCCAGCAGGTCCAGGAGTGCCCGCCGGTCCAGCAGGTCCAGGTTCTCCTCGATTTCCTCTTGGCCCTCCAGGTCCTGGTTGGCCGGCAGGTCCTGTTTCACCAGCAGGTCCAGCAGGTCCGCTTGGTCCGGAGGGTCCAGAAGGACCAGCAGGTCCTACTTCTCCTCGTGGACCAGCTGGTCCTGGTTCTCCAGTTTCTCCTCGAGGTCCAGCATTTCCTAGTGGTCCAGAGGGACCAGAAGGTCCAGATGGACCAGGCAAACCACTTTCACCTGAATTAGAGAGAGACAACGCAAAAAGAGATATTAAAATGAACAGGTTGAATATTCTTTTCATCATATTGCATAGTCCTACAGGCATATTTTACCTCTTGGTCCAGCAGAACCATCAGGTCCTCTTGTTCCTGGCTCTCCTCGTTGTCCAGCAGGTCCAGCAGGACCGGCAGGACCAGATGGTCCAGACGGTCCACTTGGGCCAGATTCTCCTCTTTCTCCTCTAGGTCCTGGTTGTCCGGCAGGTCCAGCAGGTCCAGAAGGTCCAGGGCCTCCTCTTTGTCCCGCTGGTCCAGCAGGTCCACTTTCACCAGCAGGTCCAGCAGGTCCAGAAGGTCCAGAAGGTCCTACTTCACCACGGGGTCCAGCAGGACCTGCAGGTCCCAGTGGTCCGGCAGGCCCAGATGGCCCTGATGGGCCAGATTCACCCCTCTCACCACGTGGTCCAGGTGATCCAGATGGTCCTGAAAAATTGATTTTGGATGGGGAATGAAACTACCATCAGGTTAATTTAATCAGTATTGAAAAATAAATTCAAGTCTATGCCTCACCAGCAGGTCCGGAAGGTCCAAGTGGTCCTGCAGGACCGGATTCTCCTCTTTCGCCTCTAGGTCCTGAAGGTCCAGCTGGTCCAGATGGGCCAGCAGGGCCACTTGGTCCAGGCTGTCCTCTAGGTCCTGAGGGTCCAGCAGGTCCAGATTCACCAGTTGGTCCTGAAGGTCCCTGAGATCCAGGTTGACCTCTCTGACCAGCGGTTCCTGGAGTTCCTGACTCTCCACGAGGACCAGGTGATCCACTTGGGCCGGCAGGTCCAGTTTCACCACGTTCTCCTCGTTGACCACGAGGTCCAGCAGGTCCGGCAGGTCCTGAAAAATAAGGAAGATTCCTCCAGTAATCCATCTCAAAAACACCACACAACATTAAAAATAATAATCATTATATTTTCATTTTTATCATTCGTCAACTGAAAAACTTACCAGGTGAACCAGACTCGCCCGCTTCGCCACGAGGTCCTGATGATCCTGCAGGTCCAGCTGGTCCAGATGGCCCTGAGGGTCCAGCTTCTCCTCGTGGACCTGGTCCTCCAGTTTCTCCACGAGGCCCGGAAGGTCCAGCGGGACCAGCAGGTCCTGAAGGTCCCGATGGTCCAGTAAGCCCAGGTTCTCCCCGTTCACCACGGTTTCCAGGGGTTCCCGATGGTCCTGGAATATGGGATAGGAGTATGTGAATAGATGAGCCAAAAACTACCTGAGTAGGCCTATTTACTATCTAGGCTTCCAAACAATCAAAATCCTTGTATGAAGCATTAAAATCAGCCTTACCAGCAGGGCCGGCGGGTCCTGTTTCTCCAGATTCTCCTCTAGGTCCAGGGGATCCAGATGGTCCAGATGGTCCAAGGGGTCCTGCAGGTCCTGTAGGGCCAGATGGTCCAACATCGCCTCTTGGTCCAGATGGACCAGACTCTCCTCTTGAACCTTGTGGGCCAGGTAAACCAAGTGGTCCAGCAGGTCCAAGGGGTCCAATTGCTCCTGTAGCTCCTACTGGACCAGGGGGTCCAGCAGGTCCTGGTCCTCCAGAAGGTCCAGTAGGTCCAGCAGGTCCAAGGGGACCAGCTGGCCCACGTGGTCCAGGAGTTCCTGGTTGACCTAGTGGTCCAGAGGGACCGGGTTGGCCTAAAATAGAAAAAGGGATGGGTAACAATGTAATCATTTCATCCAAGAAGACAGATGACCACTCTAAGATGTTGCAGATCTACTCACCTCTGTTTCCAGGTGAACCACTTTCACCACGTTCACCAGGGCGTCCACTAGGTCCACTTGGTCCGGTGGGTCCAATTGGACCAGGTTGTCCTATGGGTCCAGCAGGACCAGGAGGACCACCTTCTCCACGTTCGCCTGCAGTTCCAGCAGGTCCAGAAGGTCCAGATAAGCCAGACGGTCCACGAGGTCCGCTTGGTCCAGCGGCTCCAGTTTCTCCTCTTGGCCCAGAAGGTCCAGGTTGTCCACGAGGTCCAGATGGACCACTTGGTCCAGATGGTCCAAGGGGTCCAGGTTGTCCAGCAGGACCAGCCGGTCCAGCTGGTCCAGCTTCTCCTCGTTCTCCTGAAGGTCCGGCAGGTCCAGATGGTCCTAAATAACAAATTAAACAAATGATAATACAGCTTTGTTTTGAAACTTGAAAGAGATATAATAATGCTGTCAATTAAAAGTGTCTAGAGATATGAAACTTTCTGTTTTTTGCCAATTGTGGAAAAATGTACAGAAGAATGTACTAAATCCTTGTTAAACTATTTCAATTTGAATGGATAACACCTATATAAATTCTGAGGGGTTTTCCCAACTCCCATAAAATTTTGTACAGTAGTCGGTGGAAGGTGTAGTGACAATGGCTCGGGAGCAAATGTCTGTATTAAACAGGAATAGAAGTACCAGTATAAGATATTTATTCGATTTACCTAATACATGTATCTGCTTTTAGTCTCTCTTAACTCTTTCAATTCTTCGATAGGTAATAAACAACAACATACCACTAGGACCGGCAGGTCCAGATGGGCCAGCAGGACCAGCCTCTCCTCTTTGTCCACCAGGTCCTGAAGGTCCAGAGGGTCCAGCAGGACCACGTTCTCCTCTTGGTCCAATAGCTCCAGATGGACCAGGAGGTCCAGTTTCACCAGGAGTACCAGCTGTTCCAGGTTCACCTCTATTTCCTCGTGGTCCAGCAGGTCCACTGGTTCCAGGAGGTCCAGTTTCTCCGGCAGGTCCAGAAGGTCCAGCGGGACCAGAAGGACCTGAAGGTCCAGGCTCTCCTCTTGGTCCACTGGGTCCAGAAGGTCCAGCTTCACCTCTTGGTCCAGAGGGTCCAGCAGGTCCTGAGGGTCCAGAAGGTCCGCCCTCTCCAGGTTCACCACGCTCTCCAGGAGAACCACGTTGTCCACTAGGTCCGGGAAGTCCAGTTTCTCCTCTTGTACCTTTATGACA
Source organism: Platynereis dumerilii (assembly GCA_026936325.1). Lineage (NCBI taxonomy): Eukaryota > Metazoa > Annelida > Polychaeta > Phyllodocida > Nereididae > Platynereis > Platynereis dumerilii. The sequence continues at coordinate 2,746,923 of JAPTHN010000030.1, forward strand.
GAAATATTTTCTTCATCAATTTCATGCAATCCAATTATGGCAACTTTTTAAAAAATATTCTCAAAATTAAACCTAAAATGCTAAGCTCACAAAGGGCCAAAGGCAGAAGATACCACTGCATAAGTATCAGTCAGCTCAATTATTTAGAGGAAGCACAAATCCATTAAGAAAATAGAGCAAAAAAAACTAACATCAGATATTAATTTACCACCCATTATAGACATGAAAGAAAGTTGGTCGAAAATTGGTACCTTGCAATATACTATTTTGGAGTACCTTACATTTATAACACTACTTTGGACAACCCATCAAAGTTGACAGAATGAAATTGTGTCTTATGAACCTACCTGGAGGGCCACTCTCTCCTGATGGTCCAGCTGGTCCAGAAGGTCCAGAAGGTCCAAGAGGACCACTAGGTCCAACTGGGCCGGGCTGTCCTTGAGTTCCTGGTTCACCACGTTGTCCTCTTGGTCCAGGCTGTCCTGTAGGTCCAGCTGGTCCAATGCTGCCAGCAGTTCCAGGCTGCCCAGAGGCTCCAGGACCTCCTGTTGCTCCAACTTGTCCTCGTGGACCTGAAGGTCCAGGAGGACCTACTTCTCCTGATGATCCTCTTTCTCCAGATGGACCTCTTGGTCCAGAAGGTCCAGATGGACCAGCCTCTCCTCTCTCTCCAGAAGGTCCAGATGGTCCAGGCAGTCCAGTGGGCCCTCTTGGTCCAGAGGGTCCAGAGGGACCAGGTGATCCAGCTTCTCCAGAGGGTCCAGGAGGTCCAGAAGGTCCTGAAGGTCCAAGGGGTCCAGACTCTCCAGCAGGTCCAGCTGGGCCACTTTCACCTGAGGGTCCAGGAGGACCACCTGGTCCAACTTCTCCACGAGGACCAGATGGTCCAGCAGGCCCAGATTCACCAGATGGTCCAGGTAATCCAGATTCTCCTCTTGGTCCACCAGGTCCAACAGGGCCAACAGGACCTAAATGAAGAAAATCATTAATTATCAAATTGATACATAAATTTTTATAATAACAGATCATTATCATGTTACAAGTGATACTAGTGCATGGCAAATCAAATTTAATTTCATGTTGGTCAAAACATTTACCTGGAGGGCCAGGGAAACCAGATTCTCCTCGAGGTCCAGCAGGACCAGCGGGTCCACCTGGGCCAGGTAGACCAGATTCTCCTCTTGGTCCGCTCGGCCCACTAGGTCCGCTTGGTCCACTTGGTCCGGAGGGGCCAGAGGGACCAGAAGGTCCAGGAAGTCCACTTTCTCCTCGAGGTCCAGCAGGGCCAGCAGGTCCAGAAGGTCCTGGTTCCCCAGAAGGGCCAGCTGGACCAGAAGGACCAGGTTGTCCTCTGTTTCCAGAAGGACCTGGAGGTCCAGCCGGTCCAGATTCTCCAGGTTGTCCTCGTTCACCAGGTGCTCCTCTGCCTCCAGTTGATCCTGGGCTTCCAGAGGGACCAAGGGGTCCAGTAGGTCCAGCAGGCCCAGAAGGACCAGCCTCTCCTCTTGGTCCAGAAGGTCCTAATGGTCCAGGAGGTCCAGCTTCACCTGCTGGTCCAGATTCTCCTCGGGGTCCTGAGGGCCCTAAAGGTCCAGTAGGGCCAGGAGGGCCAGATTCTCCAGGCAGACCAGGTCCACCTCTATTACCAGATGGACCACTAGGTCCAAGAGGTCCGGGAGGTCCAGCAGGACCAGGTCCACCAGTTCCACCAGACTGACCTCTTGGACCAGGAGGTCCACTGGGTCCACGGGGTCCTAGAGGTCCAGGAGGGCCAATAGGTCCCGGATTTCCGGATGGTCCAAGTGGACCAGAAGGTCCAGAAGGTCCAGTACCACCAGGTGGTCCAAGGGGACCAGAGGGTCCAGATGGCCCTGAAGGTCCAGAGGGTCCAGAAGGTCCAGAAGGTCCAAGAGGACCAGGTAAACCTGGTAATCCTCTTCCACCGGGTGGTCCAGAAGGTCCTAGAGGTCCAGGTGGTCCTGCAGGTCCAGCAGGACCACGTCCTCCTTGGGGACCTGATGGTCCGGATGGTCCAGAAGGACCAGATGGTCCAGACTCACCAGGTCCACCTCGAGGTCCACTTGGCCCGCTTGGTCCAGTTGGTCCAGGTGGTCCAAGAGGCCCTATAAAAAAGTCATTTTTTAATCACTAATGCCCAAAAAATTGCCTCCAAGTTACTCTATAGAAATGCAATTGCATTGAATCACAAACCAGAGGGTCCAGAAGGTCCTGGATTTCCACGGGGGCCACCGGGGCCAATGGGTCCAATAGGTCCGATAGGTCCTTCAGCACCAGTAGCTCCAGTTGCTCCTGGAGGTCCTGTAGTGATATAGGAGATATTATTTTTTGTTCACTATAGATGTTACGAAATAATGAATGAAATCGAGTTTCTATATTGAATGTTACAATTAGTATTTCATCAAGACAGGGTACTAGTTGAGCTGTTTATGATTTTATACTTTCAGAAGTATATTTACTGCAGTTTAACTACTTTTATTCTTGTCAAAACACAAGCATCAGGAGCATCTGTGAAGTTTTTGATTTCGCTTTGACAGGGGTTCGATCAACGGTTTATGCCACTAATCTCCGACTAAATTCAAACTTCACAAATGGTCCCATGAAACTGCTTGTGTCTTGGGTGTTGTTCTAAGCTGGGCAAAGACCTTACCAGGGATGGATGTGGGAGGGGGAAGAGTTACAGCTATACATGTTTCATCCAATAGGTTGTCAATCTGACTTGCGAGCTGGCGGAAGTCAGTTACTCGCAACACGTAATTACGGCCGCGACTATCTTCTGATGCAATCAAATTTAACTCATCCTCATTCACAGCATTTGTGACACCAACGGCAATTACTAGTGCCCTGTCACGCAACAGCTGAGACTCTCGAGGCAGCAGTGCTGTGTCCACATTAGATACGCCGTCAGTTATAACTATGGCGAGATTTGTGACGCCAGGCCTGTCTCCGGAAGGCGTGAATATTTCAGTCCGTGCAAAGTTGAGGCCATCTTGGGTGTTTGTTGTGCCACCGATGTATGGTATATTGTTTATGGCATTGATTAGACTATTGCGGTCTGAATACCGCAGTAAGTTCCAGGCACCCTGATCAGAGTTACGACTTGCAAAGTTGCTGTAGGTCACTAGACCCACGCGCACTTGATCACGCCCCACTGTCACCGAGTTGACCACTTGAACCAAGAAGTTTTTCACCCTGTTCCACCCTTCACTGTCAGTTTCGATGATGGACCCTGAGGCATCCACAATGAATGCTAGATCCAGTAACGTCAGACACTCTGTATGGTAAAACACAGGGAAAAAGCAAACATGTTAGAAGCACAGCGTTGTCGCAGCGTGCACGCACGCGTCAACGCAAGCAGCAGGTGGGGCGCGTCCAGCAATGGGGTTATGCTCACGAGGGTGTTAAGTAAAAAAGGTTCTCTATAGGAAATACCTACAAAATGGTGTGCGCTTATAGCCAGTGAGTTCCAGGTTTGCTACTTTGGATTTGCGTTCTTTGCAGCAGCGAAAAATGTCTGATTAAGATTTGCACTGAAGCATCAGAGCTCTGCGTTTAGGACGACAGATAGCCAAGCGTACAGAAATAACATTTCATTTCAGTGCAACATGAAGTTACTCTTATGTATATCGAATGAGGTGAATCAAAATGCATACTGATCATGAGAATGAAGTTTTATAAGCTCAGTGAACAATCAACATATCAGGTCACAGCAATCAAGACGGCGTGACTTTTGATGATGTTTTTTTTTTCTCCCAAGTCGCAGGCACAAGAGGATAGCCAGGTCCACAACAACGAACAGAAAGTGTATCAGGTTGCAGTAACAAGACGGAGGCTCAAACGAAGACAGGTCGGTGCCACAATATCATGAGGAATTAGGTGCATCGTTAACAGTGCCAGTGTAATACTTGTATAATATTATATGTTTCTTATATGTTTCTAACTTGACGTGGATTTTAGTTCATGTAACCGCTCAAAGACGAGTGTGGGTTGATTTCTTTAATCACGACCAGAAGTTTTATCCCTTGGTAAGGCCTTTCAGGAGATTAAGGCGTCAAGATGAGATCTACAGAGAACATGTTAAACAACCCGTTAAAAATTAATTATGTGTTACATCTACATTGCTATGTACAGCAAATCTATGAATGGCTAAAACCACGATTAACATCTACCTGTAACTAAAAGTGGAAGAAGCGTCAACAAACCTTTATTCAGCAATATGTACAAGACATTACACTAATTAATACAAGTTCCATATAGCTCTATATAGTTCTATCCAGTTAGAAATCAACAACAACATCACATCAAACAATCCAGAGAAACTTTCATAAAGCAGAGACGATAGAAGTTCTAGGTCACGACTAGGCATCACACCAGGACGGTTATGTTTGGTAAAGAGATTTTGGTAAAGATTAGAAGAGCAAGAAAGAAGCCACAGGTGGCAGCACACAGAAGCCACTTGTAAGTAGGTGGCAGCACAGACTCCCCGCTGAAGAATCTTACCAGGCAGACCAGGACGGGGAGGAGCTGGGGTAGCTGGCGCAGGAGTAGGCCGAGGAGGAGGTGCAGTCACAGCGCCACAAGTCGTGTCAAGGAGAGACTGCAACTGCTGAGCCAGGACATCAAAGTCATCAGCGAAAATAATCAGGTCAGTTCCTGATGCATCCTCGGAGGCAATAAGCTCTAATTCCTGTACGTTGACGGCATCTGTTACTCCCACTGCGATGACTGTTGAGACGGCTCGCAGGGCGGCGGCTCTTGCCGGCAGCTGGGCGACGCCTTCGTTGGAAGCACCATCGGTGATAACGATGGCGAGATTGGTGACTCCTGGACGGTCCCCTGGTGGTTGGAATATCTGAGTAGCAGCCACGAAGAGTCCGTCTTGGGTGTTGGTTGTACCTTGGATGTAAGGTACTCGGTCAACGGCAGCCAGGAGTTCTCCCTCGGACGTGTAGGTCAGTAGACCCCACGCACCATCCACGGCCGATCCTCCTGCTCCGAGTCGGGCTGCTGTGTTGCTGTACACAACCAAACCCACTCGTACTTCATCTTGAGAAATGGCCAATCTTCTGATTACTTGACCGATGAATCCTTTCACCAAATTCCAGCCGTTGGGATCTCTCTCCACGATTGATCCAGATGCATCCACCACGAAGACCACATCGAGGACGGTTAGACAAGCTAAAAAAACAAATTACGACATTAGTAGCTACTCATACATTGCAGATTAGGTGCAAATCTAAGGCCAGAGGCAATTGGATTTTAGCTTCTTGGATCAATCCCACTGACCGACCTTAGAAAAAGTGCCTCGAGGATCCAAAAAGCAAAAAAATCAATGCGTCAGGCCTAAAATGTAATCATCTTTGTTTGACACTCCTTGTAACTGTTATGTGGTACAAGAAATTACAATGTTAAACAAATTATTATCATGCTTGTCCATCCAAATACAAGCAGAGAGTAAACCATGATTGTCTACATTTTCCAATTGCAAAGAGTGTCACAACTACTAATAATTAATCAATAAAGTCACCTATGTGAAATCGAAAGTTATTATGTTATAAATTCAAACAAGTGTGATTTACTTATTATTAAAACATTAAAAATATAAATAAATACTGAATCAAACAATTACAAATGTACATTCCTGGGTGAATTAAGTAAGAGGCATGTTGAAATATAATTGACTTTTTTCTTGCAAACTGCACTTTTCATCATGAAGAAGCAGCCTAGAATTTCAAATTAAAACCCCATGTTCTTCATCAAGGAATGCACATTATTAATTACAGGTCATTGACTATGGTACACTCTAAAAAAATTCTGACAAAATTGGTTTTTTAGATTCAAAATGGTTTTTTTTTTTTAATCCATGTTGTTTTTGCATTGAAATTTGGTTTTTCAAAAAACCATTTTGAATCTAAAAAACCAATTTTGTCCCGACATTTTTTAGAGTGTAAGTTGTGTTTGGTGTCAAGGTGCAGTTATGATGTCTACATGAAGTGCAGGTAGTAAGAGAGAGATGTGTGAAAAGTAGGTCTCTGAAGTAATTTTGTATACAAGAAGATATGTAGAAATTGTTTGGAAAGTTGCACAAAATGTGTTTGTAGTGCTAGGTTGAATATAATACATAGAAATTGTTTGGAAAGTTTGCACAAAATTTGGTTGTTATGTCACTGTGATAGGTTGAAGGAAGTATAATGGTTAATGGTGATTTTCCAGAATGTAAATCAGAGTAAACAGAGACACCAAGTAGATGAAATGATTTAAGTGAAATCTATTAGAATAATGAGTTCTGTACATTGTGTACAAAGATCACAAGAATGATTTTGTATGCATATTGTATAGAGTATAATAATTAATGCAAATGAGATGTAAGGTTAGTTTGTTGAACAAGAGATTTTTATCAAATTATCATCAAACTAAACTCTAAGGGTGTGAAGGTAAGGGCAACATCTTAATTGACTGATCATATATTACAGGGAGCACACAGAATACAATAATACATATAATTTAATGTGACTACAGTATACTACAAACTAATAAAGGCATACATGCACAATATATATGTGCAATGTATAGCCAATCACAACATTGAAGTTTTACAACAAGATTAGGTGAGACACAAAATCAATCGGAGACACTAATGTGCAATTATTTAACACACTAAGACTTAAAACTAATTATATACATTACACAAAATATCATGAGAATTTAACAAGTACACAGTTAATCATTGATTGACGGTCAGTCATTTTAAAAGATGGAATCACAAAATTTTATATGTATACTTTATTTATATGTAATATATGAATGTAAATAATCTTATAGATGTTAAAATGGTAGTGGTTACAATAATTGATAAGTGAATTATTCCATGGAGGAAGTCAACATCAATCTATCCACATGTTGTTAATCTGGACAACCACACCGTAGGCCAGTTACATTGAATTTTAAACATTAAAAACTTCATAAAATTCTTGAGTTACACAATTGTAGCAATCACTTTATTTACAAGATTCACTTTTTATTACAACAAAAATGATTAATTTTATGTGAACTAATTATAACAAATTGTAATAGTAGTATTGTGAAACCTCTGAATAAAAATATATATGTTGTACATATAATTTTTATCCATACATAAACAAATATGACTGTAATAAATAAATAAATATTAATATAAGATGTGAGAACAATTTCAAATTATACGCTTAAATCCGGCAGTTATATATCAATTATTGAAGCACACCTCGATTTAGGTCAAAGTAGCAGCAGACCATGTTCAGGGGGATTTTGAAAAAAATCTGTAAAAAATTTGAATTTCAAATACTCTTCTCTCATTAGACTAATTCAAAATTTTAACGGTTTTTTTCAAAATCCCCCTGAACATGGTCTACTACTACTGATCAAAAACAAGTAAAAACAAACTGAAATCTCAAAACCATAACATTATGTACATTGTACAAACAGCATGCAGTTAGTGGATCCAAAGCCACAATGAATCTCACCGGGTCTGGGGGGAGCTGTGGGTTGCACTGCATTGCAGGTCTCATCAAGAAGATTCTGGATTTGGCCGGCTAGCAGATTGAACTTGTCAGCGAAGAGGGTCAGTTCACGTCCAGCATCATCCTGGGAAGCGATGAGGTTGAGCTCATCGATAGAGATCTGGTCAGTCACTCCGATGGCTATGACCGTCGCCACTTGTTGCAGTGCTTGAGCCTCCGGTTCGAGGCGGTCCACCCGGACGTTAGAGACTCCGTCCGTGATGACGATCACCAGGTTCTGTACGTTGGCCCGGTCTCCGGGCGCCTGGAGGAGCTCCTCTCCAGCAACTCGCAAGCCATCTTGGGTATTGGTGAAGCCTCCGACATACTCCAACTGATTGATTCTCTCAACGAGGGTCCTGATATCTGTGTAGTCCAGCAGCCCCCACACTTTGAAGGTGGGTGCTCCTCTTGCTCGTAAGCTCTCGGCTTCGTTACTAAACACCGTGATTCCAACTCGGACGAGATCTTTGCCCACAGCAAAGGACTGAACGACTTGAACCAGAAACTCCTTCACTCTTGTCCACCCTTCTGGATCTCTCTCCGTTATAGAACCGCTTGCATCCACGACAAAGACCACGTCCAAACTTGTCAGACAAGCTGTGTGCATTACATTGTACATTTTATAGTGCATTTACAGTGTCATATTAATTAAGTGCAAAATATACATGAAGACATATATCACAATATTATTCCTCAATCTAAATTGACAATTAATTGTGCATGAGAAGTTATACATTTTGTAAGTGTACATGTAAAATAGTGTATGGTGTTACAACAGACATTCCTTTAACACAATATATTATCTACCACATTTTTAAGCTCTTTTTCTATGTCTAAGATAATTAGTTATTTTACCAACAACACTACAGTGACAAAGAATAAATCTGACGAAGAATGAGGTACTATTTGAAGCGAAACGGCTTCAGACAAAACCATGAAAAATTCATCCAGCTTGATGAAACCAAATTTACTGGAAGGAATGTTGTTACACGAAGTAATATGAAGCATACTTTGTATGTCCTTAATGACAGAAGCGACAGCGCTATGATCATACAAGGTATCGCAGTCATTGTGATGCTGCTGCGCCGCGGCAAGAAATCTATCCAGTTTGGTACTTCCACTAACTAATAGAGATGATCTTGATGAAGATGATGTGTTAAGAAAGATATGAGCAAACATGATGTGAATGAAGCATTTGTGAGAACCATGTCAATGACTGATGTAAAATTATTGAAAGAGATATTTAAAAGTTTTGCTCACCAGGTCTTGGAGGTGGGGTGGCGACGACATCACAAACACTTTGCACAATGTTGTCGAGTCTTGCAGCGAGATTGGTGAAGTCAGAAGCAAGGACAACAAGGTCGGGGTTTGAAGCGATCTGTTCCAACTCTTGAAGGTTGACATTAGGTGTGACTCCAACAGCTGCTACAAGAGCCTCTCTCTTGAGATTATTGGCTTCTGCGGGCAGATTCTGCACATTGACGTTTGAAGCTCCGTCAGTGATGACGATGACGACATTCTGCACACCAGGACGATCTCCATTGTTTCCCTCCAGCAGGACTCTCCAGGCAACATTCAGACCCTCCTGGGTGTTTGTGAACGAGCCGAAGTAATACAGATTCAAGATGGCCTCTTGGAGTTCTCTGGCATTGTTGAAACGGTTCAAGTAGAAGAAGCCGACAGAATTCTGTGGCACTCGATCTCCGGGTGAGCTCGTCGCAAATTCGCTGAAGATCGTGAGACCAACGCGAACTGCAGTCTGACTAATTTCAAATCGTCTCGTCACATCAACAATAAAGTCTTTGACCTTGTTCCATCCCTCGGGATCAATCTCATTAATAGAGCCAGAGGCATCCACCACAAACACCAGATCGAGGGCAGCAACACAACTATCTGTAAACCAAAGAAATTCAATCAGTGACGATCGGGTAAAACAAGGTATAACAACTATAACATGATTTGGAAGGAAAGAAGGAAAGCTGGTCAAGGTCAGTATCCAACACAAAATGGCCGCGTCAGACAGAATAAACAACAGTATTGGCTGCTGTCACTGTTGTCCACACCTTATGACCAATCCTGTTGTATATTCCATCTGGGTCACTCTTATAATTATGGATACCTCACTTGAGCCAGAATGGGAAATATTTCTCTCAAAATACCTGGAGGAGGTGGTGGCGCTGTGACGACATCACACACAGTGCTGACGATGCTATCGAGTCTTGCAGCCAAGTTAGAGAAGTCAGAGGCCAGTAGCACTAAGTCTTGACTCGTTGCAATTTCTTCCAATTCGTCAATGTTGACATTTGGCGTGACTCCAACAGCAGCCACAATGGCTTCTTGCTTTAAGGCAGCAGCTTCTCTGGGTAGATTCTGAACATCAACATTCGAGGCACCGTCAGTAATGACTATAACCACATTCTGTATACCAGGTCGGTCGCCACGGTTTGCTTCTAAGAGGGTTTGGTAGGCTACTCTTAAGCCAGCTTGTGTGTTCGTGAATGATCCAAAGTACATCAGCCTGTCAACTGCCTCTTCTAAGTCAGCTGAGTTGGTGAAATTTGTCAAATAGAAGAAACCAACTGTGTTTGGCTGCACTCCTGGGAATCCAGGCCTGTCTGTGGCGTCCTGACTGAAAATAGTGAGGCCAACACGTGTTTCACCTTGAGAAATAGTGAATCTTCTGGTGACGTCAATGATGAACTCCTTCACTTTAGTCCACCCATCGGGATCTATCTCATTAATTGAGCCGGATGCGTCGACAACGAATACCAGATCGACCACACTGGCACAGGCCGCTGCAAAATAAAAAGGGGAAAATGTCATCAATCGTCAAAACGTGGAAGTAACTCAAAAAAGGAGATCAAGTCTGTATAAACCTTCAAAAAATGTAATCTTCATCCTAATATCATACGCAAATACAGCAGTTCCTGGGTTTTCTTGTCTTCCAGCGATTTACAATCAAGGGATAGGAAATCCCTGCCAAGTTGAAACAGTATCAGATAAAAGACTTTAACCTGCTGAACTGTTTCTTGAAGAAGGAAAAAGGTCTCTAACCTCAGGAATCACTGCAATAAGCACTGTTAAAACTACCAGAAGCAGTTTAAACTCACGTGGTTGAGGTGGTGGAGCAGTGACGACATCACACACAGTGCTGACGATGCTATCGAGTCTTGCAGCCAAGTTAGAGAAGTCGGAAGCCAGTAGCACTAGATCTTGACTAGTTGCAATTTCTTCCAATTCGTCAATGTTGACATTTGGCGTGACTCCCACAGCTGCCACAATGGCTTCTTGCTTCAGAGCTGAGGCTTCTCTCGGCAGATTTTGCACATCTACATTTGAGGCTCCGTCTGTGATTACAATAACCACATTTTGAACATTTGGCCTGTCGCCTCGGTTTGCTTCTAAGAGGGTTTGGTAGGCCACTCTTAAGCCAGCTTGCGTGTTTGTGAATGATCCAAAGTACATCAGCCTGTCAACTGCCTCTTCTAAGTCAGCTGAGTTGGTGAAATTTGTCAAATAGAAGAATCCAACTGTGTTTGGCTGCACTCCTGGGAATCCAGGCCTGTCTGTGGCGTCCTGACTGAAAATAGTGAGGCCAACACGTGTTTCACCTTGAGAAATAGTGAATCTTCTGGTGACGTCAATGATGAACTCCTTCACTTTAGTCCATCCATCTGGATCTATCTCATTGATTGAGCCGGATGCGTCGACAACGAATACCAGATCGACCACACTGGCACAGGCCGCTGCAAAATAAAAAGTGGAACACGTTATCAATGCTAGAAGTGCTAGAGTAACGAGTCTGACTAAACCATCAAAAATTCAAATTCTTAGCTTCAATTCAGTGTGCTAATACAGCATTTCCTGCATTATCCAGTCTGTCAAATAGTGACAACATAGCAACATTGATCCCTCCTAACAAGATCTTTCAGAGAACTTTACCCCTTAACTGCCTTGTGGAGAGGAGTCCCTGCAGGCAATTTGACCTATTTTGATGTCACAGGATGTCAGTGTGACATCAGAGACGTTATTCTGACGTCAGGTGACGTCATGTGAGGTCAGATTGCCTACAGGGATAGGGGATCTATCAAGTCAGGAACCACTATAAATAGCACAACTGAAACATTAGAAAGAGTTAAACTCACGTGCTCGAGGTGGGGGAGCAGTGACGGCGTCACACACAGTCCTGACGATGCCATCGAGTCTTGCAGCCAAGTTGGTGAAGTCAGAAGCTAGCACCACAAGGTCTTGACTCGTTGCAATTTCTTCCAACTCATCAATGTTGACATTGGGCGTGACTCCGACAGCAGCCACAATGGCTTCTCGCTTCAGAGCTGTGGCTTCTATTGGTAGATTATCAACTTCTACATTCGAGGCTCCGTCAGTGATGACGATGACCACGTTCTGTACGTCAGGTCTGTCACCTCGGTTAGCTTCCAGAATATTCTCATAGGCGACTCTCAATCCAGCCTGCGTGTTGGTGAACGATCCGAAGTACATAAGTCTCAAGATGGCGTCCTCCAAGTCCGCAGAATTGGTGTAGTTGGTCAGGTAGAAGAAACCAACAGTGTTCGGCTGCACCCCTGGGAATCCAGGCCGGTCTGTTGCCTCTCTACTGAAGACAGTGAGACCAACACGAGTGTCCGTTTGAGAAATGGTGAATCTCCGAGTGACATCGACGATGAAATCCTTGACTTTGGTCCATCCATCGGGATCAATCTCATTAATTGAGCCAGATGCGTCAACAACGAATACCAGATCAAGAACACTGGCACAGTCATCCGCTGTAGAGAAAGACATGGGCGGAAAAGAGATTAGCATTTGGTGCAGGAGTCTGAGACAAGGAAAGCACCACAGAACAAAGAAATCGACGTAAGGTAACAATCAATTAACAACTAGTCAGCTGGTATGCTAGGAATCATCCTGAAGTATTCAAGAGAATGAAATTGTCAAGGCTTTTTCGAAATGCATTGTCAAAATGTTCAGAAATTGGTTGTGCAATTTTGTGAATGAAATTTGTCATGAAAATTGTCGTGAAATTTGACGTGTAATTTGTGAAGATGATTTTTTTTTTCAGAACTTGTAAATGGAATGATTTTCACAAAGATGCAAAGTGATTAAAGCATTGGTATTAATCCCAGCTCGTGTCATCAAAACTTCAAATTACGCCATAATATCATTGTTTCGAAGTCAATAAAGCTTCAGACAATGATAGAAGCAAAAATGAGAGTGGATTTTTTTTTGTGTGTGCATTCCAAGAGCAATGGTTAGATCCAGAGCTGTGCTGAAAATAACGGAATCAGTATCACCGTATATTAGTCAATGGATGACAGCGAGTGACTTCGCCTGCAGCCTGAAATTAAAGCATCGCAGCGCACAGATGATGAAACAATGAGTGCAATGATTTAGTTATTCTACATTAGAATACAAGCTTTAAATCTATTACTAGCAATAATCAAACAATCAGGTATCCCTACGGGTTAAGATTATCAATTAAAGTTACAGCCAGTGAAGCACGAGAGATTACAGAATGACTGATGTCACTAAATGTCTAATCTTTTACATTGAAACAAATAAGCAAATTAATCACTAAGAAAGACGTGTAACTTCATTGGTTGGTGCCATGAGTCATTCACTGACAAGTGCTTTTATAAACATAGTAAGGATAGGATATGACACACTCACAGAATGTTTGAGCATCATCAAATGTATGTTCGATTAACCTGTAAAATTACAGGATATGACATTAATCAGAGCATTTTGGTAATCAGTCGTCTTTCTCTGCCTGTAATCGAATGAATTATCCAAGCTTAAAACTAGCTTTAATAAAAAAAAACAACTATACTAAATTAGTTACTGCTACCAAATAATTAACATGTTACACTAGTGAAGAAAATGAAGAGGAGAAGATAATGAGTATATTCATTGGTCCAGGAGAAAATAAAACAAGTCTAAAAATGGAGATTTGTAAAATATAGAACGAAATGATTGTAAGAAACAGAATGTTGAAGGAAAGTGCAGAATAGGATGGTAAGAAGAAAGAGAACAAAAGAGTTGACAGACAAACAGGTTGAAAACAGAGTAAAGATTCCCAGCAGTTCAATATATATACATTATTTACAAAATTGGCTCCTACCTCTCTGTTGTGGGGGACAGATACGACTCAGTATTCGGTCAGCAGACTGTTGGGGCTCATTATTGACATCTCGGTCATAATCTAAGGAAATGTAGTCGGGACCAGATGTGGCTAAGAACGTTAACAATTCCTCGCTGGGGCTTTCTCCTGGGGGTTCAGTGTCAGTGATGCCAACAGTGACAACACGGGCGACATTAGCCTCGTTAATGAGACGCTGGAGCTCGGCTTGATTCTGAGAGTTCAGGTCGGTGTTGTCGGTAATGATGACGAGGACATTGTCAACATTGGGACGATCTCCGTTTCTGGGATCGAACACCGTGCCTAACGAGTTCATACAGAGGAAGGGATCGGCAGCAGTTCTTCTTAATTGTATGCGTTCTGCTGCGGTCATCGCCTCGGACCGAGCATCGTCATTGTAACGATTCAAAGCCCATCGGACCTGAGCGGGGAAATTAGTCTGACTGAACTCTAACACTGCTGTCTGTATCCCCACACGGTCTCCGTACAAGTCTCCTATGAGCCGGCCAAAGAATCGTCGCCATAGCTCCCCACGTAACGGGACATTGGTAACGTGGACGCAGAAGCCAATATCAAGCTGCTGACAATCTGTTGTCACAAAATACGTTGGTCACAAACATGTCCTGTGGTATCACACATCAGTTCTTTCTTATTAATTTGCTTTTATTGTGATCGGCTCGCCTCTACGTCAAATAGTTTGTGTCTGATTTGAAAGTAAAGCCATGTAGCTGTTTAGCATAGATTGTGGTTGCAGAAAATGCACTAATATTGTACTATGTGCGATAGAAAAATTATTCTATTCGAAAAATAAACTTGAGTAGAACTACAAATCAGACTGATAACATTGTGATGTGTGACACCAATGCAGGAAAAAGACAAGCAACACAGTTAGAAACATACGACAAAATACTTAAAAATAGTTTTGGTTAAACAACAAAAATGTACAAAACCAAACTGATGTGTTAAATTCTAAATCATGTTAAAAATACATGCAGGACAATTATGATATACTCAATCAGAAAGGATCTAGGTATGGATGCTACAACTATGATGATGATATTGATGAAAATATGATAGATATACAATGAAAATGAAGATGTGATGAAGAACATTGCAAAGTAATGAGTGAAATGAACAGTGCATCAGCTTACGGGAGCAGACAAAACATAATTTGCAAACTAACATTTGCGCGCAAGCTTTATACTTTGTATATCATACAAAAAGCCATTAAAACAATTTGCAAAGCCTTAGAGTGTCTGACTTTAATTTTTTCCACTATGACTAAACTTGGTTGAACTTGGAGAACGTCTGGAGAATGTAGAACGGTTCATCAGGGGAAAACAGCAGCAGGGCAGCAGCAGCGCAGACGTTCCAGGAAAGATAAGGGATCGTATTTACAGGTGGACGCTATTCTTTTGATATCATCCTTTGCTTTAGAGAACACGCTGCGCATCAGACTTCAATATCAGCTTTGAACAATTGCGCATGACTTGATATTTCTTATTTCTTCTCTTACGCTTATTTCTTTTCATTGCGTCTCCTATTCTTTTATACTAATCGCAACTTCTAACCGCGCTTCATATCCTACTGAGTCCTACCAATCGCAAAGCTTCACCTAATCAGATCGCAGTAAATTGCTACTTCGCTTGCATCGCAGCTCAGCTCAGGGGTCGCAGCTCGCATGATGAGATTTTAATCTTATCACAAATTACATCAAAATTGACAGTGAGGACTATAAATTACTTATAAAAATGTAATGTATTCTTATATCTACTTCATTTTACATGATCGCTTTATGACGCTGCTTCATAGTCACCTCTCTGTTGGGATTCGATCGTAGTCGTTAAACAAGCCAGGGTCAGTATCAATAATATCCACCGTAAGCCCATTGAGTAGGGCGTGCTTGAGGACCCCGGGGGTCGCTCAAGGGAAGGCCAAAGCCTCATTCTAGAAATAAAACACATTTATTTACTATTATAGAGGAGGAAGAGGAGGGAAAGATTAAGAGGAAACAAGGAGGAGAACAGTTATTTACTATTTCGAGGAGGAGGAGGATGCGTAGGGTAGGAGGAGGAGGAGGAGGATGAGATGAAAAAAAGGAGATGGAAAAGAAAGTGGAGATGGAAAAGAGATGAAAAAGAGTTGGGAAAGAAGAGGAGGTGGAAAAGAGGAGGAGATGGAAAAGAAGAAGAGGTGAAAAAGAGGAGATTGAAAGGAGGAGATGGGAAAAAGAGGAGGAGATGGAAAAAAGAGGAGAAAATCGGTGCAAATGATCGAGGGGGATAAAGTGTAGTTTGTTTTAATTTCACAATTTTTAAGCTTTTCACTTAGTTGTAAAAAAATATCCATTTAGTCCGAGTTTACATGAATGAAGTATTCATTAAATTCTACAGATCTATAGACTCTGCGATGAGCAGTACCCCTTCTGAAGGTACTACAAGGCTATTTACTGGGAGTGTGGGGACTTAAAAGTGGAAAGTTACATATTGGAGTGAGGTTGTTTCTGGGGAAGTGCTCAATGCAGGGATCATTCTTAGGAGATTATTTTTTTTAAATTCAAATTAAAATGACAAATAAAAGAATTATGGATAAAACGTATAACATACATAATTTAAATTAGCGTCGATGTCTTGGCATCCCCGCAAAAGCAAAAGTGAGGAGATCTCGTCGAATACGAGACTCGAAACACAGACCCTTCTTCAAAGGTGTCTGTGCAAGTAACGGAAAGTCTGCGACAGACGACACTTTAGCAGGGCCTAGAAACAAAAGAAAATAATTATGTTGTAGTTAGGCTGTTATTCATTAGTTTACGTTATCTTGGTAAGTTGTTATATTTCTGCAGGTTTCAATACTTCAAATTTACTCTTAAGGTATTTCTGCCATTTTCAATTTTTTAAAATAATATTCTTAATCTTTTTTTAAACATAGCATAAGTGACAGTTCAATTGGAAATAAGAAGGCCACTGAAGTTGTGGCATATTATTTATATTCATACTACAGTGTGGGTGACAAATTTTAATATATATATATATATAAGCAAAACTATGATCAATAAAAATTAACTTTTTCTCTTACCTTGTCCGAACAACTGCCGCGCTCAGTGGCTTCGGCAGCTAAAACAGACAAGGCCGAGACGTTCCAGCCCTAGCCACGTGCGAAAGGTCACCACACTGAAAGAAAACAAAACTACATCAGTATATTTATATATAAAACATAAAATTGACAGTGAATAACAAATTGCATATGAGTGTATGCCATTGTAGTTTACTTTTCATGATATTGGCTTCATATACCTATGTGTCCTTTTGTCTAGTATCTCTTACATGTATTCTTTTTATTTGTGACTTCATGAAGTGATGCTCATCAGATTAACTGAGCAACAAGAGATTTCATATGAGTGCTAGTAGTTTTAGTTCAGATATTATTTTCTCCAGCAATGAGTTTTAACATTTAGAAAGTAAAAATGAGCCTCGGAGAACTCCTTATTAAGTTAATTTTGATAGGTCAAAATGAAGCTTAGGCATTTTTAAAGGTGCAAGAAAAGAGTTAAAATGTTGCAGGGTTGTTAATTGAGGAGGACCATCTTGGCACTCAATACCAATTTGTTCAAGTTCAAAGATGACTATCATAGACATATTAATTATATTATTTCATAATAATTCTAGTGTTACTTTTTTATTAATGTTTCATATATGTCATAAGTACAGTTGCAAATCCCCATAGAGGGTGCTGCAGTCTAGCTGCAGTGGATCCCCTGGTGACAATGTGTGAGTCAGTTGATGTGACCCCAACAAAGACTTTGACAAAGCACTTGAAAGATGCTTCAGTGAAGTCCAAAGCTTTGTAAGGTGTCAGCCACAGTCAGGGAACCTGGGTGTTGCTGGTCATGCTTGGACGATTGTGAGGATTTATGAAAAGTTGCCCAACCAGTCTTGGTCTCTTGGAGTGAAGTTGAACTGAGACTTGTGTATGGTGTTCTATTTAACACCACAAGTTGTCAATGGGGCCCTACACAATATGTATGGCTTTGAAAGTTTGAGAATATATTAGAATGAAATATATTGGCTTATATGTGTTCAACTTCTACTCAGTTCACCCTACTATATATGTGGATGTAAGAATGTCTCAAAATGTCTGTGATATATTTGCAGATCTATCTTACATGCCCCATGGTCATACCCCGAAGAATGCTATAAATTGAAATTCAATACGATTCAATGCCCATGCACTGACCATGATAGTCATTACAAAAGCTTGTCTTGTGCAGGGGGCACACATGGCTCTATTTTTAAGCAAAATGTTATGTTAGCTATGAGATAAAACCGCTAATCAATGATGGGTAGGTTTTCTCAGCCAAAAATTAACCTTTTTGAAAAGCATTTGATGTCAATATGAGGGTAATAAATTCTAGGACCTAAAAGACAAAGAGTTACATTGTTGTGATTGCAAGAAAGGGCAATGTTCCAAAGAGTGCCCTCAAAAATTATAGTAGTCATGGAGTGGAACCAAATATGACCTGTTGCCTGGAGGGGAATGGCTTTTTGGAATAAAATAAGCTAAAATAGCACAGGAGCTTGTGCACAACTGTGCTTATTGGCCTCTTAGCTTCAAAACTATACCTAGCAGTAATTTATTGGCCTTCACAAAAACCTACAATTATATGAAAGGAATATCGAGGCACTGCCAAAGCTTGTGACATTTTTGGTTTTTTTAGCATTGAAGTCTCCAAGAATATACATAGTGCCTAAGATATATAGAGGTAATATGATTATTTTTTTGTGTTTTTTAGCATTGGAGTCTCCAATAACACACATAGTGCCTAAGATATATGGAGGTAATCTAGTGGGAGAATGAATAGATATATATAAGGTGTGTGGAAATATTGCATTGCTAATGTCTGTTATTTCACTCCAAGTCTGGGAGCATTTATTTTCTATGCTCTGCATGTTGTCTTTGAGTGAAAAGACTGGCTTTTGTGTCCGGCTGATGGTTGAAAGGAGGAGAAAAAAAAAACATTAAAAAATACAGAAAAGCCTCAAAAATAAAGTGAAAATATATAAAGTAATCCTCAAAGAAGGAAAAAAACTTCAAATGAGTAAGAAAAACTACCAAATAAGTAAGAAAAACCATCAAATAAGAAAGAAAACCTAAAGAAAACTAAGAAAGATGTATAAGAATGTATAAGAAAGATAGAAAAATATATTCTAAGCCTCTCCACCCTGCTCTTTGAGACTGTAGGGGGCTGTTTCAAGCCTATCTCAAGCCTGTTTTATTGTGTAGATATTCCAGGGCAGTCGTTCTGCTTGGAGACAGCCTGTCAAGATTGTGAATGGGCTTCAAGTTTTGCAATAGTGAATGATAGCAGTAGCCATGTATGGGACTTCACCCTGTACAGTCCAGCTGAGCATTAAGAAACCGGTTTGCCCTATACATTACAAACATGTGTGTTCCTAAAAAGAATTAAACTAGTGTCTCCCTCTTGTGAAAATGTATCTGACATCATATAGGCCCACACAGATGAGAAATTCTGATATAGTCCTTTGTGAGAACAATGTTCTGAATTTTTATATCTTGATGATAAGTTGCATACAAAAATGCTGCTCCTTCAATTGAAAAAAATCAGAATTTTTTGATGGGTTGATGGATGATTAGGGTTGACCATTACGTCCTGTATTTATGCACTTGGTAGGCTAATAAGCACAGGAGGATGCCACAGTAATGATGAAATTGAAAAGTTGTAATGACCTAAAAAAGTCTACCTTCTGTGTGTTTTTAGTTTAGGCAATGCATGAATTTAGTTTAACAAACTAACTATCCATCAGAAATGTGTATTATCATCCAAAATTATGATAAACATTCTGACCAGCCTTAAACTAAGATAACACTCCTTTCAAAAAGATTTTCAAAACTTTAAAAATAACCAAAAAGCAAATAAGGTTAATGTTATGAGGTGCAATTACTACCTCTGTAAGCATGCTGCAAACTTCTCTGGGGGCTATAACTTCCATTATTCAAAAACAATGCTCTTTTCTCCAGGCTATGGACACCCATACAGTCAAGTTTTCTAACACCGTTAAATACTGTTTAAGGCTATGCAAAATCGTGTGAAAGAAAATATTCCATTCTAAACCACATACTACATGTGAATCATTCCAAACATTTCAGCAGCTAAGGGCCTAAGAATAAGTATGTAAATGTGGTCAAATGGTAAAAGTTATTATTTTTTGTGCATGTTTTTGTCATATCATTGCAAATTCAAATGGCAAACAACCAATGAGTAAGGATTCCATCATAACTTTTTTTACCCGATAAATAGCTATAAATACTTTTTCTGATCAAGAATAGAATTAACACTAATTTATAACCAAAGTTTCTAATAATTCTTATTGCAACCTAAAATCATATATATAATTTTTAAACTTTCCAGTGATTTAGATTTTTTGTCAATTGCAAATCATTTTCAGAACTCTAAGAATAAAATCTAAAATTGAAGCAAAACCATACCAAATTATTTCTAATATATGTCTACCCTACTTTTTCAATATTGCCCAACTACTACTCCAGTAAATGATACGGACAATTTGCATAGCACATGTAATACCATGTATGCATCAGTCAACAAAGACATACAAAGCAAATAGACCTATGTCAACTCAGTAAAATGAGCTGAAATTACCCCTTGAATAAAGTTCTATTATTGGCATATTTCAGTGAGATTTGTTTGAAGATTTTTTATTTTAGTTTCATATAGATATCTAGCTTTAAATTCTGCATTCACAATTAGGCCTTGAAGAAGTTAGAAAAAATGGTATGTAAATTGTTTGTTGTTGTTGTGTTTTTTTTTTGCAAGTATTCAATTGAAAGAGTATATTGAATTATGAATGGAATAACACTTATATTTCTTTTGGCATGATTTAGAAAATAGTTTACATCTGAATGAACACTTCAGATAATTGCCAACATGTGTAAATTTAGTTCAAAATAAGTAGTAGGCCTTAGAAACTTTAAGTCAATTAGTCAATGACTTCTGACAATTTTTCATTGAAGCATAAATATTCTATTTTTAAAATTTTAGAATGTTTCAAGGCACGAGCAACAGCATTCAAAGAAATTCACTTTCTAAGAATAATATTATCCATATTCAAATATTGCCAAGATGTAGTATTGGAGTAAATAATTTTTTTCTTACAATTTTTACAATTTACAGATTCTTAACATACATTTACCCACTTAGAGGAAAAACTTGGAAGTGATTTGCAATAAATCTTGGCTCCTGTAGTATGTGTATTCAGGTAATGGTGATATTTCAAAGTTCAGTTATGCCCTGCCAAGTTCATTTCATTATCAATATGTGACTTTGTGTGGTGAAGGAAGTTGTTGGCTGGTACTCACAGGTGATTTTGTCAGTGAGTCCAACTCAACAGGACAAACCTTCTAAAAGCTTGGTGAGTTACACTCTTAACGCAAAAGGTTCTTGATGGTATATAAAGATCCCACAGCAGAAAAACGGTAATAAATTTGTGAAGGGTTCAAATGAATTGAAAATGTTCAACACTAGTGGGAACCATATGCTCCCAACTTGAGAGAAAGGGGTTCCATTGTGGGAGTTCAGTGCAGCTGGATTACCTAAGTGTTGTCCTTGTTTGCTGGGACCTTTTTAAAAGTTGAATAATGAACGTTTTAGGGGTTCCTTATCTATACCAGCTTATAGAACCCTTCAAGGTTCCATACAAAACCTTTTTTAAGAGTTTAGTGGTATACCTGTATATATAAGTCTAAATGTATATATATATAACAAGCTACAGCATGACCAGAGATTAATCACAAAGCCTGACTAGAGGACCAGAGGGCATTCGGGGGCAACACATTATTTCTTATTTTATTCTAAATACTACACAATTTCTTATAGAATTTCTAACAGGCTACACTCCATGTCCCACCTATTATAGATGAGCTCTTTGCAAGTCAACTGGTGCCAATAAGGACCAAAGTCTGATACATATGCTATTATAAATATAACTTCAAATAAGTGATTTACAACTAGTGACAGCTATTCATAAGCACACAATAACAATAATTTTCATACATCAATATTGACTATTAAAATACTTCATGCCTTATTACTCACTTAATTGAAGTAATTTTGTTGACTATGTTCAGTCAATTAACAAACTAACTATACAATTTTACTGTGAATTTTTACTATGGAACTTCCATTGAAATCTGTAGTATGATAATATGATTTGTAATGTAATTTTGAGGTAATTCATTAGAAATCTTGAATGACCTATAAAATTATGCAACATAATGCAGAATTTCAGTGACAGTATATATATACTGGCTGCATATCATATACTTCAAAGCATTAAAAATTCTGGTCGTCCTGTAGTTAATTACCATTTTACAAAAGACTAAAAAAAGTACTCTTAGGATGATTTACTACACTATCAACTTGATCAAGCCTTGCCAAAAATGCTATAGTTTGCAATATTTCAACTTCAACTTGCTCTTAAACGCTATCTAAAGTAGATATTTTGTACGGGTGGTGCCTATATCTGCTATAGAATGTCCGTAAGTCTTAAGTTCTACCATCTGAACTCTCTTTCTGCACCACTTTGTAGATTCCATGATATTTTTGTCATCTTTTTAGTACAGACTAAGATGAACCTAAAAATGGTATTCTGCCATACAGGCATAAACCTTCTGAACTCCTGAGAATCTTGCTAGAGTACAGAATATTTTTTGTCTCCTTTTCCATTCCAGGGCACTAACCTGTATTACCATGTATAGGACATAAATCATGCAAGTTTCAAAATGCTACAATAATGCCTTTTTTCTATCTTCCTATCTTGCAGACTACTTTGATGATTATATAGTAGCTTTTTGTCAACTTTTATTTTTTTGGTAGGTAAGTAGTAAGCACAAAAGCTGCTGGATTTGATAAATAGTGTCTGAGTCGGTGCAAAAAGTCACTCTGCTGTAAACCACTGGAATTGTGGGAGTAGTAAACCTACAGGAAAAACCACTTATCTAGAAAAACAACTCTGCTGAACTAGTAGTACCAGTAATCAAAGTCACTAGGTGGTCTTCAAGATTGTCTACCTTTTTTCTTTAAAGCATTCTTTTGCACCTGTGTATCTCATCAGGTTCATTACAAAACAGAGAGAACCAGATTTCAGGCCTAGTATTCTTTAAATATATGTTTTATAATCTATCTACGTATCTATGTATCTTTTTTATGTATCTATATCTATGCATCTTGGCTATGCATCTTGGCTATGTATTTTGGCTATGTATCTTGGCTATGTATCTTGGCTATATCTTGGCTAAGTATCCATGTATCTATGTATCTATATATCAAAGTATCTATGTATCTACTATCTATGTATCCAATCTATTATCTATCTATCTTTATATCTATGTGTCTATGTACCTATCTATCTGGTCAGTGACAGTCATCAAGCAAAATGCATAGCATATAACAGGTCTGAGAATCATAGAATACAAGTATACTAGTAGTATGGAACAAACTGTTTATTGACATTATACGTGGATGACCAACAGCAAATAAAATATGTAGAAGTACAAAGTTTGGTGAACCATAATCTAAATATCAGGGATCAAGATGTGAAGCTATATTGTGGTTTAGTATATTGAACTTGAACTTGAAAACAGCAGCAAACCAAGTGCTGAGATGTCACAGTCTCATAGATTGACATAGAACCAAAGCCAAATTAAGTTCATGATCCCAAAATGATGCCAAACTAAGTTATTGACACTTATTTTCTAAAGGAAGACAAAGTTGCAGACAAAAAAGAACTTGCAAGTTTCCGTACACACTTTCAAAAGGTTCCAGATGCGGTTGACACCGATTTTCAATTCTAAGATTTTGTGGTTTTGCTAATTGTTATGGTGGATATTAAGTACTTCAGATATTTCCTTTTGGTCCTCAACCACATTTATATACACCCACACATGCTGGGGTGTCTTTTTTCATTTTTGTGGTAAGCGGTTAACTTTTTTCTTCCTCAAATGATAGGTCGTAATTTTTGTGTCACGCACTTGAAACGGTGGCTTGTAATTTTTCTTTAAATTTTTCTTTTCGCTTCCTTAGTTTTTGGTTCAGGATAAAAATGATGTTCAAATAACGTCCCCTGCCAAAGCATACTTTATGTCTGGTCATTTGTGTCATGTAAAAAAAATATAGTTCAAAAGTGCCTGCACTACTAATTTTTTAACTAAATTGTTTCAGCCTATATCTTTCGGAGTACGAGGTCCAGAAACGCTACAAAATTTACTTATACTTGTAAAAAAGACTTTAATTCCATGATTGCAAGAGTCGCGTACAATCTTTTTTGATAACTTCTATCAAGATAAGTGCCATAGTTCAGATACGCTATGAAGTTTGCTTTTACTAGTAAAAACTCCCTTTTTGATTTCTATGATTGCGGTTGTCATGAGATACAACTTCTGAGTACAATTTGTCAAAATTTTATAAAAAGTTCCATGCTGCTTCAACATTCAATTTGTCAAAAGTTAGTGAAACCCACAGAGAAAAATTGTCAAAGGCTTTGTGCAGATCAATAGATTGCTTGAATGCTGTTTTGATTTGTTTTTACTTCATGCACATTGTCAAATGCTTTGTGAAAATCATGCAATATCTAGCCTTTTCCAAAATGGCCTTCCAAAAAATTCCAAATATTGAAAGGCTTTGATGTGTATACTGAACATCATCATTACAACAACACATGGAAGGGCTTTATATGGTAGTCCATCACATATTTGGTAAAAATGAAGCACTTTTGAGATTTTTTTCCAACCCTCAGCCAACACACAAAGCCCAGAACAGGTCAAGTGTTACGTTATGCTCTTTGCTTTACATAATTTGAGGGCTTTCTTCACACCCTAAGCACAATTGGTCAAAATTGCCTCCAGATACAAATGCTCCTCTTCACTCACTTGCACTTGCATAAAGTCCAAAGTGCACTTATGATTTTTCATATTTCTATGCCATATGGTTAACCTGCAATGTTATTCCATGTTATAATTAGGCCTAAGGGCCTACCTTTCAACCTGCTTTTGCTAAAACCAAATTGATACCTCTTATCTTATTTGAAATGCTACTAAAACTACTGGTTTAATTAACATATATTTGTTTCTATATATATATCATATAATGTACTCTTGAGATCCAAATATAAAACAGACCTCAATGCACATACAGTAACACAAACTAAAATAAATTCTGATTGAATTTGTTCAATGATATTTCATCAGTCAAAATCTCCTTAAAAACCAACTACATCTCAAAGCAATGAAAGTTGTCTTCTCAAATAAA
Source organism: Platynereis dumerilii (assembly GCA_026936325.1). Classification (NCBI taxonomy): domain Eukaryota; kingdom Metazoa; phylum Annelida; class Polychaeta; order Phyllodocida; family Nereididae; genus Platynereis; species Platynereis dumerilii. Next base: position 2,771,974 of record JAPTHN010000030.1, read on the forward strand.
AGTATCATTTTAATAGCATTCTCCTCAAAATGGCTCTGTCTAAATGCACTGTGGTCTTAATTGAAATGTTAAGTTATATATTTAATGTTAAATTATTCAGTGTGAACAAGTCAAACTTGAAACTGAGTAAAAAGTGGGAAAATGTATCAAAGCCAGTCATGGAAAAACATCAATGAGTGAACTTGATATGCCTCACAAAAACTGCAGTGAGTATGCTAATTGTTGTTAATAGTATGTAACATACACCCAAAATTAACAAGTGCAGAGTCTATTTGTTATATTGTTACAAGAAAGTTACAATTTGTGAAAAAAGAAGTCAAGACCTCCTACTTAAAACACACTTCATTTGTCACAAAAAATTAACCTTGTAACAAAACTGAAGCGAAGATACTACTAAGATAGTGACATTTAACCACTATAAATTTAAGTGCAATTTGTTAAAGCTAATTGGCCAAATGTTTTGACACTGCTTTATAACACTTAGTTAAATAGAAGTTCATTTGAGTGTGTGTACTGCACACAGTGTTTTAATGTTAACTGCCTGCAGTCATGACAGTGTAAATCTTAACACTGCACAGATAAGTAAAAGGGGCTGTTGAAATCACCCAATAAAATAATGTTATATGTCCACTAAAAAAGTAACTCTTTTGTAAACCTCAAGATAGAGACATGATAAGGTAAATAGATAAGCATGTAGTGCCTAGAGATAACAAGATAGGAGCAGATAAGAAGAAGAACAAAACTGATAAGAAAGGAAGAAAGTAAAACATAACTGGACAGCAGATAAAACAAAGAACTAATAAACTCAAAAAAAATATGTGAATGAGATACAAGATAAGCTTAGATAAACAAGACAGGATAAGTCAAATAAAACAAGACACGATAAGATAAGATAAGATAAGATAAGATAAGAGAAGAGAAGAGAAGAGAAGAGAAGAGAAGAGAAGGGAAGAGAAGAGAAGGGAAGGGAAGGGAAGGGAAGAGAAGAGAAGAGAAGAGAAGAGAAGAGAAGAGAAGAGAAGAGAAGGGAAGGGAAGGGAAGGGAAGGGAAGGGAAGAGAAGAGAAGAGAAGAGAAGAGAAGAGAAGAGAAGAGAATAAATATGATTTGGATAATACAAACTATGAGAAAATGCAATTTCATAGCAGTGTGTGAAATTCCAGGATTATAAATCTTGAAAACATTATAAGTACGATCCAAATAAGATCTAAGTACCCTTTGTGGTATTCTGAATAATTCAAAATATATATATTTCTTGGAAATGTCATGTTTTATTTAAATCACGTAGGAGCAAATACTCTTGACACTGCAGTTGTGTACTGCACCTTCAAATCAAATACTCCCACAGCTGTAGTACTATATCTGTGAGAGAACTTTTGAAGTACTGCATGTCATCATGTGATAGATAGATAGATAGATAGATAGATAGATAGATAGATAGATAGATAGATAGATAGATAGATAGACAGATAGATAGATAGATAGATAGATAGATAGATAGATAGATAGATAGATAGATAGATAGAACCAATTTTCTATGCAAAAAAAAAGGTATTCCAAAAAAGCAATTTTGTCCCAAATAGTTAGAGTATAAAGAAGATATAAAGATAGAAAATAAAGATAGATATACATAAGCTACAATGTAGATATAAAATAAGTTCTTCAGATAGATAGTATGAACAATCTTGGGAAGGATTTTCAAGTCCAATTCTCTTGGCAATTCGGAACATTTTCCATGCATTTTACCACTTTGAGTATTCTAAAGCATTCCTGCATTCATGGCCCATTGTTATCTGTTGTGGAAGAGCCTTGAGTTATGCTATCGGCTCCATACCAATTTTGGCACAACCAGAGTAAAAGCAGAGTCATAAATCTTGTGGAAAACTGTCATGATTCTAAAGGTGATGTCAATGCATGGATTGGCATAACAATGTTATTGCAGGTGCTGGCATCCTCCCCCATGATGGGTTTAGGCTTGATTGCACAGCATGACTACTTGTTTACAGTCTAAGTGATTTTTGTTAAATATTGGTGATGTGCTTGTTATGCCAAATAGCATGTAATTGGTGCATAAGGCACATCACTTAACATTAATTTGATCAATGCAATGGTTTAAATGTTATGTATCTGCCTATTAAGCAATATGTAACTGAACTTATCTATCTATCTATCTATCTATCTATCTATCTATCTATCTATCTTTCTATCTATCTGTCTATCTATCTATCTATCTATCTGTCTATCTATCTATCTATCTATCTATCTATCTATCTATCTATCTATCTATCTATCTATCTACCCATATATCTGTGTGACTGTCTCAGATTTGAGAAATGAATAGCTATAACAATACTCCCTACTGTACCCTGACACAGTGAGGCAGCAAATTCTATGAGCTACAATCTATATATATATTGCTGTGGAACATGTTTACTTTTGTAGCAAGCAAACAAGTTTTGAGTCCTTTTCAGTTGACAGTCGGGGAACAGGTTCAAGCACCCCCACACCAGGTCACGTGTCCAAGGGGAGCACGTGTTCCAAAAATAGACAAGAGTTCGTCTGCTTTGTTGACAAGATCAAACAAATGTAAACACATTGTAAACAACTTGTAAACAAATCGAACAAGATTGATCAGAATTGTTGACACCTTTCAGCAGAAACAAACAATTTGATTGAGATTGACTGAAATTTGATTAAAACTTTCATAAATCCCATCAAAAATGCCAGATATGACCAAAATGGGTCTTAAAGTGAACCACATATTGCATAGCAGCTATGTGTATGTTTAAATAAATACATTACGCATGTGTACAGCAAGAAACTTCGAGAATACCACATGTGACATTCTATATGTTTATTTTGAAGTGTTCGAAATTTCTAGAAGCTCGAAAATCTTAAAAATAGCTTGCGTCAGCCCCCAAACAAAAATGGCCTACAAACAGTGAATAGACTAGAACGCCTCCTCAGTCTTATATGTCCTATTCTTTATAACCGATACCTTAATTTTTTGCTTTTTCTTAAAATTATCTTTTTACTTTAAAAAAAAAATCATCTTTTTATTTTTCAAAATTCCAGCACGACGTCTGGCTCGATGGTAAACAATTAAGACAGCGCATGTCGGTTATGCTGACATCTAACTCTAGAAAGATCTACACACATTTTCACTTTTTTCTTTACTTTGGAAATTTTCCATGAAACAGCAATGCCTTCCTTTAACACACAATGCTTTGGTGAACATGCATGCTTTGAGCTATTATAAAATCTATTGAAGTCCCCCACAAGAATCGTGTCACTTTTGTCCAAAGTCTGACACTCCTACACATAGACATCAACTATATTCAAGTTTATGATTAACTGCTTGCATTGTACTTTACTTTTGCTGGAAGCTTTATGACAAAGTAGTAAATTCCATAACTATTGCAATCATTACAGCACCTGGCAAAAGTATAGCTAAGTGCAGAAACACACTAGAAAAGTTACTTGGAGTGAAGCACAGAACTTTGTTGCATAGTTCCAAATTTTGGCTGATCAATCTATACAAAATACAGAGCTATGCTAAGATAACAGTTCTGTATCAAATTATCAGAGAATTCTTTGCATTCATAAAATTTAATATAGTTTCAGTGAATAACTTCAAATTTTCAGGAGCAACTTTCAATAACTGCTCATACAGATAGTTCAAATGCATTTCCAAAAGAGCCCTTATTTACAAGTCACTTTATGAAGTTGCCATGTAATTATTTACATGCCACTTAAAATTGTGACAATGACTAATAAATCACTATTACACGACTTTAAGCAGGACAGAGAGGCATTTTCTTTAAAAGGATCAAGCCACTGTCACTTCCCACCCCCAGGTATAAAGCCAAGGGCAAAAAAAAGTGGTATCTGTTGACTAGTCAATTTCACAATAGTGAAAAGCTTAATTGTTGCTCCTTTCAGTACTAGACAATGTATTGTACATAGGAAAAAGTGTATGTTACATACTAGACAACAACACTATTAGTATAGGTATGTGATTGTATACAGTATATTATAGGTCAAAATATTATTAAAATTATTCACAACTTTGCAAGTCACAAGGAGATGATTTTTGGTTAAGAAATCCACTAGGGGCAAATAGCTCAGACAAAACTTCAAATTTTATAAAAATCAATTTTTCGTTGAATAATACTCAAAGTATGACGAAATGTGTAGTTATTGCAAGCTCCCAATATAACTACATTTCATTTTTTTTCAATACTTTTCACAAACACTGTATAACCAACCTACATAACATAGTTACCTATAGTCCTACACTCTACTCTTTCAATTTAGAAAGCAAATAAAAAGGAATTTAATTATATACAAAAAGCCTTAGAAAACTACAGGTCTTCAAGGTAGATACACATCAATTCCATTCCCCCACCCATATGAACTTGTAGGGCAACTCGAAAAACCCCATGTAAAGGGCAATTAGACTCTGTGACCCTGCAAGGTCACCCCCCATAACAAAAGCCTTCCCGAAATGCACCTGACAACAAGTTGCCATTCCTTCGTGCCTCCAATGTTGATACACCCCAGTGCTTGCAGGGAGTTATAGATTCACCCACTGGACCATTCCTTAGAACCTACCCTTCCAAAAGAATGAAAAGAGTCCATGACATCCCATACCTTTACATGTTAACATTTTTCTACCTGATCTTTTTCATGCACATTGGCAATTATTTTGTACAATGAAAAGTTATCTCACAGTACATCTATATATATATATAGTTGATGCATGTATATTTTCTAAAAGTGCCAATGTCACTTCAAACCTTTGACAGGCTTCATGAATTACAAAATTACATTGTATTCAACCTCCAATACCAAAAACTACAAAACCACATCATGATCAGGTTTTCAGAAGATATGTCCGTTTAAATTTGCATGATCTTTCGTGTTTTTTAGGCCTACATGATTTTTCGTGACATCCTGTAAAGGTAGCTATTACTATCTAAATTTTAAATCATGCATGCCAATATTGTAGACTTGCTATTGCATCATTCTATCTTATCTATCTGTCTATTGCATCATTTCTATTGTATCTATCTATCTATCTATCTATCTATCTATCTATCTATCTATCTAACTATCTATCTATCTATCTATCCTTCTTTCTAACTTTCTTTCTATCTATCTTTTTTACGTCTTTCTCTATTTTACAATAAATAATAATTTTAATATAAGTTGATCTATCTGTGAAATATCCTGTGTATAGTGGACACTTATTGTAGGCCCTATGAAGAGTAAATATGCAACTAAATAACTTATATAAAGCACAGGAACTACTGCCCTAAATATCTCTAACTTGATGTTGTCAAAAGCTCTGAGAGGATCAATGAATGAAGCACCACAGGTGTTGCATAAAGTCCCATTTTGAGCCAGCTGCTAAAAATTGCATTCAAATGCAAATTATGATAGGAATTATTTTTCACAAAGGTAAATGATAAAGAGTATGAATTATGATAAAGAATTGTGTTGTTTTTTTTCCCAAACTTTTTTAAAGTTATTTTTCTATCTCGTGCCAAAATCTTCACATGCTTAGCAGCTCATGACATCATAAATTTGATGATAAAAGAATATTTCATTTTATGATATTATAATCATCTCGTTATAATGCTTTAACTAAAAGATATATGTCAATGTATATTGAGACCCAAAATTTATGCTGCTAAAATAGCCTATTTGGACAATCTAACATGAATTAGTTTGACTGGTTTTAGAAAAAAAACCTGTCTTTTGTAGCAAGGCATGTAGGCTATTTATACACTGCCTATGCAGATAGGAATGCATTTATTTCAAAGATGTTATTTAAAAGTCCCAGATTTGAAGAGACTTTACAAAAAGTTGAAAAGTCTTAGAATCCAGAGAATTCTTAATGTGATTCTATAACCAGCCAGACAGGTAAAAGTGATTTATAAAATAAGGAGAAATGAAAAATGTCGGAATAAAAGAAAATGTATGAAGGAAAAAAAACTTGCCAGGACAGGTTTGAGTCTTGGACATATGACATAGTTACTCTTCATGCATCAGATAGCAGACAGAATAGGGAATCAAAAAGCAATGAAGAAGTCAACTCAAAAATAACTTTAAACTCCCTCAAATGTTACTGTCTCCAATGAGATAATTAAACGGAACCTGTACATTAAATTGAATGATAAAGTTTAATATCAGTCAGCATATTTACCATAATATATTATTTAGTTAAATTTACTCATTTGTTAATGGTCACATATATCGTTTGACCCGGAGTCCTAATGATTTAATATGTTTAGTATGCAAATTAATAGGTCATATTTATATATCACATATAGATTAGATTAATAAAGTTGCTTTAAAATATTATTTAAAGTTCATAATTTGTGACTATAAGATACATTTTACTTTGTCAAATTTGCGTGGGCTTGGTCCTAAAAGTTGGGATGAGTTACTGCTGGTCTGCAAGACCTGTTCATAGTGATTACTGAAGCGCCGCAAGTTTTGAGACGGTCCCCTGAAAACTGCCTATGGTCTTGCGGTAGCAACGAAATGGTTGCAAAAACTGCTTAGAAAATGCCCAAAACTTGAACAAATTTCAAGAAAAGTTCTTGTAAAGTTAAGGAAACATTGTTAGCAAGTAGTTTCAGGACAGTTTTAGTCAATAAAAGTTAGTTTAAAGTGTTGTTATCAACTTTGAAAGTTAGCAATGTCCGTCTGCCTTGCGCGTGCAAAAGCAGACGTTTTGGAACATTTAAAGTTAGCGCAAAAGTTAGAAAATGGTGAGAGACGAAACATATTGAATGAAAATTGTTTAAAGAGTTAAATAAATGTAAGAAAACTTACCTGAAACTTATTGTGATGACTCGCAGGGGCCCTAGACTTGCTTTTGCTGTCAACGAAGGCTAGTTGACGCTGGCACAGTCCGTTTCTACCTCAGCTTGCCGATTCGAGCCAGGGCACAGGCTCCCCTCACTGTGTGGTCATGGTCCACTGGGCAAACCGCCATTTATTCCCGTCTTGCAGGCTAAGCATTTGGGATCCCGACTTTTGAGGGGCATCCTACTCACTCTTCTGAAGGCGCTTTGAGATTTTTCACCTTTAATGATTTTTAATTAATTAAGGAAATTTTTCACATGAACCAAATTTAGTATACCACCTTGAATGACTTCGTACTACATATTAAAAATATTTTCATAATTTTAATTATACAAACAACAGAGATAGGGTCATTTTAATTTTTTTAATGGTTTTCCACACTCCAAGGCACCTGCCAGAAAAGCCGGTTGCTGTTGGGCCAAATATCTTGTTTGTTCAGGAGCAAAACTCATTGGCACAGACCGTAAAGGATCCCATTCATAAAATCACAAGACACATTACAAGATATAGGACTTACACAATTGCAGAAAGTGTTATCTAAGACGGGTCAATTGCTCACATAATGCATAATTGCTGTCACTTGTTTTAATTGCTCTCATCATACAACTGCTGCTTATGACAGATTAGCAACTTAAATGCCTAATTTTTTAACCAGTTTATTAAAAAAATTACACAGAGTAACTGGACTTTTGTCATTTAAATAGCTTAATAGGTCAATTAGGATAATTCACACTTATCTAAGAATTCTGAGTCACCTTTTACTGTTATTACATTTGACAGGGGCTATACACTCAAGGTACATTTAATATAACTCTTTATTCCGTTTACATACAACTATACAGTGGTTGGACTTTTTTCACACTTTTGTAATACAAAAGACTGCAGGCATTCGTTTATCATAGAGTTAAAAGCAGAACACTGTCAAAATGTTTCAATGGAGAGACTCTTTGACTAATTGATCAACTCTACTCAAGGGACTTTAGTCAATGTGACGGGTCACATGCATAGGCCTATAGATATAGCCTGTACACTCGACTTCTTGACACTGTAGTTGACAGGATTAGCCGAACTATCATTTACTGAATACCGAACTCATTCCATAGCTTCCCCATGCCCAGATCTGTCTTCAGTTGCCAACAATGGCACGTTTCAAACAAGAGAGAAGGAACTTATAGGGTGCTCAGTTACAAGAGATACTAATATTCGACATCTTTTTCGTTTCAAAACACTGAAGTCAGTTATTTCTTAAACGAAATGTTTAAAAAAGTTTTTTCTTAATCAGTCCAAAGCCTAGTTTTGCAGCATAAAAAATACCTTTATTTTCCTTTCATTTTAGATTGATTTTCATGTAAATCAAAGACAGAAGACAGAACAGAGACCACGTTTCGTTATACAGCAGTAGACATAACTGCAAGCTTTGATCAAGTTGGCTTATCAATGACTTTAGCATAGAAGCATGATTGTTTGAAGGTTTTCTCAACTTTCCAAGGAAGGAAGGAAGGAAGGAAGGAAGGAAGGAAGGAAGGAAGGAAGGAAGGAAGGAAGGAAGGAAGGAAGGAAGGAAGGAACGAACAAACGAAGGGAGGAAGGAAGGAATGAAGGAAGAAAGGAAGAAAGGAAGGAAGGAAGAAAGGAAGGAAGAAAGGAAGGAAGGAAGGGACATTTCTGAAGTACACAAAAGACCACCAATTTCATTTCAACACTGCAAAACTCATCTGTTGTGTTAGTGATAATATGCTCCTTCAGCAAAAACCGACGTTGCACTGATCAGTTTGACAGCAATCATTTGTAAGATATGTTTAGCCAATTCAAATGGTGATCAATGTGTCATTTTGGTTATCAAGCAACCAAAACCTGGGTTTAGGAAATGCTGAATAAAGTTTGCTTTCTTTCCTGCAATCCTGCCAAATGTTTGGGTATTTCGTAGTATTAGATTGAGGATGGTAGTATTACATTGTGATGGTAGTATTACATTGAGGATGGTAGTATTACATTGCGATGGTAGTATTACATTGAGGATGGTAGTGTTGGGGAAATAGTGGGTTCTTGCTTTAACAACTGGTAATTCTAATATGCCTAAGCTAATGATCAATGATGTTGGCAATGAAAGAATTTGGTGGTATAACTTATCACTACCATGGTATCTGATCCACATAGTCATCAAAAAGTGTACACATCTTGTAGTGATAAAAATACTAACACTAAAAAAATGGATGAATTGAGTCAGGTTTTTGAAACATTTTTAAATGATTGAATGACATGGTTGCACAATATGTTTGAGCCAACATAGCTTGTTGTTTTTAGCGAAGAATATAACAAACAGATAATCTTAGCAGAAAACAAAAAGTTATATGTTATTACAGTTTTAGCTCAAAGATGTTGTGCCGCCATCTCACTCTATCATTTAAGCGGACTCACACTCTAAAAAATGTCGGGACAAAATTGGTTTTTTAGATTCAAAATGGTTTTTTGAAAAACCAAATTTCAATGCAAAACCAAAATGGATTTTTAAAAAAATCCATTTTGGTTTTTTGCATTGAAATTTGGTTTTTCAAAAAACCATTTTGAATCTAAAAAACCAATTTTGTCTGAATTTTTTAGAGTGTAAGCGGACTCAGTCCATCCAACTTTGCATTGAAATTTGGTTTTTCAAAAAAAACATTTTGAATCTAAAAAAACAATTTTGTCCCGACATTTTTTAGAGTGTAGGCCTAAAGAAATTGTACATGTGTAGGATAGAATGGAGTGGACATGCATTGGCACTGAACAGGATCTAACAAAATTAGGAACTCATATATAGGAGGGTACAGGTCAGAAATTTGGTAAGTGCATGCAGGTCATTTTGTAAGAAGAAAAGGTAATGTGTCACACTTCAGGTCCTTTTACGGTCATCTTGAAATTTCTGTTTTATCATATAGATAAATGCTTGCTTAAGCTAGATTGTCTCAACTCTGATAAGCATAAGGCATTTCTGGATTTTTTGGCTTGTGACTTTTATAACATGCATTGAACCCTGCAGTTGAATACCACCCTTTAGGTTGTCATGAGGCGATCTGTCATTGGGCTGAGGTTTCACTTTTATTTGATGCCAATTTAACATCTCATCTGAATGACATCCAGCCAGGATCTTACTCATGAAAGTCCACTGTAAATTCCGGGCTCCCCAAGCAGGGTTCGAACTTCGAACCCATGCAGGCAAAAACCTTCAGCTCAGCATGCAGGCACTCTGCCACCATTACCATAAAGGCTTACACAATTTTCATATATCACCATCTCTTCCATGTGATTTACATGGATATTCTAATGATCATCAATTCATGAAATATTCACTTTTCTTGAGATATCTTACAAAACTGTTTTCAAAACTTTCTGATTTTGGTGAAATTTCTACATGTTGATAGCTTTGCCATATGTCGCAAGGTGAAAGGCAAAATAACCACAAAATAAATTGTATGTACCCCTATATATCATCCAAAGATGCGTCAAAATTGGGCTAAAAGGGTTTTTGACCTATGGGGTCATGTTGTGTAAATATGGGAATTGTGTAATTGTTCAATTACCCACTCAAAGTTAACAGCTTCTTTTAAATATTTTACAGAACTTTAAACTTTAAAGAAAGCAACTTGCCTTTAGGGTACATCATATCTATCTATCTATCTATCTATCTATCTATCTATCTATCTATCTATCTATCTATCTATCTATCTATCTATCTATCTATCTATCTATCTATCTATCTATCTATCTATCAATCTATCAATCTCTCTGTCTATCTATCTATCTATCTATCTATCAATCTATCAATCTATCAATCTATCTATCTATCTATCTATCTATCTATCTATCTATCCATCTATCTATCTGTCTATCTATCTAGGCCAATCTCTTTATCCGTACACCTGTAAAAAGATTGCAGTTAAAGCAATTAAGCTAATTACAAAAGAGGAAAAGCAAAATAAAAATAACAACACAAAGACAAAATAATAATTTATTATTACAGACCCTTTGGCTTGTAAACCCTTCTTCCACAATATCTAGCTTGCTTGGCTAAGAAGTAAAAGTAAAGCTACAGAATTATGAACAATGTGGTGAAATACTATAACTTTACACATAGTGAACCATTCATCATTTGGTGGTCACTCAGCATGGCTTTTGAAAAAGGGTTGCTGAAATTATTCAATTTATGACAAGGATTTATTACGAATATGGAAGAAACCCCAGCTCAGTTGACAAGCTATTATTTGTCTAGTTGCATTCATACTTTTGTGTCACTTCTGTTATGCTTTTATATTATAGGCCTACATACAGAGTTGTGACTATTGTGATTTGATATCTTTATAATTCAGTGTTTATTTGTTTCCTTTTACTTTTCATGTTTTAAAAATTAAAAAAATAAAAACTATCTGCGTGTGCACATCGTCTTTCTTCTCCAAATCAACCATTCTGCTTACTTAAGTTAACAGAATATATTAGGATTTCATATCTATATTATGTAGCACTTGGTTATTTGTTTCCATTTACTTTTGATCTTTTCTAATGCATGGTTTTAATAATCTGTCTGCCGGTGCGCATTATCCTTCTTTCTTTTTTAAGTAATCAACAATTCTATTTACTTTGTTAATATTCTTGGTTTATAATTTTGTTTCTAACAAAATGAAGTAAAAATAAAAGCAATTTTACAGGCTCAGCGTTTAACAAGTGTTCTCAATTTCAATATTTTGTTAATGTGTTTTGAGTGTTCTTGGTAAGACACATCAGACTTGTACAAATTTACTTTTGAGATTATAATACATTATTTGCCAGACACTTGCATGCACCTGTCAATCACTATTTTTTCCTGCCAGCTGTAATACACTCTAAAAAAATTCAGGCAAAATTGGTTTTTCAGATTCAAAATGGTTTTTTGAAAAACCAAATTTCAATGCAAAAAATCAAAATGGATTTTTTTAAAAATCCATTTTGGTTTTGCATTGAAATTTGGTTTTTCAAAAAAACCATTTTGAATCTAAAAAACCAATTTTGTCCCGACATTTTTTAGAGTGTACTCATGAGAGCTCATGAAAGACACCAGACCTTATAGAATAAGCTATGTTTTATGATTTATTTTATTTCATGACAGAAATGCACATGCATAAATGCCATATTTAAAAATTATAATGAATATCATTTATATCAATTTTATTACTTATAACTCTTCTTTTACTCTTATAAAGCCTTCAGAGTTGTCCATGCTACCGAAGGTAAAATTTGGGATCTTTTGGAAAATTATACACTTCAAACTAAAAAACTATTGAGCCTTTTAGAAAATTATAAGCTACAACCAAATCAAAATTTAGTCTGATGGAAATGACTTGTCACAACCTTGTGACCAGGAGATGATACTCTCCAAACTTATTTTACAAGAACAATAAATGAATGATAAGCTTCAACTTTATCAAAACATTGGGACTTAGGGGAAATCATATCAACATCAGCCTTTATCGAAAATGATAAGCTACAATCGAATCAACATTGGCCCTAACGGAAAAGAGTAAACTGCAACCTAACCAGTATTGGGCCTTATGGAAAATTATAAGCTACAGCCTAACAAAAAATTAAGCAAAATGATGATACTACCGAATCAACATTGGGCCATATGGAAAATGACAACCTGCAACCTAAACAACATTGTTCCTTATGGAAAATTTAAAGCAGCAACCTAATGAACATTGCGCCTTATTGAAAATGACAAGCTAAAACCTAATAAATACTGGGAGTATCAGAAAATGATAAGCTACAACCAAATCAACATTGACCCTTATGGAAAATTATAAGTTTCAACCTAAAAGGTATTGGGCCTTATGAAAAATGAAAAGCTGTGGCCATATCAACATTGGGCCTTATGGAACATTACAAGCTACAACTTAATCAACATTGGGCCTTATGGAACATTACAAGCTACAACTTAATCAACATTGGGCCTTATGGAACATTACAAGCTACAACTTAATCAACATTGGGCCTTATGGAACATTACAAGCTACAACTTAATCAACATTGGGCCTTATGGAAAATTATACTGTAGCATTAATTGCTTTTATCTTTAGGCAACTGATGCCCTTGTGGCATACAGCAAGAAGGGAAAATTAGTGTGGATATAATATTATTATCTAAGGGCATTGACTTCCCAGGATTATAATAAAGCAAACTACCCTTTTCTTATCCCCAAATAAAAATGATTATATTATCAATCAAAAGACTTGCACCAAAAGTGCTGACAAGGTAGGAGCTGACATATTCTGGGAAAATATTGTGATATACATGGAAGACAAATAAGAAAAGTAGAAGGTACTATAAGCAAATTTCAAGGAATATTTCAATATTGAAAGTGTAAACATTCATATTGCACTTCACTGTAGTCATGGTGGAGTACTGCTATGTTTGAGTACAAACATATGGGGCTACTGGAGATGACATATTGCTGAATATTGCATACATCTGACAGGAGGTCATTTTAATCTCAAAGTTTATGATAGATTTGATGCCAGGTTGTTCTGACACTTCCACCATGAATGTACTTACACTTTAGTAATAGTTTTTGTCATATTGGACTCATGGTGAGATGGTTTTGGTGGGTCCTGTATCTATGCATGGTTATAAGCTAACCAGAGCAGGAGACACTGCAGCACTGCAGGAGGACATGGCAATAAGGCAAAGGAAGATTGAAACAGCTGTCCAACATAGGCCCAGGCAACCGGGAAAGGGCTGGATTCGAACCCAGGTCCCAGGGATTGGCAGCCTAGCAGGCTACCACTAGACTAACCCTCTCCCCCATTTTCATTTCGAAGTCTATGACATATGTTACACTGTAAATTTTGAATTTTGAGTTAGCTTAATTGATTGAGTGTGATGGTTGCACAATTCCTTTGAGCCAAGATAGCTTGTTGTTTGCAAGTTATAACAACATAAAGATTATCATAACTCAAAACAGCAAGCTATCATGGCTCAAACAAATTGTGCAACCATCTCACTCAATCATTTGAGCTAACTCAGAATTTACAGTGTATGTAAGATTTTCCTGAGATTTACACCAGGTACAATTTAGTAACAATTCTTAGACTAGTCATATTTGACTCATGGTTAGATGGTTAAAATGGGTGGGGGTGATGGGGGGCTTTCTTGTTCTGTATCTACAACTTTTACTTTTCAGACTATAATATTTTGAATTCCCTAAGCCGAACTGATTGACAACAAATAAAAAATACAATTATCAATTTATCACACATTTCAGAAAATAACTTGGTCATACATGTGCCACATCTCAAACCTAACCGCTTTTGCATAATTTTGCATATTGATGTAACGGGATTTGGTTTAGGGTTCTTCAATGTTGCTGCAAGATAAACTAAAAGATTGCAAATAAAAAGTAATAACAATCTCTTCAAGCTATAGGTCTACATTGTACTCACAACAATCACCACATCCAGACCATTGAGGCCAGTAACTTGGAAAATTGGAGACATTACTGGCAATAATTATATCAACTCTACAGGACATATAATATCGTGAATATCTTAAATGATATGTCATGTTGACAAAAACCATCTCTTTTCAGCTGCCCGGAATATATAGAGATAAGAAATCAGATTTTTCAGAGCTGTTCACAAACATAATAAGTGACAGAGTTTTACTGAAATTCTACCAGGGTAAAAAGTGTATGTAAAAGGGTTGTAGGATTCCTAAACTATCTCTTTTTTAACCCTCCAATTTACCCCACATCTTTGTGAAACCCCAAGAGCCCCACTCTGACTACAGGGCACAGTTCTGGTCCAAAAATTATCTTCTCAAAATGACAATAGAACTTACACGTGTGTGTTAAAATGGGTTGCGGGCTTCACCTTGATATAAAGGGTTAAGGTAACCCATAAGAAAGTATAACCACATATATGAGCATATGTAAAAAAGTAAGCTTTATAAAGAATCGTTTCATAAATGGGTTCAAACAGTCCCTTTCTGAAGTTATTAAAATGCAATGATTCAATTGTACATTTGGAAAATAAGTTCATCAGGTCATATTTATAACCACAGAACCTTAAAAAAAGGTCAGGTGGATAGGATAGGATAGGATAGGAAAAGCGAGGAAGAGAGAGTACAGGAGAGGAAAATATAGAAAAGGAGAGGAAAATCATTTAAGAGAGGAAAATAAAGGATAGGAAAATGAAACGAGAGGAAAAGACAGGAGAGGATAGGATGAAGAAAAAGAGGATAAGATTAGAGGAAAAAAGGATAGGGTAGGATAGGCCAGGATAGGAAAAGAGAGGATATGAAAGGATGCGAGAGGATGCAAGAGGATAAGAGAGGATACGAGAGGATGCAAGAGGATACGACAGGAAAGGATAGGATGAGATAGCCTTAAGTTTAGGTCACATATATATGCAGAACAACCAAAAGAAAATTAATATTTTGAACAATTCAACTGTCTGGATTAGACAGCCGCTTGATCGGACAGACGTACAGATATTAGACAATCATTGTCTGAGATCAAACAATCCTTTTTTCAGTGTAGGACATAGAGCAGAAACATCACATAAATGTTGGACCCTGAAGCAAACAGGCAGTATATGCATGCATGTGACATGGCATAACTGGAGAAAAGGTACAAAGACATATGGAGCAGTACTTTTAGTGAATTGGATATTGAACCCAGGACCTAGACCAGAAGAAGGACTGTAAATGTTAGACCATGCAGCAAGGAGACTCAGAGGTATAATCACCAAATTACCATGCCACCAAACATAACATCCAACAAACAGCCAGAGACAAGACATAACTGGTGAAAAAAGTCGGGACAAAATTGGTTTTTTCAATTCAAAATGGTTTTTTGAAAAACCAAATTTCAATGCAAAACCAACATGGATTTTTTAAAAAATCCATGTTGGTTTTTTGCATTGAAATTTGGTTTTTCAAAAAACCATTTTGAATCTAAAAAACCAATTTTGTCTGAAATTTTTTGAGTGCTTAACTGGTGAAAAAAGTCACTGACATATGGTGTCATTGTGTCAATTGCACATAAAGTAAGTAGTACTTTGGACGTCTTAAAGTGAAGAAAAAGAGGGTGTTAGAAATAGTGTGAACTATTCTCGAAGTGATCCAAAGTGAGTAGTTAAAGTTTTAACGTTCCGGGCCAGCCAGTGTCGTTGTCAGAATGACCCTTGGTCTCAGGAGGCAATTTTCTTCACAATTTCTGTGACAAAAGAGCACCTTTTTGCTATCTTTTTTAATCAATTTTTTTTGTGTATAAGATTGGGATTCGTCTTCGGAGGCGCCTGCAAAGTTTAAAGCCAAGTGACATGCAACAATTTTCACAACACCTTTGTTGTTTATGTCCTTCGCGAAGTTAGAAGGAGCGCGAGTAGCAGTTTTGTGACAGCCTTCGGAACTTAAATGCATAAATTGCAACAGCCCCTCATGCATCATAATTTATGGTCAAAAGTGAAGAAATAAAGGTGCATACACTTATGAAAGAAATTGTAAGTAGGGTGAGAGTCAGTTGCACAACACACATGCAAGAGGCATTGATACATAGCTACAATATGATACATGTCCTCTTCAAACTTTATTTCCAGACCTTTAATTGTTGTCTCATGTCAGAATAAAAATGAAAATTTTAAGTAAATTGCACATTTTACTAAGACATCAACCTTCTATATAAGTCAAGAGAAATAAATTATTTCAAATTCAGCAAAAAAATGCCCCTTTGCAGCATGGAATCCTTAGATATACATCACAAAAATTATACATTCATTAGAATTTCCAATTTGCAGTCTATCGAATAATTGCCTCAAATGCATCATGTGATAAAGTATATAATCTCGGGGCCCTTGGCCTTATTTTAGTCAGTCACTGTCCGATGAGCAAAATTTGGTGTGAGCTTTTTATCTGGCACAGGGCAGCCAAATGATGGTTCAGAGACTTTTCATAGAACATTGTCAAAAGAGGGCACCACACTCTAAACAGACCTAAACAAATTCTAAACATTTCAAATGTTTAGTTGTTTAGGTTCTAAATGGATGTTGCTTTCAAACGTTGTCAATGACAACACCATGTTTAATATGAAGACATGATGTTTACAATGTAAATGGCGTGTTGAGCTTTCTAAACGACATGTATATCTCACTTAAACAAACTGCGTAGCTCTGCTAAACATTTGTTGAATCAGAATTGGAATATGTGGAGCTCCTAAACACATTATGTAGAATTGTACATATCTACATGATCTTTTGTACAGACTAAACAAGTTGTTGAACTGGGTAACTTGATGGCAGTGCCACCTAACTTTATTATTGGAAGACAGTTGCTGTGGCTCCACCTGACAGACACTAATAGTGGCCTTGAATCTTTGCTTTGGTTCTACTGGAATTTTATTCAGGTAACTACTTAAAAACAAACAAGTATTGCTATTTTTGACAATGTCCATCATATGGCTATATAACTGGTTCATCGTGCTGACAGTATATCAATGGTCCAGGTAACAATGGCAGTGCAATGGCACATTATAGACCATCCAGACCAGAATGGTTTCATATTTCACTACAACATCATATCACTCAGTCTGTGAATTTGATTTGGTATTCTTGGAGTATAGTAGTTTACTCTTAATAATTTTTGCATCTCCGGAAGTAACTCAGAGTCCAGAAATTGGGATAACCCATGACATGGGATTGATTACATAAAAAGCTGATACTTCTGATTTAGTGGCTGGTTGTTTTTTTATGGTGTGGATTGCTGTAATTCAATTAAAACAATTAAGTCAGTCAATTGAAGATGTCAAATGATGGTTTGAATTGCCACCAGCCAGGGTATTCCGGACTCTTTTTCGTTATAAATTGGACAATGTTGGAAGTAGTTTACTCTCAAAGTGGAAACATAATTTCCGGAGTAGGCCTAGTTAGAGTAGACGCAATCAAACTTACCCAATCTTTGATCAAATGATCGATTCCAGGCATCCATGCCATCACTAATCACTTCACAAAAGGACATGTCAAGAGAAAATCTTGGACTAAGTTAAAAGCAAATTTTCTATAAATACCATTGCCTTAAAATTTGAGTTGGACCAGCACAGATTTTCAGAAAGTAGTAAGTGCCATTGATATGTTGTCAGACTTGGATTTTTTGCGATCATTTAAAATTAATTCTTAAATACTGATGAAAAATTGTTAACACTGTCTCTCCTGAATAATAACTCAGAAGGTAATGATGTCCTTCTGCCTGAACTGCTGAATACCAATTGATATTGTTATTAGCTGTTCACGTACATGGTGTGTATGTCTACTTTCAGGCACATTGCATTTATTCAAATTATGAAAACGGCAAGTGGAATGGCCAGGACCTAGAGAAATCACCAAAGTAAAAATATACACACAACGTGAACTTCCACAAAGGTCAGAAGCACTAGATGTCATATGTGCCACAAACCGTGATGGTCTCCAAGGACAAATAATTGATGTTAAAGTAGAATGTCTGGATCACTTGGCCAGCTTCACACAGAGACAAAGTCTGTAAGTGGGGATTAAGCGCATGCGTGGACAACGGACACAACCTTCATCAGCTCGTAAAATGTTGTTATACATACGCACTGATTTTAACCATTAGGACCACATTTTTATAGGCTGTGTTATGTGTTGTTCATGCACACATGTGCAGTCCTGCAGAGCTTAAACGTTCAACACATGAACCCAGCTCTCACATGGAAGAAGAAGAAGTTTGGAAATGCAGAGATGTTTGGAGGAGACTCTCAGAATTGTCCAGATAGCAGCAGGATCATTCATTGAGGCTAGGTCCTTACTAAATGTATTTGTGGCCTCTCTTCATGCAAATTACAATGACACTGTCACAAAGCAAACAAAACTTGTGTAACATTAGTGCCGTTAAGGGCTGCAACGGTTTATTGCGGTACGAATAAACCGCGGTTTCAGGCGTCACGGTTTACCGCACTGTCAGGCCGACGAATAATTCGGTTTACCGTAGTTCTGATTTCGGCCGCTAGGGGCGCCACGCTCGCGCAAGTTTGATGTGCTGACTCTCAGCTGAGACAGACAACAGAGCTACCTTTGAGCTGGCAAGGGGCTTTGCAAACAATCAATTGCCAATTGGAAACAAGCTATTGCCAATTTGCCATTGATACATACAATAGACGTTGGCTAATGGCAATCATCATTTTACCACCTTCACTTCTAAAGCCAACCAAAGGTGTGAAGCTGAAGTGCAATCAACTGCACCACCACACTCTTGAATAGGAGTGACAATGCAGAACTTTGTAAAGCATATATATTGCAAGCAATCGCGAATCCATTAATTGATCATTCCCTGATTGCAATATTCACAAGAGAAACAGAACATGCATTCAGTGATTGATCAGTGCCAAATTTATCCGACAAATTTGCAGTGCACATAACTTTTGAAAAACAAAACCTATGGCTTAATTGATCTAGAAAATACCTTGCAAAAGTATATAGAAGAAATATTTATTTTGGCCTATTGGTCTTCACAGACATACCAGATTAACAAAGCATCTGTATGATACATTGACTGCCACTGGCCCACATCACTAAGCTCACAATTCCTCTCAAAACAATTAACCTTCTTTTCATCAGTCTTATTTGCCGATCAAATAAAAACCGTGAAAAAACCGAACCGTCAGTCTCAAACCGAAAACCGTACCGAACCGTGATGTAGTGAACCGTTGCAGCCCTAGACTGCCGTTCACCTCAGGCTAATCCAATTAGTTTTGGCCCTAACTGGGACGATTTGAGAAATTGTAAAATAACACAAATGATATGTGAAACTGCACCATGAAAAATGCAAACTGTGCACAAAAAAAAAGGTATTTTGTGATTGTATTTAGAATAGAATAATAAATGTTGATATTTTAGTCAAAGTTTAACGCAAAATAGTTGGATTATGTTCCAAATTTAATTAATTGTAATCCAAAAATTTGTTTGTTTTGATGTGTGAAGTTTCGCGCGATTTATCAGTAAGGTTTTTTACAAAATGGTATTTATTTCAATTTTGTAATTTTGTAAATGTTAAGTCTCAAAATATAATTTACAAAAAAGAAACAGTCATCGATTTAGCTAGTCATTATATTAAAGTGCTTTCAAGTACAGAATATTTGTCAATGCTACTTATTGGGAAGTTAAATTGCTACATTTTTTAGGCACTATCATTAGATATGGCACGTAGGCAGGTAAACTATTGGACAGGAGGTGTTATACAATTATGATGAATTGTGTCTTTAGCATGAGAATATAATTTATAAAATGCTGAATTAATTTTGCATAATTACGACAGATCGTAAGTAATGAGAAAGTGGGATTATTTGGAAATATACTTTTGGTGTGTAAAGCATAGAACTGCTGCCTGTACAGTCACTATCGATGTATAGATAAAAGTATGGAATAGCCTTTTTTCACATGATGTAAACTTTTATTGAAGATGTACGCATTTGTTTACAGCCTAAACATTTACTTTTTGTACGCACTTTTAAATGCGCTCAAAGCGGGAATTTTTTACGCACATTAGTTGTTGAGATTTTGTTTAAGTTGTCAACATTTAGTAGTTTAGGCAGTAGACACTTGGTTGTTTAGACTATACACCTAATTGTTTAGATATTGTTTAGTGTTCTAAACAAATAAAACGCTAAAACTAAATGTTTTTTGTCATAATTGTTTAGGTTGTATCTGCGCAGTCGCTTACACAGCTTGTTTAATTTGGCTAAACATAGTGTTTATAAAGAAAAAGCTAAACACCAATAAACGCGCTCAAAGCGGGAATGTTTAATGTTTAGGTTTTGTTTAGGTTGTACGCATTTCCAATTTAGAGTGCAGCTCCCAGTGTGATAAAAAACCATAGAAACAGCTTCAAAACAGAACAACTTCTTCTCTTCCTGAATCCTGATTCTTTCTTTTTTTTCTCTTTCTGGGTCAATTCTGCTCTTCTGCTGTTGCTTTTCTGACTCTCAAAATCTCCATCTATTCAAACTCTTCATCTTCTTCTGTCTATAAATTCTGCTTCTTCTTCTAATTCCTTTTTCTTCCTCTTTCTGATCTTCTTTGACTTCTTCAACTTCGTTTCTATATTCTTCCAACTCTAAATTTGCTCTTCCCTTTCCACTTCTTCTTCTTCTTCTTCTTCTTCTTCTCCACCTTTTCCTTCTTCTCCTCCATCTTCTTCCTATTCTAACTTTCAATTCCTTTTCCATATCTTCTTTTTCTTATTTTTCCTCTTCATCTTTATCTTCTTCTAAGTTCTGCTTCTTCTCCCATTTCTTTCTTTTCTAATTCTTCCTTTATTTTTAGTTTGTAATGAATCTATAATGTTAAAATAAGATAAACAGAAGATGAATGTAAATGTAGTTGAAGAAGAATGAACAAAGAAGTAGACAATTATTGTCATTGTCTACTCCTCTGTTCATTCTTCATCAACTATATTACCTTCTTCTTCTTTTTATCTTATTTTAACATTATAGATTCATAACGAAATACACAGGCTTATCAATCTGGCAGTGAGTTCATGAAGAAGTCAAAATAATTCTATTCAACAGGGTGATTGAGACATTTTTATTTATTCATAAAGAAGGCATAAAGGATGGCAGTCTCTAGTGCTACTTGATAGAGGATGGTAGTATTTGTTACCAGTATTAGATTGAGGATGGTAGAATTTGATGGTATTAGATTGAAGATGGTAGTATTTGGTGTATTAGATTGAGGATGGTAGTATTTAGTGTATTAGATTGAGGATGGTAGTATTTGGTGTATTAGATTGAGGATGGTAGTATTTGGTGTATTAGATTGAGGATGGTAGTATTTGGTGTATTAGATTGAGGATGGTAGTATTTGGTGGTATTAGATTGAGGATGGTAGTATTTGGTGTATTAGATTGAGGATGGTAGTATTTGGTGTATAAGATGGCGGCTGGGAGTATTTGGTGTATTAGATGGAGGATGGGAGTATTTGGTGTGTTAGATTGAGGATGGTAGTATTTGGTGTATTAGATGGAGGATGGTAGTATTCGGTGTGTTAGATTGAGGATGCTAGTATTTGGTGTATTAGATGGATGATGGGAGTATTTGGTGTGTTAGATTGAGGATGGTAGTATTTAGTGTATTAGATGGAGGATGGTAGTATTTGGTGTATTAGATGGGGGATGGTAGTATTTGGTGTATTAGATTGAGGATGGCATTATTTGGTGTATTAGATGGAGGATGGTAGTATTCGGTGTGTTAGATTGAGGATGCTAGTATTTGGTGTACTAGATGGACGATGGGAGTATTTGGTGTGTTAGATTGAGGATGGTAGTATTTGGTGTATTAGATGGAGGATGGTAGTATTCGGTGTGTTAGATTGAGGATGCTAGTATTTGGTGTATTAGATGGATGATGGGAGTATTTGGTGTGTTAGATTGAGGATGGTAGTATTTAGTGTATTAGATGGAGGATGGTAGTATTTGGTGTATTAGATGGGGGATGGTAGTATTTGGTGTATTAGATTGAGGATGGTAGTATTTGGTGGTATTAGATTGATGATGGTAGTATTCGGTGTATTAGATGGAGGATGCTAGTATTTGGTGTGTTAGATTGAAGATGGTAGTATTTGGTGTATTAGATTGAGGATGGCATTATTTGGTGTATTAGATTGAGGATGGTAGTATTTGGTGTATTAGATTGAGGATGGTAGTATTTGGTGTATTAGATTGAGGATGGTAGTATTTGGTGTGTTAGAATGAGGATGGTAGTATTTGGTGTATTAGATGGAGGATGGTAGTATTTGGAGTATTAGATGGAGGATGATAGTATTTGGTGTATTAGACTGAGGATGGTAGTATTTGGTGTATTAGATTGAGGATGGTAGTATTTGGTGGTACTAGATTGAGGATGGTAGTATTTGGTGTGTTAGATTGAGGATGGTAGTATTTGGCGTATTAGATGGAGGATGGTAGTATTTGGAGTATTAGATGGAGGATGGTAGGATTTGGTGAATTATATTGAGGATGGTAGTATTTGGAGTATTAGATTGAGGATGGTAGTATTTGGTGGTATTAGATTGAAGATGGTAGTATTTGGAGTATTAGATGGAGGATGGTAGTATTTGGTGAATTAAATTGAGGATGGTAGTATTTGGAGTATTAGATCTTAGGGAATAAGAAATAGATTGGAAACTCACTCAAGTCATAAAACAGTTATCATTACATGGTCATTACCAAGGTTTCATATTGGCCCAGAGCTGGCCCAAAATCACTAATTAATTGTTAATCACATATTTTGTTTGATGTACACACTTCGCTTCAGTGAGCACAGAGCATCTTCATCTTCACCCCTTTTAAAGATGGAGGCTGGAAATGACTATTTTTAATTTTTTGTCTTATGTACATAAAACCAACTCATATGCATCAAGCAATTTCAGACAATTCTGTACATGTGTTTATTTCAATCATAGGCCTGTAATAACTTGAGTTATGGACCAAAATGTTAATAAATTTGAAAAAACATGAATTTTTAAAACTCAAATAAACCCTCCAATCCATGGAAAGCCGTAGATGAGACTATATTCATTAGAAAGCCAAGAATCTTGTCCTAATAATGATTATAATGGTTTATTCTTCGAATTTCCTCGAATTGAGTTACATGCATTTAAAAGTATTAATTTTTAGAAGACAAGTTGTAACTAGTTGGAGATCGAAAGCACTTTGATGGGTCACTATTTCACTATTATTGGGCCTATGAAATAGTCAGACCCCATTTTGGAAAGTTCTAACAATTCTCTGTCGATCCCTGAAAGATACATGGATGTATGATGATTCTTAAGAACAAAAAAATTACATTTTAAAAAACAAATCATATAATTATTAAAAAAAATATTTACCCCTAGTATTTCACCAGATTATAAGTACATAACTTAATGAGTCAGTCAATGAAACATATTTACTTTTTTATATAAATTTATCTAAAATCATTCAAATATATCTTTTTCATATCCAGTCCATTGTTTCTTATGGTTCTTGAGAATTTAATTGAGGTTATTACAGCTCTTATTTCAAAGCAATTAAATGGTCATTAGGCCCCTACCGAAACGTAGTGTGTACCTTCAAAGTACAGGAGTGTCCGATCTATTTCTTATTACCTAAGATTAGATTGAGGATGGTAGTATTTGGTGTATTAGATGGAGGATGGTAGTATTTGGTGTATTAGATTGAGGATGGTAGTATTTGGTGTGTTAGATTGAGTATGGTAGTATTTGGTGTATTAGATGGAGGATGGTAGTATTTGGTGTATTAGATGGAGGATGGTAGTATTTGGTGTGTTAGATTGAGTATGGTAGTATTTGGTGTATTAGATGGAGGATGGTAGTATTTGGTGTATTAGATGGAGGATGGTAGTATTTGGTGTGTTAGAATGAGGATGGTAGTATTTGGTGTATTAGATGGAGGATGGTAGTATTTGGTGTATTAGATGGAGGATGGTAGTATTTGGTGTATTAGATGGAGGATGGTAGTATTTGGTATATTAGATGGAGGATGGTAGTATTTGGTGTGTTAGATTGAGTATGGTAGTATTTGGTGTATTAGATGGAGGATGGTAGTATTTGGTGTATTAGATGGAGGATGGTAGTATTTGGTGTATTATATTGAGGATGGTAGTATTTGGTGTGTTAGAATGAGGATGGTAGTATTTGGTGTATTAGATGGAGGATGGTAGTATTTGGTGTGTTAGATTGAGTATGGTAGTATTTGGTGTATTAGATGGAGGATGGTAGTATTTGGTGTATTAGATGGAGGATGGTAGTATTTGGTGTATTATATTGAGGATGGTAGTATTTGGTGTGTTAGAATGAGGATGGTAGTATTTGGTGTATTAGATGGAGGATGGTAGTATTTGGTGTGTTAGATTGAGTATGGTAGTATTTGGTGTATTAGATGGAGGATGGTAGTATTTGGTGTATTAGATGGAGGATGGTAGTATTTGGTGTATTAGATTGAGGATGGTAGTATTTGCTGTATCAGATTGAGGATGGTAGTATTTGGTGTATTAGATTGAGGATGGTAATATTTGGTGTGTTAGATTGAGTATGGTAGTATTTGGTGTATTAGATGGAGGATGGTAGTATTTGGTGTATTAGATGGAGGATGGTAGTATTTGGTGTATTATATTGAGGATGGTAGTATTTGGTGTGTTAGAATGAGGATGGTAGTATTTGGTGTATTAGATGGAGGATGGTAGTATTTGGTGTATTAGATGGAGGATGGTAGTATTTGGAGTATTAGATGGAGGATGGTAGTATTTGGTATATTAGATTGAGGATGATAGTATTTGGTGTATTAGATTGAAGATGGTAGTATTTGGTGGTAATAGATTGAGGATGGTAGTATTTGGTGTATTAGATTGATGATGATAGTATTTGGTGTATTAGATTGAGGATGGTAGTATTTGGTGTATTAGATTGATGATGGTAGTATTTGGTGTATCAGATTGAGGATGGTAGTATTTGGTGTATTAGATTGAGGATGGTAGTATTTGTTGTATTAGATTGAGGATGGTAGTATTTGGTGTATTAGATTGAATATGTAGTATCTGGTGTATAGAATAATAGTAGAAGATTATGGATGGAATTCTATTTACGGATAATTGGATAGTTTGTTGCCATTTTCACTATTTTAAAAACCTTTGCTTTGTCTTGCTACGCTATACAGCATGGGAATATTTTCAACAATATCCTGTGGAAAAAGGAACATTACATCATTATTTTTTGCACACAACATTGCCTCAATTCATGAGGTCCAAAACAAATAATTTTGATGTTACATGACTGACAAATAATTTTGAAGTTATATGACTGGCATTACATATACATGGATATTACAAAACAGCACATGTAGATTGCATAAATGTTATATGAATGTTACACAAATGTTACATATGGACCTTATATATATAACAGAAGATGAATGTCCTTGACAACATCACGTGATCAGGTTAAAAAGGGGTAGTTCGGAAGGTCATTTAAGGTCCTGGGGTTAGGGTCAAACCTATGGTACCAAGGTGTTATGGAAACATTTCACATTATAATATAGGGGAAAATAAATGGAGTTACATAGTCACACCCTCAACAAGGTCCAAATAACTAGCCTGGGGAATTTCATAAGGTTATGAAAGTGCTGGAGGGTATATGGGGGTAAATACTAAATAGTCAGGTTATGAAAATGGGGTATCAATTATTAGATCAGGTGAAAAAGGAAAGGCACTTTTCTTACAACAAGCACACTCTCTTAGTAGAGCAGTGGAGAGCAGATCAGAGCAGTGCGGAGCAGAGGAGGCAGAGCAGAGTAGTGCAGAGCAATGCAAAGCAATGCTGGGTAGTACAGCAACACAGAGCATAGCAGAGCAATGAAGAGCAATGCAGAGCAATAGAGAGCAGTGCAGAGCAATGTAGAGTGATACAGAGTTGTGCAGAGCAATACAGAGCAACGCAGAGCAAAGTAGAACAATGCCTAGGAAATGCAGGACAATGCAGGGCAGGTCAGAGCAATGTAGAGCAGTGCAGAGCAATGTAGAGTGATACAGAGTTGTGCAGAGCAATACAGAGCAACGCAGAGCAAAGTAGAACAATGCCTAGGAAATGCAGGACAATGCAGGGCAGGTCAGAGCAATGTAGAGCAGTGCAGAGCAATGTAGAGTGATACAGAGTTGTGCAGAGTAATACAGAGCAACGTAGAGCAAAGTAGAACAATGCCTAGGCAATGAAGGACAATGCAGGACAATGCAGGGCAGGTCAGAGCAATGTAGAGCAGTGCAGATCAATGTAGAGTGATACAGAGTTGTGCAGAGTAATACAGAGCAACGCAGAGCAAAGTAGAACAATGCCTAGGAAATGCAGGACAATGCAGGGCAGGTCAGAGCAATGTAGAGCAGTGCAGAGCAATGTAGAGTGATACAGAGTTGTGCAGAGTAATACAGAGCAACGCAGAGCAATGTAGAACAATGCCTAGGCAATGCAGGGCAATGCAGGACAATGCAAAGCAGGTCAGAGCAATGTAGAGCAGTGCAGAGCAATGTAGAGTGATACAGAATAGAGCAGAGCAATGCTGGGCAGTGCAGAGCAATACCGACGTCCGACAAGTGCAGAGTATTGCAGAGCAGTATGGATGAATACATGATTATTGTTTAATCATATGTTTTATTATTACCAGATATTCAGAAATATTAGGCCTGCTGCCCTGCAGTAAAAAATTAAGAAATTTTACTGTGTAATACCCATTCACTCAAAACTAGATCATATTTGGTATTTGGTAATGATCCAAAAGACATCAAAATTAAAGGAAAAGGGTCTCGAGGAAAGACTTTTAGAAGAAATATAATCTTTCTGGTGTCATTGTCTCTACTGAAGCAGAAGACATAAAGCCAAGATTTTAATCAATTCCTAAACAGACATAGTGACCTGGAACATCTAAATGGCTTCACTATATACACTGCAAGACAGAGAGAAGTGCACATTCTCAAGGAAGTTGCAAGAGAGCAGTCAAACTTGTGTGACCGATACTTCAGGTTCAATTCCTGTCTCGCATCACTTCAACCCTGGCAAAAGACAGACCACACACACTCATATAATATAGATAGATAGATAGACATTTTATTTCATCAAACACATAGTACATACATACATAAGCAGTAAATTAGGCTGCAACACAGTAGTGTCTTTGAAGTGAGTGCACACTAGTTATACAACTGTAACAGGCATGGCCTGGCATGCACACACATTTATACAAAACAGATGACTTAGTTACTGTGATGGGGAACCTCCCTGCCATCAACTTCGACATACCATACAAACTTCCAAGTTCATCGGACATCCCATACATCAAAATTCATTGAGATTTATATCTTCAGAACATTTTCTAATCCGGGAGTGGGAGTATGCAACTTGAACATTGTAACCTTCAGTTTGATGATCAAAAAACATAGAGAAATGCTTGAGTCACAAGTTTAACTAACTTCAAGAGAAAGCATAATTTTAATATGAGGATCCTTTGCGTCATAAAACTGCCCTTCTGCGGTCATGAAGCGGTCTCTCGTAGGGGTGCCAAATGCACTAAAATACAGAGTGAGGAAGGCGGTCACATAAGGCAAGCTGGTCTTAAAACAGGGGGTATTATAATGCACGGACAACTGTGGATCTATATTTTATGTACATGTAACTGATTTATTTCAGGATAAAACATGGTTTTACACCGTATTCATACATACATGTGTGTAGCTATTGAATTTCCAAAAACCAATGCTCCTATAAAATGTTTCACTACATTTTTGTCACATCACATTATTTTTTATGGCAGTGGTGGTCCCATATTCATTGAACAGTGTCTGGCAGATTAAGCAGAGTGAACTGGTTTGGAATGGAATCCAACATTCTCCACAAAACTTGCTCAAAGTATATAACTTTCCGGCATAACTCGCTTATGTGCTAGTATTACTTTCTGATTTTTTACTTTCTGAGAAAAAGCCGATCTTAGAGCACTTTATTTTAGAAATTATTTTCTGCCCTTTTTCACAAAATTTCCAGACATTTTTATTCTCATTTAATTTATGAAAGAACAGATTTCTCACAAAGTATTACAAGCCGCCCAAGGCAAAAAACAAGACAAACGTGTTAGAGTACTTGTAAATGTTTTCGATAAGTAAAAACACAATCCCATACAATGAGCCAGAAAATAACCAAGGTTGAAATAAATTGAGGAATAACATTCTAGGAAAAAAATACCAAAAATGTTTAATATCTCGGAATGAAAAAAGAGTCCTTGAGTAGAAAAGGTTCACCAGTCACTACAACCTAGCCGAATAAACTCACAATGAATTGACAAATGTATAAATAATGAGCGATTCCACGAAAACATGAATGGAAGAAAAAAGAGGAAATAAAAGATTATGCAAGACTAAATAATGTGAGCAATCATGAAGGTGAAAATAACTACTTTAAAAAAGTTTCCTAATATAAGATGAAATTAAGAAAAAATGGAGGAATAATTATGTGATGCAATAAAAACATTCCATCGACAGGATGTGTTAACTCGAGGCAGAAAAAGAATCTAAGAATGCTGAAAAATTCCAGTGTACCAAGGTTGTTATCCGGTCCCTGCAGCTCCGACGGTGAATTCAATTTCAGTGCTTTTCCTTGGACCAAAATTCCATTTGCCAAAACAGCCCATTTTGAGTGACAGACAGACAATGACATTTTATTAACATAAATGATACATAATATATATTAACAGAGATTTCATAACTATTCTTTTTTTAATATTTTTTACAAAGTGTATACCATTCATGGGGAGACCCCTCTAAGGCCTAACGGCCGCTATCAAGGGGCCACCCAGAAAATATGATACCTAATGCTCTGGCTCTGAGTGAAATGTATATAGGCCTATTTGTGGCTAATTTGCAGCCAAAATATGCAATTTTCATTAGCCACATGGAAGATGCATTAGCCAATGCTAATGTGGCTAATGGCTAGGAAAAGCACTGAATTTGGTGTGCACCTTTCCCAACAATGAATTCACAGTCTGCCATATGTCCCATATCTGGGATATAAGAAGCTTAAAGAAACTTAGTTAAAATCCAACCAGGATAAAAGATTATGATTACAGTAATGTATCAATAAGGGAAACAAAAATATGAACCGAAAATGGAAAAGAGCGGAAAAAACCATGAAGAGTCATTTATTATAAAATTTAATACTTTCTAGCTCCATTTTTTTCAGGCTTTTCATTGCTGGGTGGTTACAACTTAAAATGCCTTTGAAACTCAGACTTAGGGGGTTTTATGCATTTATTTTTAGGAATAACTACTATTTTTTAGTAGGTTTTGTCCTACATTAGTTTTACTAGGTTATCTTTTCTTCTTCTTTTAACCTTTTTGTTCATATACCTTCACTGGTATGCTTTCTGTAGAGTTGTCACTTTGTAATGAATGACAATTTTTTGCTTCTGAAACGTTTATTTATCTCAATTTTCCTTTTTTACGGTGACTGTTTGTCTTCGTGTGATTTCATCTAATATAATCCTTCTTAAGTTCTCAGTCTTGTTAATTTCTTTTCTCAAAGTATTTTAGTATATATCTGATTAATCTTTATCTGAGCTTTTAATAAAATGTGAATTGGGTAATTTTTGCATTGCGGTGGCAAATTCAGTTGGTAAAGATGCTTGGTGGAATTACATTAGAGGTCTTCGTTTGTGTTGTGTTCAAACCCTTGGCCTTGAACCGAAACTATTTTCACTGGACCGTCAAGAGCCAATTATAGTTGATTCTCAACGTTAGATGAACTTAATTGGCGGTGCCTTGTATCAGTGTCTATTGCCTAGTTTTCACGGCACATTACAGGGGTGTTTTGGCGTTGGCAGTCTGGAATTTTCTGGCAATTTAGATGGTTTTTTTGATAATTTGCGATATATCGACGATGATTTTTGTCATCCCACCGACGATTTTTTGCAAATCGGTGGCTTCCTAGAAATGGGCGAACTCCGCCTTGGAGGTCAAAAAAGATTCAGCTTTTTGAAACTTTTTTTCCCATTCCCCGAGGAAGAGCCACAGTTTTTCTCAATTTTTGGATGTCCGGTGGGCATTTTTCTTTACCACAGGAGTGAAAAACCTGATCGGCGGGGTATAGGGCCATCTTATACCCCTGTGGAACATTTCTACTGCTCCTGCGGAACATCTCCAGCCTCACTGACGGTTTTTCTAGCCTCGTCGACAGTTTTTGCCATGAAATCCTTGAAAGATTGACCAAATCCACTGAAAATTTCATCATTTAAGTCACGCAACAACATAAGATATCTTTTTTGTTCAAATAAGCAAAGAGGATGGCGAAGGCCATTGGCAGACATAACATGGTAGGATCCTTAACTGAAGAAACATATCATATGCCAATCATGCCGTTATTCGGAAATATCTTTCATTCACTCTTATTATAAAAGAATTGTATTCATTTCGATTTAGGTATTCGATGCCTGGAATCCTGCAAAACATAAAACAGATAGAATTTATACAAAATCCTATTCATGGTCATATTGGAAATGCTTTTAATGTCAGTAATGTTTTTGTTTCGTTTCCCAAGAGTGGGAGATAGGAATGTCCTTAGCATTCAAATAATCATTCTATTTTATCATAAATAAGGCCAGGCATAATTGATATTTAGCTTGTCGGATCTTCTCGTGGAACTTTTTTAAGAGTCGTCGCATGGACAAAAAAAAGTGCAATCTCAATTTTTTATAATGTCAATTTAATAAAAATTGTGGGCAAGCTCATTGCTCATCAGTGGCGAATCCAGACACGACAGTCTAGGGGGGGGGGCCCAGAAGCGTTTCGGCAGTCGGGCCCGCGTTATCGCAATTTTTCTCCAAAATGCTACTATTAATCTTGGTGGTCTAGGGGGGGCCCGGGCCCCCTAGGCCCCCCCCCTGTATCCGCCACTGCTCATTTGTTTTTCATAAGGCAGAAAATCTGCCAGGTCAGTCGATCCAAGAAACTATATATTAAATGCCAGGCCTATTGTTTTTTTTTTTTCAGTTTCATTTCCCAAGAGTGGGAGATAGGTATGTCCTTGGGATTCACATTAAATCTGTCTTTTTTTTCATAAATAACTATCTTTGTAGATATCTTAAAAGAATGTCCTTGACTCCAGTGGTCTGCGGTCTTAATTATTCCTTTTTTTGTAAATAAAAAACTAAAAAAGTTGTGGTTTTCGCCTTTAAGTCATAATGTATGACAAATAAAGAGAGCGTGAAGTCTGAGTCTATTGTTATTTGTTTATAAATATCAGTTTGCTTTTCTTGTCCGTTTTTTTTTGTGTTGTCTTTTTGCTGCATGTATAATAAATCATTGATCATTAACATGGAATATATTTTTGGAGAAAAAGTAGCAAAAAATTGTAAATTTTGGAGTTAGAATGCCAGCAAGGTCCACTGTACATTGTAAAGTATGAAATTTTCAGTCAACTCAAATGATTGAGTGAGATGTTTGCACAATTTGTTCGAGCCAACACACTGTGTACCGTTTGCTCTATGCGAAGCGACCTAGTTAATCATAAAATCTTAAATTTTTGACCAGAAACCAATTTAATTACAATATAACATAGCCAGTATGCTGTATTTATGTATCAGAAATCTTGATGTGAAATGTAAAGCTTTAAATATTTAGCAATCAAAATATTTGGTGATTCTAGTAAAAAATGCACTAAAATTTACTAAAACTGCCTAATCTCCTAGAAAACTTAACAGATTGATTCCAAATTTTGTATGTGTTTTGTGTATACTATAAGACAGCATACTGGCTATATGGCAATGTTTGTTGCTTGCTCTATATATGAAAACTAGCAAAATGTAAACAAAGAAAATCCTTAATTGGGTCACTTGGTTGATACACAGTGAACATACCTTGTTATGTTGAGTTATGATAATCTTTCTGTTGTCGTAACTTAAAACGACCAGCTATGTTAGCTTAAATGGAGTATCATCCTATTAACTAGAATGATGAAGCCTTTTATCTTATGTTAGCACAAAGGAATTGTACACCCATCTCACTCAATCATTTGAGCTGACTCAAAATTAAAAATTTACTGCGTAAAAGTCCAGTTATATTTTAGCAAGAATTTAGAATTGTTGGTTGGATCTCCACTGAACCTCATGAACCTCGATTAGGGATGGGTACCGAACGTCGGTACAACCAAAATACCGGTCAAGCAATAACGGTCCGGGTAGTACCGAAACCAAAATAAATTTCGATACCTCAAAACGGTACTTTTGGTGCATGACAAGCTTGTTAAAGCTATATTTCTATCCAAAAACTTGCTGCAACACAATCACGGCACAATCACGGCACTTGCAAATCCCTCTCATGTTAAAACGTAATCTTGCAGCAGATGATTTTTTCAATGTTTTGATCGTGAGTTTGCGCTCTAGCGTCCAAAGGGAAAACCTAGTAAGTCACAAATTGGGTCAAATTGAGTTAAGGTCAAAATATAAATTCTGAGACATGTTTCTATATATTCTTTAAGTTTAGATTTTCAAGAAGTGGCCCGTTACCCCAGAATGACACTGACAAATCCCAGTAAGCCTATCTCTTACTGCAAGAACTGGAACTTCAAAGTGGATTATCTCAGAAACTCCAAAATGTGACTTACTAGGTTTTCCCTTTGGACGCTACTGCTTTTCTTGTCAGTTTTGTTGTTTCTGGTACCGAAACTGGTACCGTATCGTTTGAAAAAGTACCGGTATCGGACCGGATCGAATTTTGAGCAACGGTACCCATCCCTAACCTCGATATTTCAGCCTGCTGCAACACAAGTTTTTACCGGAGATGGGTTCTTTCCTATGACGGTCATTGGACATAGTTACAATTGAATCGGATCATCGTTAGTCAAGCAGAGGTTGCTAAATTATCAAATACCACAGAGATTATTTAATTATTCAAACAGAATACATTTTTGATCATTAATGCGGTATATCCGGCCATGCAGTCTCCCAGGGCCATATCATTAAAAACAATTTTGAAGTAAGGTCCAAATTTCTGACTTGGAAGTAGTCACTTGATTCATGACTATACAAGGAAAATTTTGTCGTACTCATGTGCCCCCCCCCCCCAATATTGGATCTGTGCTCCTCAGGTGCGCCCTCGTACATGTACGAACTTGCGGACTTAGGCTGAAATAAAGTTAGCATAGTGGGTGCCCCTCCAGATAATTTTTGTGCCCCCGGGGTGGTCTCCTCTACTCGAGACTACCTAGATACGCCAAGACAAGTAGGTAAATGATCCTGTACATGGAATATTTATGCTAATATTTTAGGGATTTTTGTTTTTTATTTCTTTATGATTTTGGCTAAAATATACAGTTAACATAGTAGGTACTCCTCCAGCGAATTGTGAGCCCTCCAGGGTCCCCGTCCTGTACATGGAGTATTTACGTTAATTTTATGCGGGGTGTTTGTTTAAATTTCTGTGTAACATATATATATGCTGGACTATGGTGTGAACAGCTAGCAGGGTCAAAACCATGTACAGTCTCCTTTTAACTTTATTTTTTCTTCTGGAATGCACTAACTTGTCACAGATGGTGCCATATATATATTTTGACTTTCAAAAATAATATATATCTACAAATTTTTATTTTTCAGTCCTCTGAACTGGAATGCTGGCCTGCCCTCTATTGCCTTTTCATTATTTTATGTTGAGAAAAGCACAAATGCAATGCTTTCATTTGGGAGACTTCTGTTGTTTGTCAATGACAAAATAAAAAGTACTAAAAACTTCTCACTTGTCTGGTGAAATGAATATACACATTCATTTGCTCTGCACACATTTGGTCTCTTTTTCTGTTTGCAATTTTTTGACATAAAAACCTTCCAACTTCTTCAACGTTCTTACAAATTTACACTTGGGAGCATTTTCCCTAGTAACTTGTGAAAAAGACGTGCGATAAAAAGCAATCGCAATTAAAGTATATGGCACGACTTGAAGTATACAATGAATATATATGGCACCGCTTTATTGAGAACAGTGAAAAGAACCCACAGCTACTGCTCATAAAACATTTTGTACGGTAGTACTTGTTAAAAACCTTGGGTGGCCAAGTACTTGCAGCAGATTTTCATTTAGTTTTTGAATTTTGATATTAAATTAATGTCCGGGTGCGGATTTTTTTGCATCAATGTCAGTCCAGCCCTGACCTCTTCTGGTAAAGGTCAGTGCCTGTTTCAGTTCCCACCCAGGTGGTGCATCCAATATATTGTCAGTGCAGTTTTAAGTGGAAATCCCAGCTGGATATCGTCTGGATAAAAGGTGGAATTTTCGGTTTTGGTATCAGTGTCCGCGCTCCAATCCTGTTGGCCCAACAAGTGCATAAATATAAGACATAAAGCCTCAATCATCCATCCATCCACTGGAGCAAGTAAAATATTCCAGAAACTCTTGTCCTGATATTTCATCTTCCAAGCTCATAGTAGGTCTTATGCATCCACTCATTTGACTTACAAGAGTAGTAAATAAAATAAGTGATGATTTGCCATCTGGTCATCATACTTAACATTAAACATCCTCAACCAAATTACTTGCAGAATCATGAATTCTCATCCAATGAGAGTAAAACTTATTGGGCAATGAAGGCTGATATTTGAGACATGAGGGATAACAATGGTTGCCAAGTTTCATTGCTGTAATCCGAGATACGTATGGGTCAAAGTCTTTGATAAGTAAGTGAAACACAATCCCAATGTTATTTCAATGTGAGGGGTAGTTCACTTACGTATCAAAGATTTTGACCCACACGTACTTTTTGCAGAGCAAATTGGCAGCCATTTGTATCCCACATGCTTCAAACAAAGTCCTTTATGACCCCAAGCGTTTTCTTCTCATTCGATGAGTGTAATTGCTTCTGCAAGCAGTTTGGTTGAGTATGTTTAGCATTGACATCATCCGTTTCACTTACTCACAGGAGGCACTGATCATCATAATGTCCTACACTCATAACACAAAAAGTTCTTGATGGTATACATGTATATATAAAGAACCCACAGCCGAAAAATTTTGTTGAGGGTTCAACGGAATTGAAAAGGTTCAATACTGATCGGAAGGCCCTATGATAGGGTCCCATGATCCCAACTTAAGAGAAAGGAGTTCCATTGTGAGAGTTCAGTGCAGCTGGACTATCTAAGCGTTGTTTTTGTTTGCTGTAGCATCCTTTTTAAAAGTTGAATAATGAACCTTTTAGGGTTCCTTATTTATACAAACTTATAGATCCCTTAAAGGTTCCATATAAAACCTTTTTGTTAGAGTGTACACTGCTAATGTCCTACACTAGACGATCTTAAGCATGCCAAAATTCAAGAAGCAAAACAAATATTTGTACCAAAGCATACAAAGCCTTGAAAAGTTTAAATGTGCGACATTTAAAATGTTATACTGTACAATATTAATAGTGGTAAGGAACTTATTTATTGAGAGCAAGTTAGAAATGGCACAAGCTCTGCAATCAACTCACGTAAACATTTTGATCTTTTTTTAATGATGCCCTACTTCTGTCTTGAACGCTTGTTTTGCCATAAATATCTTCGGAAGACTCTATATATGTGTGTAATGGTATACCCATATATTTCTCATGTCTTATTTCATTTTTATCAAGACATGGGCAAATCATTAATTTTGATGGAGAGCTCCTGGTTGACGACGCAGCAGTGCGCTATTCCAAATTTTTAAAAGAAAGAGAATTCCGCCATCTGAGAATAGTTTCGGCAATAGTACCTGTACACTCTAAAAAAATTCAGACAAAATTAGTTCTTTAGATTCAAAACGGTTTTTTGAAAAACCAAATTTCAATGCAAAACCAACATGGATTTTTTTTAAAATCCATGTTGGTTTTGCATTGAAATTTGGTTTTTCAAAAAACCGTTTTGAATCTAAAAAACCAATTTTGTCTGACATTTTTTAGAGTGTAGGACAGACAAAGTGATTAGGATAATAATATTATTGTAATTTCACCACTGAATCACTGATCATTGGGGAGCTAATGGAGGAAAGAGCTCCCCCAGTTCTTTTATCAAGGGAGCTCCACTCCACCAAGCTCCCTCCCCCCCCCCTTTTTTCCATCACTGAGATAAGCCAGAGGAAAAAACAGTACATTTGAGGCGCTCAGATTATTTATATTACGCTTCATTTATACTCCCTATATATATATATGCAAATCCATATGCTCCAAATACGCTCCTTGTAGAAAAGTATATGCATTTTTGCAGTACAATCAGAGTACATTTGATAATTTAAATAATTTGAGCGCTTCAAATGTACTCATTTTTCCTCCGGGAAGGGTTATTGTGGATCATTGCCAGGATTGATTTTTGTTCCATCTCCTTTTTTTTCTTCTTCTTCTTCTTCTTCTTCTTCCGTGTGAGCACAAACACCCGGGGGCGAGCGACCGGGGCGTCCTGTTGTCTCATAGGCCCAATTTCACCGACACAGCAAAGGTTAAATTCAAAAGCATTTACCCATGGAAGATTCTTTTACAGTTTTGTTAAAAGATGCAATGAAACTCATAGAATTTCGTAGTGGCAATTTCCTGTAGGTAATGTTGAAAATAAATCAAATCGCTGTACATAATATTCCATATCAAACGCAACATGAGACATTCCTCCAGTTTGCTTTCATAAATCCCATGTCTCACTCTGTTTGCATTCTTGTAGGTGTTGGGTGCACACACAAAAGAATAACATCTACAGTAGGCCACTTGGCAACAAATATTGACTATAGTAGTGCAGATGAGTCAGGAGATAGAAAACTTTATTGAAGGGTAACTTCGAGGGTTTAGGGTATAAAGGTCTCACATTCGCACTACATTATATCGAGATTACCTTATTGTACTCACTTGCAGGCGTCGTAAAATTGTAAAAGTTACAGCAATATTGAAATTTTTATATCAGTAGGCACCTAAAATGCAGTCCTACAATTTAAAGGTTACCAAGCTCTACACTAACAGGAAGTTGCCAAAAGAAAATTCTCCTATTTTTTTGTTCAGAATCTTTTTAAAGAATCCTCTACACTGTAGGAAGATACCACAGTAATATCATAAACCGAAGAACTTCAGGACGGTATTATCAATTTCATACAAAATTTTGTCAGTCTGATGCAGTGACTCCACCACTCCGATTCTGATTCCAAAGCCCTGTTTCCTTCATCGCTTTAAATACTGTTAAGTCCAAGTGATTCTTATTGTCTTTTGTTATTATTAAATAAATTCATAACTTCACATCAGATGAGGGGAGTTGGTCCCATGGCAATAAAATTAATACTTCTTGTGGGAGACAAGCAAGTAATGCATGAAACATACAATTATAATTATTGTACCATTTTCCACAATGTCAATAGTTCTTTATTGTGGAAATTCATTCAATTATTGTATCAGGACAAAAAATAAACAGTGTATATCTTCTTGCTTCTTTATTGAAAGTCTTTCTATAGCCTGACATGTCACAAATATTTTGCTCTACTTCCTTTTATTGTCCAGCAGTAAAGCTGTTAAAATCACCCAAGTCTTGTACATTGCAGTGCACCCCTCCCAAACAATGACAAAAGGGTAAAAACCCTTGCTGGACAGCTTTTTTGGACTCAGATTACAAATTTATATAGGAGTCTACAGAACATTGAGAACAAATGGGTGGGAGCTTGGGAGGGTCAGTCAAAAATACACTCTTAACAAAAAGGTTTTATACGGAACCTTTAAGGGTTCTATAAGATAAGGAACCCTAAAAGGTTCATTTTCCAACTTTTAAAAAAGTTCCAACAACAAACAAAAACAACACTTAGATAATCCAGCTGCACTGAACACCCACAATGGAAACCTTTTCTCTGAAGTTGGAAGCATAAGGCTCCATCACAGGGCCTTCCCACCAGTATTGAACCTCTTCTATTCAGTAGAACCCTTAAAAACATTTGACTGTGTTCTTTATATACAGCATTAAGAACATTTTGCATTAAGAGTGTACACAACATTTAGAACAAGTAGGTGGCAACCTGAGAGGGTCAGACTTAAAAAAATCCATGTTGGTTTTTTGCATTGAAATTTGGTTTTTCAAAAAACCATTTTGAATCTAAAAAACCAATTTTGTCTGAAATTTTTTAGAGTGTATGATATGTGCAAGACAACATTAGAAAAAACATAAAATAGCAATCATTGGAAGTGTGGGTGGAGACTTCAGTGGGGCACTAGGTATATTTAATTTTGTTCTTACAAATAGCTTGTGTCAGCAAAAATGACTATATTTAGGGCCTATCGCAAATTTCAAACTATTCGTAGAATCAGTGTATACAAAAAAATATCCAATTTCACATCACAAAACCAACTTTTGTTTTTGTTTTAAATAAATGAAGAATGACAAACTGGAGACACACGGATACCAAGTTTTCACTTCTGATAATGTTTCTGACACTGGTGTTGTCCAAATGCCAATGCCATTCTCACGTTGATGGAACAAAATACTTACTTTCCAAATGGAGGTTTTACAATTCAAAGAAATCCAGAAGATCTATGCATTAAAATTGAATTGACATTTACAATTTGAAGGAAGCTGATTTATAGTCTGTCACTTTGATATAGAAAAAATGAGGACCAGTTCACTGTGAAAAATGTACTTTGTGACTCATGATAGCCAATGAAATGTCATCTTCTCTACTGTCAACATGGGAAACATAGAGGCAGTTTGATTAGTCATGATCAAGAGAAGGCCATATGACTTGTCATAACTGATTTTGGATTGAAAATCAGATGCACAATCCTTTGGTTGTCACCAGCAAGTGGGACAAGTCTTCTTCAATCAAATTAACATTGAAAGTACACTGTATTGGGTATAGGGCTGAAACGAGTAGAGATTTTTCTACCCGGGTGCTTGACACCTTCTACCCGACCCGTGCCCGGGCACTCGTTGTTTAATGTAAACATACAATTTGCCATGTAAGTCTGGGGACAGTTGGTGTAAAAAAGAAAAAGAAAAGAGATTTATTGCTAAGTAACAGGATCTGTCATCAAGAGTTATCTGGATAAGGGGTAAACCCACACTTTTAAGGTCATCTGAGGTTATCTGGAGGTTGTTTCAGAAACTCAACATTACTAGACTTATTGAAAACAGGTGGCATGATGAAATACAGGCCCTTTTTGAAAAAGAACGATATCCCGGGCAGTCAAATCCGACCCGGGCAAATGCATTACCCTGCCCACAGGCAGTGTTCACATGCTTTGCCCTTATTCTGTTATATTATACCAAGGTGTATTGCTCAAGCTCCCCCTATGGGAAAATGACAGTCGTCGTGTGCGGTCATATTTGCGGAAGTTGCCATAAATAGTATTCTTGGGATATCCCATCGCCACCAGGCCTGTTTGTGGTGGCTGGGAAACAGGCTATAGTATGCTCACCAAAGGGCAGACTGAGGTTCCAATTTAATCAAGAGATGGCTCTGTGTTCTCCTAAATTCTGATTGGCAGTCAAAGGGAATTCCCTTGCGATGTATGCTGATATGGGTGCACACGTAGGTAAGATTGGCCAAACAAGGTTTAATGCGAGTCTAAATGCAGTGTAGTGGGTGAAAATCATCTCTAAGTGTAGCTAAGAGACTATTATCTCACAGAACCAACAAGAATGTTGTGAAAGGCTGCTCCTTGAGCAATTTCAATCAATTTTCTATATTTGCACTCCACCAGGCGGCACTTGAGCCATACACCTTCCTCTCTATCTCTAGAACTGCTAAGCCATTGTGATCATTTTGCCTGTGCCCTGCCCGTGCTCGGGCACCCGGGAAAAAGTTTCAGCCCTAATTGGGTATGATCATGACAAATCATCTGTATGATGACACACGAAGTGCCATTTTCACAGTGCAACAGTCCACTCTCTATTCGGTATCAAAGTGAAAGGCAGTAAACTAAACTGTAATAGTCAATGAAATGTACAGGCTTAACATACTTGTTTGTAATTGGATGCATAATAAACCTTTGCATAATTGTTATCAAATATCAGTATGGTTTAATGATCGTTGAGTGCCAAACACAAGGATTAACCACAACTATGTGTACTATTGTGTAGCTTCAGGTTGATATCATGCTCAGACTCAATGAAGTAAATTAGAAGAATACAAAGTTATTGAATGGATAATAAACCTCAGTCATAGAGAGGAGGTAATGTTTAACCAAGGAAGTAAGAGACTAAGGTCCAGGTTTGCGGTTTGAAATTCAGTTGGTGAAATCGGGTATTTTAGATTCCAAAACATCTCTGTAAGTACAGGCTACTTCGCTTCACCGTTGACAGACATCCAAGCTGCCAAAATAAACTTAATACAACAGTATGGATGAAGCAGCTGACTTTTGTCACGAATATGGTATACAAATTGGGACATTCCATTTTTTCTTCCGGGCCTTTTCTCCACGTCCGCATGATTATTTTCATGCACGTTCGGGATCGAAGAAAGGCCAAAATTTGAACAAGGCAAATGGTGAAGGTCATATAAGAAGGAGAAAGAAATAACTCTTAAAATGTAGTAAACCAATATTGGTATTTCGCATTATGTATACAACTGGCAGTGCCCGAGAACGTGAGTTTTTCACCTTTCTACAAATACAAATAAAAATCGCGACAGCTAAAAAAGGTGGCAAGGTTTTGTCGTAAGCATGATTTTTATAAACCATTATGTATTTTTCTGTGTTTGCTTATAAAATACAAATAGGGGACTAGCAAACTTCTGGGAAACCACTATGTTATACAATCTATGTGTAAACCTTTTGAGTACAGCAAATGAACCAGTGGCACCCTATAGATTAATAAAAACATCAAAATGTAGTGTGCTTCAAGAAGTTTTTAAGTGCGAAAAGGTAGATGACATACTCGTTCATTGACTTATGTCTGACTAAGGACACTTTCGCTTTTATCGCAATATCACAATCGTCTCAATGGATAAAAGGATGATTGGAGCTTTATGTTCTATACTTATGTCCCTGGGCCCAAGAGTCCAACCACAAGGCTACACTCTAAAAAATTTCAGACAAAATTGGTTTTTTAGATTCAAAATGGTTTTTTGAAAAACCAAATTTCAATGCAAAAAACCAACATGGATTTTTTTTAAAATCCATGTTGGTAGTGCATTGAAATTTGGTTTTTCAAAAAACCATTTTGAATCTAAAAAACCAATTTTGTCCCGACATTTTTTAGAGTGTAGACCTTGGCCCAAGGCGTTAACAGTTTTCAAGAAATTGCACCTTGAACACTTATTTTTTATAAAAATTTACAAGAAAAGGGTTTATGACAGACATACAGACAGAATGGTTTTTATTTCAACCAGTAGTAGGTAACCGAGTCCGACTGTCGACGCCTTTGGCTTTCTGAAAAGCAACTCCGACTCCAACTCTTTAGGTCTCCCAAATTAAGATGAGGCTTCCGACTCCGTTTAGTGGCATTACTGCACACACGTATTACATGGTTAACGGGGGGAAAATTAATTCTACAAAGTTTTAAAAGGATTCTGAAGATGAACACTTGTTAATGAAGTTTTGTGTAAATCTGAGATAACTCAGATTTTTGAAACATCACTTTTTGTCAATTTTATGAATTATTTTCAGGAGTTAGGAGTCACAGATCTGTTTAATTTTTGACCCCTGGCTCCAACGGAAAATCAAAGTAAGACTCCTACTCCACCCAGAAACCTCTGAATCCAAGACTCCGACTTCACGACTGCAACTCTACGACTCCCAACTCCTGAATTTGACTCCAATGCCATGGCAATATCACAGGGAGGTTTCCATTTATTTCACTGACGAGCCACAGTAAATTATCTTCACTCTCAGACCACACAAACTAGGTCACAGCAATTTATATTTTCTGAATGCAACCCTTAATTAAACATGTTTAAAGCTGTTAAAAGGCTATTTATGGCAATTTAAATATTCATATCAAATGGGAAAGCATTTGGAGCAACATATTGCTTGGCAGGGTGTCCAGATGTGATAAAAATCATTCTCTTTCAGACCCTATCAAGTCTGGTTGAAAAGCTTTATATATAAAATGTCTCATATGATGTCGTATCAAGTTGCAATAAGCAATATGCAAGTTCACCCCAGAATCACCTTTATAAATACATTGTATGTATGACAAAATGATAAAAAGTATCATTCCAACCATTTTCCCACAGCAGTTTCAATACATTTATGTGCAAAATATCTAGCTTATTTGCTGATATCTGCACACAACTGGCAATTTAAAATACTTGGCATTTCATTTGGCATTAATAAATGACCTGGTAAACTCGATCAATCAACTTCTCAAGCCAAGTTGGCATAAGTGATTACTCCCTCAAGTCTTGCACACAAAAAAAAGTATTTATAACAAAAAGTTTACATTTTAGATAACAAAAAAAGTCAAAAACAGTCTGAAGTGACAGATGTAGGGCTAGTAGGGAGAACTGCCAAGAATGGACCAAATTATTTTCTGGTCCAACTGAATATAATTGCATGGAGAGTTAGGGAAATAATCTAATTCTAAGGCCCCACTAAATAATTTCAAGATATTACGAATTTGGGCCAAGGGTTGGAAGAAAATTCTAAATGGGACTTTCAGACTTTTCAAAAGATTCAACCAAAAATAAATTTTACATCGAAATTTTTGGCTAGGAACAAAGGAAAAATGTCAAGATAAGGTGTTTAGACTTTTAGAATGTCGAACCGGAATAATTTGTGGTCATTGAAGTTTGATTGCGAGGCAAAATTAAAGAGAAATCTAATGACTTAATTTGTTCAACTCAAAATTATTATACACTGTACATACTGAAGTTTTGCCCCCAATTTTTGTCCATCTTTTTTCCATTTTTTACTGACTTGAACTGTAGTGTAAGAATTTTCATTGAATGAGATAAATATGATTACTTCAGTAAGTGTCATAATCTTATGGTCTGATATTTCTGACTGAATCACGCGGAATCCTGATAGTCAGGCAGCGATCCACTCCGGCTGATGTATAATAATTATATACAATTTACATCAAAATTATGGGGTCACGGATGGTCCATTTGAGAAAGTGGTCCAACTTACACAAATTTCCCCTATTCTTTAAATAATACAAAAAAGGTGTAATAAATTATAAATTCAAGTCACACTGGAAATAACAAAAACATCTGGGCCCGAATGAACATCAGACTTAGAGGAATTTACGATGTGCAAAAGATTAATGCATAAACTCACAGAGAAGATAAAATAGTCCCTCTCCATGACAAATGTAAAATGAAAAAAGCAAAGTGATTCTTAAAATATTGAATTACTCTCCATTTATCAATACGATATCATCGTACTGTGTGTGGTATGTTTTATTTACATAGCAATTGGCTGGCAAACATAATGATGTGAGGGAAATGTACAATATCAAGTATACAGAGAGAGGACGGTGTAGACTATTCATTGCAGATGGTGGTTA
Organism: Platynereis dumerilii; assembly: GCA_026936325.1. Classification (NCBI taxonomy): domain Eukaryota; kingdom Metazoa; phylum Annelida; class Polychaeta; order Phyllodocida; family Nereididae; genus Platynereis; species Platynereis dumerilii. The sequence continues at coordinate 2,815,854 of JAPTHN010000030.1, forward strand.
TTTGGTGTTATTGGGATGGTTTATTTTGATAGATAGATAGGTAGATAGATGGATGATTAATTGGGCCTTTACGTCCTGTACTTCTGCACTTGGTAGGGTAATTAGGGCAGGAGGAGGACACAGCAATGAGGCAAAGGATGATTGAAACAGCCGTCCAAAGATATATAGATCGATAGAAATGGTAAGTGCATGCAGCGCTCTAAGCCCAATTGTGGGCGTTTACGGGGGGTTGTTTGATGATATGAGGTGCGAGAGAGTGAGCGAGAGTCTTCAAAATGTTACACATTTACCCCATGCGAGGAATCTTTTACGTGCCTGGCTCAGACACTGAGACACAGGGCCACCAATTTAAAATCTCATCAGAACGATATCGAAAGCTGGGATTTTTGCTCATGAAGGTACACTTAAAATGTTGGGTTCCCAACCCAGGGTTTGAACCCATACAGACGAAGACCTTCATTTTGACCACTCTGCTACCCAGCTGCCTAGGGCTGTGAGACCGGGAAGGCTAAGTGGTTACAGTCTTTTGACTGCATGGGTTCAAATCGCGGTTGGGGCACCCAAAATATTTTCAGTGGACCTTAACAAGCAAAACCAACCTGGACGTTGTTCAGATCAGACATTTTAAAAATTGGCAGCAGCTTGTATCAGTGTCTAACACTGAATGTGCTGACCAAGTAAAATATCCCTCACATGGAGTAAATCGGGTAACATGTTGAGGACTCCTACTCTCTCTTCCATCGCACTAATCGATTCCAGTGCCGTAACTATGGAGTCTCAAGGGGGGCCTGGGTGGGCACGCAATTTTTCTGGAGGGGCGTGCCAAGATCTATCTATCCCTTTGCAAAACGCATCTATCTACAGTGCCGCCTGTAAGTAAGTGAAACGCATGAAATGGTGCCATTGCATCAATGCTAAACATCCTCAGCAAAACTGCTTGTGGAAGCATAAATTCTCTTCCGACAAGAGGAAAACATATTGGGTCATAAAGGCCGATATGTTAGGCATGTGGGATAACAATGGCAGCCAATCCTCTTTGCTGTAGTCGGAGTTAGATATGGGTCAAAGTCTTTGATAAGTAAGTAAAACACAGGCCCAATGTTATTTAATCGGGAAGGGTGGTTCACTTACTTATCAAAGACTTCGACCCATACGTAACTTCGAATAGAGCAAAGAAGATTGGCTGCCAGTGTTTTCCTACATACCTCACATATTGGCCTTTATGACCCAATATGTTTTCCTGTCATCGGATGAGAATTTATGCCACCTCAAGCAGTTTGGTTGAGGATGTTTAGCGGTGATGCAACGGCACAATATCATGCGTTTCACTTACTTACAGTATGAACTGTATTTGCAAAAAACATCTATCTATCTATTTGCAAAAAACATCCATCTGTCTCTCATCCATCTACCTGTACATCTGTAATCTACTTGTTTGAAAAAAGTAACAAAATTTATTAAGATAAAAAATGAATACATCATTCTAGCCTTTTTTACCTGCCTGTACAATGTACAGTATGCATAACATACAATCTCCTTGCATTCTCTACCTTAGCACAGTCTATTGGCACATTGGGGAATTCTTTACAGCTCAAAATTGAGCAAATATTCTTGGCTTTCAAGGACTTTACTTGAAAAAGTCATCTATCTCACTTTTGCAAATGTCTGGCTTTTGTGCAAGGTTTTTTTGGTATTTTTCAATCTTTTTATATCTAAACTTTTGCCATTTTTTATCATTCTGCTAACATTTTCTTTGATTCACTCCTACAAAAAGGTTATCTTTTTTGTCTGATTTTTTGTGTATTTTGCCACAATTAGAAAAACAAGGTTGTATATCAGACTGTCTGCTAAGTCTTGAGGTTATAAGAAGCAACAAGGAACTTTAAACTTTTAAGAGAATTTTAAATTTTGAATTAGCTTCAATTTCTGAAATAAAAGTTATAAAGCTTTATTTTTTGCAGAAAATTAAAAAAACAAAACAGAATTGATGGATGATTGAAAGGAGGGGTACGCCCTGCATTGCACTTTTTCTGTCTGATGTGCGTGCACGTGTTGTCATATTATAGTGCCTGCCACAATAAATCAGCCAAGATTTCAGTGGACCTTCAGCTAGGTTTCATTCTGATGAGACGTTAAATTGGCCACCCTTGTATCAGTGTCTGTGGGAAAGTAAAATATCCCTCTAATGGGGTAAATGTATAACATGTTGAGGACTCCTGCTCTCTCTCCCATCTCATCAATCAACCTTCGTGAACGCCCAGAATGTGGCTTAGAGGGCTGCACTTACAATATCTATATCTATACTGCTGTCCAACTTCTATCTAGTACTCCTGGTGATCAGACCAGAACTGTTTTTGTTTTATAAATAAATTAATATCCTGTAAAGAACATAGTGCCTGAATAACCTACTCAGTGCTCCTCCTACCTGTTACTAAGCAGTGGCGTCCCTATGGGGGGCACGGGGGGGCATGTGCCCCCCATCATGGACCTGTGCCCCCAGGTGCCTCCCCATATGAACTTTCCAACTCTGGCTAAAATATACAATTAGTATAGTGGGTGCCCCCCCCAGAGAATCGCGTGCCCCCCGGTTGCCCCCCCCCCCCCCGCTCGAGACATTGCAGGAAAAGCACTGCATACTTGAATACTATATCATAAGAAGCACAGGGAGTTTGTGACCACATAGTCATGTACTCAGAGAAGTGTCACTACTTTCGAAACCTTCTTGCCACCTAACCCTGTCCAAACATTTGAGGCTTTTTGATATTTCAAGAGATAAGAAAACATAAAGTAAACTTGATGCAAAATAACACCTCTCTTTGAGTAAGCCTATAGTCATGCTCTTAGATATTTAAAGGGACATATCTAACTTGTTGCACTTATCTGTCCTTAAAAATGAATATGATATCCTCAAATGGAAAGGGTATCAATGTACGTTATTTCTGCCCATTAGGGATTATTGAAAATGGATGGATGAATGATTGGGGTTTTGCATCCTGTAGTTATGTACTTACATAAATTATGCTAATATGCTTGTACCATTACCCAAAATGCCAGGTCGAGGTCACTAAGGGCATTTTCGAAAAGACTCGCACTAGTAACACGGGTGACTCGGGTGACTCTAGAGTGACTCTTGTTTGTTTCCAAAAAAGCACAGAAACAAGCACAAGGGTAGCCCGGAACCAGAAGAGGAGAGCTTCACTCATGCAGAAACCAGTTGGTCACGTGGTACAAACTCTCCTGACCCTGGTACTCTCCAATATCGGGGAGTAGCCAGAAACACTACATTCGAGAAATGACGTTGGGATGTCCCGGAAACACAAGGGTCGAGTTTTGCGAGTTCGGAAACAAACTCTTGTGACTCGTATTACTCGGGTTACCAGTGTAACCTTTCCGAAAGCGCCCTCTTTCACACAACTATACTTCCCAAGTTTGACACTAGGGAGAGTGAAATAGCTATGCCCCCAGTGTCAAATTTGGCAGGACTATGCACTCTTTAAGGGCATTTTCAAAAAGACTTGCACATGTAACGCGGCATACTCAGGTGAGAAAAGAAGAGCTTCAATCGAGAAGGAACCAGTTCGTAGCCTCCAATATCGGGGAGTAGCTGGAAACACTACCTTCGAGAATTAACGTTGGGACCCTCCGGGAAACATGAGCGTAGAGTCTGGCATGTTCGGAAATTCTAGTTACCGGTGGCACTGGCACATGAGTTACTCATGCAACCTTTCCAAAAATGCCATAAGATTGTTGTTTTCATTGCCAATGAATTAGTAAAGTAAAAAGAAGGTCAGTATCTTCCGTCTGATGGATGGAAGTACGATTGGGGCTTTACGTCCTGTATTTACGCACTTGGTAGGCTAATTAGGACAGGGGGAGGACATGGCAATGAGGCGAAGGATGATTGAAACAGCCATCCAACATAGGCCCAGGTGAGCCGGCAAGAGCTGGATTCGAACCCTGGACCAAGTGATTGGCAGCCTAGCACAACCACAAGACCAACCCTTCCCTATATCTTTTGTTTGAAGTTTAAAATTACGTCTTACGAGGTGGAATCTTCCAATAAATTCTGAGGATTCGTGAGTCAAATGCAAAAGAAGGAGTCATTGTGCATTTTTGCTCATTTCTATGAATTGTACATTTGTATTTATAGTACAAAAATCATTTTAAAATGATTTAAACGCTCTCATTTTTGTCATTAATTACAGTGCTAGTACACAATATGCTTACAAGACCTGACTGCTAAATACTCCCACAACAAATAGTAAATTCTGAGAAGGTAAAAGGAACAAAAAACATTTCATGAAATATATGTATATAATATATCACTATTTAACATTGACTCGGTTAAAAACCTAGACATTCAGACTAGGTAAAAATTATGTTTAAAAATCCACCTCATTTAATCAACTTCATTTAAGTTTGCCCTATTTCTTAGATATGCTGTCATTCTTAAATTACCAGAGATATAAATTAGAGACCTAACTCTGGTTCTCTGACAACGAGGCACTTATCGCGTTAATTTGAGGAAGAAACTTAAAGGTTTTTCAGATGAAAACAGCCGTCTCGCACATTACTGTGAACCTGTGCACTCTAAAAAAATTCAGACAAAATTGGTTTTTTTAGATTCAAAATGGTTTTTTGAAAAACCAAATTTCAATGCAAAAAACCAACACGGATTTTTTTAAAAATCCATGTTGGTTTTGCATTGAAATTTTTTCAAAAAACCATTTTGAATCTAAAAAACCAATTTTGTCCCGACATTTTTTAGAGTGTGCGAAGGAAGTGTTTGCCAGATAGCATCAATTAGAAAATACTTTACGAGTAAAACATTTGTTGGTAAAGCATGGTATTCCATCGCAGAAAATGTCAAAAAAGTAAAAGCATGTTTCAACAATGTTGAATTCAAATTTTAAAAAGTAGGTAGCTTAAATTACCATGGTACTCTTGAGTAATTATCATCCCTGCTGGGTGTCGTTTGAATGAGAAATAAAATTCGTTTCTTCGCAATTTGTGCTGATGTCAGCCCCCACTATAGATGGCGGGATGGAAAGTAGGTCTTTACGTCGTGTACTAATGCACTTGTTTGGCTAATTAGGAAAGATATGACATTGCAATGAAGCAAGGATTTACACTCGACAGTGTTGTCCAAGATAGATCCAAAAGACCCTTGCAAGCTAGAATCAAACCAACCAATGAGGCATGGCCTAATTAGGACAGGAGGAGGACACAGCAATGAAGCAAAGATCGACACTGCTGTCCAAGACAGATCCAAAGGACCCTTGCAAGCTAGAATCAAACCAACCAATGAGGCACCCAGCCATTATGGCCTAATTAGGACAGGAGGAGGACACAGCAATGAAGCAAAGATCGACACTGCTGTCCAAGACAGATCCAAAAGACCCTTGCAAGCTAGAATCAAACCAACCAATGAGACACCAACTATTAAGGCATAATTAGGACAGGAGGAGGACACAGCAATGAGGCAAAGATCGACACTGCTGTACAAGACAGATCCAAAGGACCCTTGCAAGCTAGAATCAAACCAACCAATGAGGCACCCAGCCATTATGGCCTAATTAGGACAGGAGGAGGACACAGCAATGAAGCAAAGATCGACACTGCTGTCCAAGACAGATCCAAAAGACCCTTGCAAGCTAGAATCAAACCAACCAATGAGACACCAACTATTAAGGCATAATCAGGACAGGATTGCACAGCAATGGAGCAAAGGGAGATTGAAAAAGCTGTCTAACATAGGTTAGGTGACCCTGCTACAGCAGGAACCAAACCAGTGATTGGAACAATGGAAAGCCAGAGCAAAACCAAATGACCAATGGTTTACATTTATTCTTGGATCCTTGCATTTTCTAGGATCAGAAGCTTTGCTCGGACTGGTCTATGATCACATTTACCGTAGTTCAAAATGAGAAGTTTGGAACCAAAGAAGAAAAATCTGTGAGCTGAGAAACGCCCTAACCACTGGGCCACCCAAGCACCACATTTAAAAAAGGTTTCTCAAAATTACAATTTACAGAGCTCACAATTATCTGCAAATACAGAAACTCATGTAAGAGATGGCTACTTTTGTAATCACCTGAACATACAGAGAGACAGTTTAAACAAGTTTGTGTAAAAAGTATAGATAAATGTTGACTCAAAAATTTCACGTCATATCAAGACCACCTCAGGGACACCTCACACTATGAATATCGCTGGGTTACGTTTGGGTTGTTGCAACTCTTCAAGCAGTTTAATGTGTCAAAAATACAGCTCTCTGATTGGCCAGATTACAGGAAGTCGGCCGTTTCACTGTGTTGGCAACGACTGTCACGATTTTAATTTGTTCCAAAAATTAGCAAAAAAAATTAGAAAAATTTAGATGTCAGTCATAATCGTGACATTCATCGGCACCTTATTATCATCCTTATATTCATAGTGTTATTATCATCCTTATATTCATAGGGCCTCAATGATCCGAAAAAATAGTCAAGCTCTATCTTCAACTTAGGCCAGACAATATAATTGATCTTTAGCTTCTCGGATCTCCTGAGGCACTTTTTCTGGGGTCGGTCGGTAGAAAAAAAAGAAGAAGCTGCATTCTCAATTTTTTATAATGTCAATTAAAAAATAATTGTGGGTATGTTAAATAGTTTTTTTCCGTAGGCAGAATATTTCTTGTGCCGGTCGATCCGAGAACCTAAAAATTAAAAATGTCTGACGTTATTAGTCCAGGGAGACTCAAGACCCAACTTATATAAAGGAAAAAATTTGATAAAATACTAATATTTTATTTTGACTGGGATCACTACTTTAAGACAGTCCCCACTGAAAGAAATACGGTTAAAAAATTTTTTTTTAAACCTAGCATGGAAAATTCCAAATTAAATTCATGGGCATAAAAGGCAAGACAAATTTGCTTTTTAGCATCTCAGATTGACTGGCGCAACAGATTTCCTGCCCACAGCCAAAAAAAAGAAGAGCTTTATTTATACCCACAATTTTTATCAAATTCACATATATGATAAAAAATTTAGATTACTGTTACACTTTTTTTTTCCTCGCCCAACTGACTGACCACAGAAAATGTGCCTCGAGAAGATCCGAGAAGCTAAAGATCTATTATGAGAACTAAGGGAAACCCACAGCAATTTATTTTCAAAATTAGCCACTCGAAAAAGTCATAATTCGGCTAATGACAGCACATTGTAAGTACTGTCTACAAACTGGTAAGTTCATGGCCAAAGCATCTAGGATTTTTCTTACAAAATTTTACAATAAATGGTACCACTCTGTTATTTCAGCGAAAGCACTGATTTTTTAAGCTGAAACAACAGGGTCTGCACTAAGTACAAGACAATATAATTACTCCGTCAAAAATTGCTCTTAAAAATATCTGCACAGCATAATTATGAAACTGATGTATATAATATTGAATACAAATGTACTATTATGTAGCATACACAAACTAATGACTGCAATCATAGTTGTCTTACATTGGTGAAAAGGAGACTTGACAAGCCTCACATAATTATTAGCACAAGCTATAGAAATTTCTTTGCAAGAACTTGGACAATTTATGAAGCACCACAAAATAGCATTGGTCTAAAAGGAAGGTCCTACAAAAGATGTGATTTTGCAGCTAAAAGACCATTACAGGGAGGATTCACAAGTTCCGTTGAAGGAGCAAAAACAAACTACTTTTTCACTTCGAGAGACTTGATCAAGAGAATAGACTCTAAACCTAGTGTGTTACACTGATAACATCATTGACCTTCAAGAACTGATGATCAGAGCCAATTTAAGCGTGCAACTCTCCACCGGAGCTCCGTTTTGGACTTCAGGGAGTTAAGGGAGTTCCGATATCAATAGGAAATAGCGGGGAGTTGGAGGGAGTTACGGGAGTTGGAGGGAGTTACGGGAGTTGGAAGGAGTTAATGGGAGTTACGGGACTTGGCTGGAGTTGTCAGACTTCAAGGAGTTCTTGAAGTTACACACGCGCTCAAATGGGGCCATAATGGTGTATACATATTTCCCATGAAGCTGAGAAAGGCCCATGCTTGAACAGGACTGCCACAGTGCAATTGCAAAGTCTGTTCAGGGCTCAATCGTCCATGGTCTGACTCTGTTATGATAGACCTGATAAAGAGAACAGAATCTAGAACTGGTGTATTACACTGACTACATCATTGATCTCCAAGATCCAGTATTGACAATAGAGTTGCAACAGTTTCACCACCACCATTTAGCCAACAGAACAGTGCCCAAAATTAAACAAATCGTGTTAGTTCAGTGTGAATCCCAAGATTCCCAACATCCAAAACACAACCACCAACTTTTGCAAAAATATTTATTGACAAACTTATCAATAAAAAACAAAAAATTAACACAAACTCAAACTATGAACTTTTTGCGTTAGTTTGAGATAAAATTTGGTCACTTACATTCTCATCGGCAGTCTTACTAATATCTCTTTCAGCACAACTACTTGCGTCAGATGAATTTGATGATTCCATATTGTCCTTTAAAATGTCACTAATGTTCATAGAGATCACCCTATTGTCCTCTTGAGGTTTTTGAAACGCCAATAAACCCCACGATTTGTTATTTCTTGTTCTGTTCGACTCGAGAATCTCCAGACTAGAGTGACATTTTTGTTGGAAATTGGCGATTTCATCTTCCGTAATGTTCTTGCAAACATTCAATTGTTTTTCAATGGGGTTCACAACGTACATTGGCGTGTCTGGAGGCTTGTCCGTACTTTGTCCAGACACAACATCGATTCCGTAGCTGGTGAAGTCAAACTTCTCGTAAAACGTCAAGAATCCAATGAAGAGATCCTCTGAAAAAGTTAGACAAAAAGCAATTAGGAATGAAATGAACAGAAAGAAGTTAAGAACTAATCAGTCCGGTCTTCAGATCAAGGTTCCTGAGTCAGGTCAGTTTACCCGTATATGACTACCAACTCTCCTGAATTAGCCAAAATTAGACTCCCGACTCCCATGAAATATTGTTATTTGACTCCAAAGTCTGGATTTGGGAGGTCTGGAGTCCAGACCTTCCAAAGCCTACGACTCCTGACTCCCAATTCCTTGCAAAAGTTACGACTCATGACTCTTGACTCCTAACTATTGACTGCCGATTCATCCCAAACTTAAGACTCCTGACTCTTCACTCCTGATTCATTCCAAGCCTATGAGTCTTGAATCTAACTCCCGACTCTTTGACTCCCAACTCCTGACCCCAAACTATTCGCACTACCCCTGGCTTATGACTTCTAACAGTGAGTAACTGACTCCTGGTTCTTCGTAAAAACCTATGACTCCTGACTCTGACTAAAAATACAAGAATCCGCGGATTCAAAGCCTGGCTCAAGTGGCAGTGATGACGGCAAAATATGTAGCAATGCTGGTGAAATAGTTAAGTCTACTTTATGGTTTGGAAATGGCAGAGAAAGGTGGTTCTGAATTGCGGCAAGTGAAGTGTTGTTATTGCGGTTGTTCCATGTACAAAATAATATCCAAATAACCATGAAAAGAATGTGTACGATTTTTTTAAATCTTGAAGTCGCCCAATTTCCTCCTTTGAAAAAATTGGCGAATTGAAAAAAAATTTTTTTTTTAAATCTAGGAAAACAATTTTTTTCTTTTTTTTAATTTAGGAAAAAATATTGTAAACCTTCGAAGAAAAAATTTTTAAATTTGAAAAACAGAAGTTGCCCGATTTCCTCTTTTTGAAAAAAAAAAATTAAATTAGTGTAATTGAAAAAGTTGAAATTTTCTTCCTCTTTTTTTTCAAATCTTGAAAAAAAAACAAATGGGAAAAAAAATATTTTTTAATTGAAAAAAAAAAAGGTAATTTCCATACATCTAGCTACCCTAACAAACCAATAAAACACAAAAACAGATATATTGAACCTATAGTTATTGAACAGTAGTGTTGACAGACAATATTTTCAGACCATTACTCCTAAATTAGCCTGGTGAGCCAGGCTAAAAACTCATTCCCCCAAAACCTAATAATCCTGACTCTGACCAAAGACTTATAACTGTTGTCAAGAACTGTTACAAGTCTTCGCTCTGCTGACAACCCATATATCTCACATCTGAATCTTGACACCATTATTCTTCAGAATACACATGACCATGTCATTATTCTAACAGGTTTGGGTGAAATGAGCATAATCACTTAATCTTACGACTCAGGCTATAACTCCGTCAAAAATCTAAATCAAGGGTGTCTCAGACTCACAACTCCCCCAAAAATTTTGTCATTCACCGTGACACTTCTATCATTGAAAAGCGGGGATAAAATCGACAATATTGTATGTTAGCACACACACTATTGTTTACTTTGCTAAAAATTACAAACTAAAAGCCTTAGTCAAGTGTAACTCAGTAAGGGTCAGGATCTAACCGACAAAAATTTATGTTAGAACCCGAAAATAATGTGTCTTACATGTACAAAATAGTGTTCAGCGGACTTTAGAGTGCAAGATTATATTTTATCACTATGTGAATTATTCTAGATCTCAACCAACAATAACTAGACAGCTCTTCTCCACGCAGTCCATTGTAGTTTTCAAATTGTTTTATTGCGGTTTGAAAATTCCTCTCAAAGCCAACTGGAGCCCAGAGCAGTACCAAGTACAAGGTGGTTGCCACCCTTCTTTTATTACAGGAAAACCCAGGTTGCCCCCAGGCAATACCACAAAGCAGAGCAACTGGGTAAGAAGGGGAAATAAGGGGTAATAAGTAAAAGACATCCAAATATTTGTTCCTTTATCTCACAGCTAACTTCAAGACAAATATTTAGAATTTTTAAAAGCTATTACCAGATTGGAGATTTTAATAAAATGTCATCAAAATTTGCCAGGTTTTTTTCAATTTAAATCACAATTTTAATGCATTAAAATCATGAACTGTTTGATTTTAATCAATCTATTTGATTTAAATCATGACTTAAATCATGATTTTAATCAATGGATTCATTCTATCTGTATATATATATATATATATATCTATTGTTATATTTATATTATAAATCTATCTGTCCATACATATTTTTATCTGAAAATTACTATTATACAACTTGGGCTAACTAAGAGTCAAAAATAATAGGTCTAAATTCAGACATCAATATGAATATTTAGTCGTCCAGGGGTCACTGATTCCCTTCATTTAGAAACTTTCCATGCCCTTCTTTTAGAAACTATCCATGCCCTTCCTTCCTTCAGAAACTTTCTAAACCCTTTCTTTAGAAACTTTCCATGGGCCTTAATTTCCAGCACCTATCTTACTGAAATTTCCTTCGATAATCACGCGCCGTGAGCCTCAAAAACGTCAGGATTCAAGACGTCTACTTTCTGATTTTCGCACGCATTCGGAATATTATTTCTGCACTTCTACCAGATGGTTGGATGATTGGGGCTTTATGTCCTATATTTGTGCAGTGAATATGCACTTGGTAGGCTAATAAGGACAGGAGGAGGACACGGCAATAAGCCGAAAGATATTTGAAACTGCCATCCACCATTGGTTCCGGACTCCAGGTGACCCGGCCAGAGCTGAATTCGAACCCTGCACCCAGCGATTCGCTGCCCAGCAGGCTACCACTTAGCTAACCCTCCCCCCGTGCACTTCTCAGAGTGTAGAGTCTATTTCCATTTCCTTTGTTGCTCTAAGAGTTTGACTAACAGGCAAAGGGAAATAAAAGTGTCCTTAAAAAAAGAAAAAAGCACCCTCAACCTAAAACGGAAATAACTTACAAGAGACAAGCAATGTAAATCAGAAGTCGTAGAGCACTTGACTAAGTCTGCTATTGTATGTCTGACACTTTTGTACAACTCTGCCAAGTTCCACGGCTATACCATATATATAAATCTGGGACCGTCTTGTCAAATAACTCAGTTTTAATGTTCTTACCGAGGTTTGTTTTATTCTGGGAGGGTCGAACTTTGCTCCAGTCGCTTACGAAAGAGCAGTCTTCGTCGTTTATGGTTTTACGATCCGTTGGACCTGTTAGAAAAAAGAGCAAAAAGTGCAAAGAGGTGATCTAATTTTGTAGCCAATTGTAACAAATCGTACATAATAGAGAGATACTAATTCATGACATAAAACAAAATGCTTGAAAAAAGCAATAAAAATACAGAAAGAAAGTATGAAAATGCGCACCGAAAAAAACCCGTAAAAATAAAGGATGTATGAAAATACACACTAAGGGTGCGGGTAAGAGAGTGCGATTGGATGAGTAGAGTTTTGTAACAAATCGTTAACAAGTAGAAGCACTAACGAGATAAGAATATATTAGGTGAGGGTAAAAGCAATGAAATAGGGGAAGAAAGAAGAAACATACGCTAGAAAACGAGGAAAAACACTAAACGAGTGCAATTGGGTGAGTAGCATGAGAAACAAATCGGATATATAAACAAAATAAAGGAAAACATAACGTCAGTCTAAAGCAAAATTGGCCTAAGTCAGACTTAGGCTATCACTAAATCACAATGTGAGATGAAATACCAATGAAATATCAAGAAGATGCAGGATGGATGATTGGGGCGTTACGTCCTGTACTCATGCACTCAGCAGGCTAATTTAGTTTGGAGAGGAGGACACAAATGAGGTAAAGAATGATTGAAACTGCTGTCCAACATAGGTCCACATGACCTGGCCAGAACTGGAATTTAACCCGGGACCCAGTGATTGGCAGCCCTAGCCCAGAGGGCTACCAACTGAAATCATCAAAAGAGCGAAATTCAAGAAAAAAATACGAAAGTTGCGAAAATTGACCCAAAAAAATTGAAAATTTGGCTAAAGTTACAAAGTGATGCAATATGCTGATATAGGTTTGTAACAACCACAAATATCAAAACTAAATAAACAAAAAGCAGAGAATGGGCAAATGCGTTAAAAACTCATGAAAACAAAAACTACAAGGCCAACAGAAGTGACTAGAAAATGATAAAAATAAAGTAAAAAATTATGAAAGACATTCAAAAAACAATAAATGCACAAAACATAGCAAAGCTCAGAAAACACTTGAACAAAATACAGGAAATATCTTCTAATATGACGATAAAGTAAAACTAGCAACTCCCACACTTAACAATGACTACACATTAATCAAGGTATATGAAGTCCATACATCATAGAATATCATTATACTATGTTTTAGAGGCATTACGAGACAGGAAGGGGCGACTTTATTGAGGAAAAAATAACCAAGCAGAAATGGCAGACAAGTCAGTACTATGTAATTACAGACTCATTCGGAGCAAAAAAGTTTCAAATATGTGACAAAAATGCATAGAAAGCATAAAGAACTTGGCTTAATAGTGAAAATTGCCAAAGAAAGTCAAGTAATTATGTGTATCAAATGACATATTCGAGACATCTTGTGTGGAATAAAGAATAATCACTCATTGTTTATCAGTTGTTGTTTTGTGTGTGAGTTTGTATAGATAAGCGGTCATTGACCTCGGCGAATTAAAGTTAAGAAACAATGATTACAAGCAAAATGAAATATGTGAAATTTAAACTTGTATCAAGCCAGTGGCAGACAGCAAACTCAGAGACAAGCTATGCATAGAAACCAACTAAATGTCAATGATGAGCATACTGCACAGACAACCGACTCACAGACAACTAACTTGTAAACCACCAACTAAGAGACAAGCAACACAACGAAAACCAACTAAAAGACAAGCAATGCACAGACAATGCACAGACAACCAAATCATACAGAAGCAATGCATAGACAACCAACTCTGACATAGACAATAAATTCATAGACAACCGATTCATGGACATGCAAAGCATAGACAACTGACTCATAGACAACCAATGCACCGACAGCCGAGTCAAAGACAAGCAACGCAAAGACAACTAACTCATACACAACCATACACAACCAACTCAAACAAACAATGCATAGACAACCAAGTCAAAGACAAGCAATGCAAGGTGAGTGATTGAGTGATTTTATGTTTCAAGCAATGCGAAGACAACCAACTCACACACACAGACAATGATTGCATAGACAGCCAAATCTGAGACATGCAATATATAGATACCAGCATAGACAGACAATGCACAGACAGCCAATTTATGGACAAGCAACACATAGACAACCAAGTCAAAGACAAGCACTGCCAAGACAACCAATTCTTAGACAATCAATGCAGTTTGTCATAGAAAAGGACATATAAAGATATATAAAGACTACCAAATCGTAAAGAAAAAAGCTGATAGATACATAAAAGCATCTACTTTCTATTTTTAAAGCTATTAATTTTTTTATCTATCCATTTGTATATCTTTCTTGGAATTGTATTCTATTTATCTACACACAGCATTAAAGTCCCCAAGAACCTCAAGTTATAGCAATAAAGCAATGCTCACCAGCAAGACCTTTGAGGCTCTCGATAGAGGGCAGCACGGGCTGGTCGCCCTGTTGAAGATAGAAGATAGTCATGACAGTCAGCATGAAGTTGGAGATGCACAATCCACCAGGGTGCCCTGTGAGTTCCACATCTTTGGCCCAGTGTCGTATGCTGAACACTAGAGGTCTCACACGCTCATCCACTTGGCCATAGAGGTGGAGAAGTTCTGTCATGTAGAAAGCAGACCTGAAAATACATGTATTAGGTGATATATGAATGCGTTAAGCGTGGGTTCGAACCCCGGGTGGGGAAACGAAAATTCGGTGTATCTAATCAAGAGAGGCACAGAGTCAGGGACGATGGTAATGATCCTAGGGTTGCAAGGTGCACTCTTGGCTGTGTATAATGAAACATTCATCGCATGACGGGGAAAGCTTGAAACCTTCAAACATTAATCGAAGCCATAACTAAGAACAGGCACACTCCTGTATTAGTCAAAGGATATTCAGCATAAATATAATTTTAAACAGACTGAACAGTCAGTCAAGGCGACTGCCTGTAGTCTAAGGTTAGTACTATTAGCAACCCAGGGCTCATCGTCCCATGATGGATTGATGGATAACTGGAGCTTCTCATCCTGTATTTATGCATTTTTGTTGGCCAAATTAATCAGGACAGGAGGAGAATACAGCAATGCAGTGAATGATGATTGAAACCGCTGTACGATGTACTTTCTAAGCCCAATGAGAGTTAATTGACCAGATGAGAGAGAGAGGGTTCATGTAGGAGTCCTTTTAAAGCATTTTCACTTTAATATCCAGCACAGACTCTTATACCAGGGGCCGCTATTCTACATGTTCTAAAGTCACGAAAACAGTACTAAGAGGTGACTGACAGAAAATGAGAAGAGTCCCTTTTGTTATAGAAAAAAAAAATTGTAATCCTTTTTCATGCCTGATAAAATTTAATGTGACAAGTGGAAAAAAAAATTCTGAAGACTCATTCAGTGACTACTTGCGAGTATTTTGCAGCTCATTTTTACACAAAAAGTCAGAGAGGTGTTTCCTATAGCCTGAGGCACAAGAAAGTTTTATTTACTCGACATCTTTGTGCTCGTTTGTAAGAGAATAATCTCCTATCATCAGTCTGAGAAGCACGACATTCTTTGTGACTTAGACCTTAAAATAACAGAATATGTTGCAGCAATAGTATAAAAACAGGGATTGATGGATAGATGATCAGGGCTTAGGCCACACATAATTGATCGTTAGCTTCTCGGATCCTCTCGAGGCTCTTTTTCTTGGGTCGGTCGGTAGGACGAAAAAAAAAAAACTGAAATCTCAAATTTTTTTTTTTCCAAAAATCAGAATTTTCATGGGTCGGTCGGTCGAAAAAAAAAAAATGCAGGCATGTTGCCAACAAAAAGGGTTTTATGTGCAATTTTTAATAGGGCTGTCGCAATAGATAGTATATTTATCCCATTATGAATATATATAGATAGATAGATTTCAATTTCAAAGTGACAACATGATACAAAATATAATATCATTATTCGGTGTACGTGACGAAGAAAAATCAACAGCAGGTACCTAATAATAATCTAAAACAGCGACATAAAATAATGGTTGTCTGTTTGCTGTTTTATTTATCTCTTGGGCCCAGATTTGCCATGTGGCTGCAGTTCCCGTACCATGAATACCTTAATTGTGCTATTAAAGTTTCAAAGAAGTACATGAACGAAGCTGGTACTGGTAGGCCTTGACTGTGCTAACCAGGTTTCCCTTAGGCCTTAATATCAATATCAGTGGAGGCTGACTGGCACTGCTCACTGGCAGTCTGGCACTGGCATGATTCAACCAACTGGTGCAAAATTTAATGTTATGGTGTGAAACAGTCCTATATTTCCCTGTAACTAGGGAAACTGCTGTGATAGAACTTAAATGTCCAATGAGTGCACTGTTGGTCATTCACAAAGAAATTATTGTAAAACCAGTGAAAATAGGTATCATGAATGCAACCATTGCTCTGACATATATGTAGAATTATAGGCAGTGGTAGAAATTTCCCAGCGCTCCGGCGCTTTTGAGCCTGAGAAGTGCTAAATGGCTCCAGAGGCTAGGCTCCTCCAGAAGCTCTGACAGTTATCAGTCAATTGAATATGTGTAATCCAAATCCAATTGAAGCTTAGGGGTTGAGAACCTTGATTTGAATTAGAGTACAGGAGCCATGCTTTAATTAATTGCACTTTGACTTCACACATCTACCAGCAACTGGTCCGTTACTCAAGGTGTAATTGTTAATAGCAGTATACTTTACTTTGAAGATTCATGGATACAAGTAATTAGTAAAACTTTCCTATTTAATATATTTTTTTTTAAATCATGGCTCCAGGAAGACAATAAATGGCTCCTAAGCCTTCACAACCCGGAGCCACATGTGGCTCCAGAGCCACTGAAGTAGATTTCTACCACTGATTATAGGTGGAGCCACTATGACTCTCATTGGCTCTCACTCCAAGAGTTAAACTGACCTGATTTTTAGTCATTTTACAAAGGAATATGATGTTAAAATTAGAGTTAGTACACAGTATTCAGTATGAAATACCTTATTGATGAATAAAAAGTGACATTTTGGCAATAACCAGAGAAGAAATAGTACCGTAATATGGGGTGAATCGGGACAGAATTGGCCGTTTTTCTGTCATAACATGGTCAAAAATCAACTCAGAAATCGAACTATGGTGTCAAATTGTGTCCGAGCAGAAGGTCTAACTTTCTGTTGGAGCTTTAAATGATATCTGAAATTTCCGAGGTTCAGGGCCCAAAAAACCACTGTCCCAAGTCACCCCACAGTTTGGGGTGAATCGGGACACTCCATTATTTCAACAATCAATACTTCCTAGGTTCTTTGAGTGATTGTTTCTGATGACTAAACAATAGAAAACATCTTCAGTGTGCAAAATATTTATTTTGAGGAAAATCTGATATCAATTCCAGTGAGAATATTCAGATTTTAAAAAATGTGATAAATGACAGAAAAGTATCAAAAGCTGTAGTTATCTGCTTATTTTAGAGGTGATTATGAATTCTGGACTAAATCCACAATAATTGATGACAAGTTCAATAATATTTATCAAAAAGCCATGCCAGTACATTCAAATGAAAATTGGCAGAGTATATTTTTATTATTCCCGAAACTTTGCCATTGACCTGGATCTTAACCCATGACCAAATATGCATAATCCCACATCTAGTCTACTATTCTGGTTCTCTGATACCATTTCTAATTTTAAAAATGTTTGCTGCAAGTTTGATAGCTCTGGTGTTTATATTTTCTGAGGAATGAGCAAAGTTTTGCCAGTATGCTAAAATTCAAATTATGCAGGCCCAGGTTTAAGGTGCTGCAGCTCCTCACTGCCTGCAGTTAAAAGTGTGAAATTGTAACACAATATGCGCTGATATGTATACTATACATGTGCCAAAAATGAATTCCCTAGGTTGAGTAGAAGTGGTTGATCTTTGAAGTAATAATACACATTCCTGTCTTGTCCCGATTCACCCCTGTGTCCCAATTCACCCCATATTACGGTATAGCAAAAGTGACCTCAGTATGGATGAAATAACTGATGTGGGATGCACATGAGACTGGTTGAATGAGTGAAATTCTTTGCACTGTTTTTTAAAGTGCCATTCAGGTAAGCTAGGTGTGGTTCCTCTGGCTTTTCAACATCGGAAATTGGCTTCAGATCAGGTAAGGTCGGCGGTAGGCAAAATAAATAAATTGGTAAGTGGTCATTTTTTTTCTTGGTCGGCACAAAGTCTGTTGTGTCGGCGGGTCCGAGAAGCTAAAGATCAATTATGTGTCGCCTTACGCCCTGTATTTATGCTTGCAAAGTCAGTTCTGGATTATAGCATTTTTTTAATCAAACCAAAAATGAAAATGTGAGTCAATGTGACCAAAAACTTGTGGCACAGACAATCACAAAAGAAATTCAACGCAAACTTCTGCAACTTAAGCCCGACATCTTTAGCTTCTTGGATCTTCTTTTTTTTTGTAGTAAAACAGAAAAAAAAGGAGCTGTCATCTCAATTTTTTAATATGTCACTTAAAGAAAAATTGTGGGTAAAGGTATTTAAAGTAAACTCCTTTTTTTTCATTAACAGAAAATCTATGGGGGTCGCCCGATCCGAGACGCTGAAAACCAATTACATCTGGCCAATATCATAACACATTACTCAGTCTGTGTTTTTCCTACGTCCAAAACTCAATTAGCCAAAAGGCCAATTTTGAGTGAAATGCATGCTTGTGTGGTTTATGCATAGGTTTGGAAAAGTACTGAATCGGCAGTCATGTACTTAGTACAACTCACCTATTTTCCATACTGATATCGCACTGCAAACCAGTCAAATGTGTAAATCGAACGATGGGAACGAAGGCTCTGAGAATTCTCTTCACATGGAATACTTGGGGCATAACAAACTGCATCATGTCCGCCACAATCGCAAGATTATTTTGCTGATCTTGTCGAATGTCGTCTGAACGCAGTTTGGATAAGAAGAATAAGCCGTTTCCTTTCTTTCCCTGAAGAATAAACAAAAATATATAATTCATGATTTATTGTAAAGTAACTAAAAGGGGATATTGCTCATAGAAATCTACATGTGGATGATTGCATATGGGGCTTTATGGCTATTAGTACAGGTGGAGGACACAGCAACGAAGCAGTCAGACAATAGTCAATACATTTGATGTTACATATCCACAGCACAATATACATGATATACCGGGTAAATAACATTTCAGTCTTCCAATGCCAATAAAAACAACGTTTAAAATTACTATGCAGTTCATCTTAGCTGTAAATCAAAAATCTGATTTTCTACATATTGCATATAGGCCTATATTATCCAAAAAAAAAATAAATGTACATTTATACAATTAACAAAGTAAAAAAGTTTCATATGATTGACAGAGTCGCAAGGGTTTAAATTACGGTCACAATCTAATTATCGAAACACCATAAAATATTAAATGAAAAACACTCGATAGAACTGACCTTAGGAAGCGCATCTCTCTCAAGGTCGCAAACCATGTCTAAATCACAGTCATGTCTTCCGAACCCACTGAACGAAGATCCAAAAGGATAGACTTGACAATTGGTAAAAACCCTATTCAAAATTCCCTCCACTAGGTGGCAGATCATGAAGCGCTCCCTGGTGTTAATGTCAGACATGTGCAAGTTCTGGTAGAGGGCGACCATTTGTACAGACATCTAAAGTAAAATTAAGTAAATTCTTCAAATTGTAGTTCATAAATTATGCAATTTTCAAAGGCTAGACAAGGTAAGTCACTAACAAGTAACGACACTAAGAAAACAGCCAAGTGCTTTTTCCTGGGTAAGTAATGGCCCTCTTCTTGGACATTTTTTAATGAATAATTCCTTTCCAATTTTTTGTGAAAAAAAACGTTTCCTTCCAGGCAGTCTTGAAATAAATAACTTCTATGGGCTGGATTTCTTAACATTTTATCGTTTAATTTAGAAATCAACATTTTAAGTCGTTCATGCTCAAAATAAATAATTATTTCAGCTTTTTTGTGAAACCAATAATTTTGTGTCAAGCAAAACTCCAAGCCCCCCGCCTCGAATATCTAATGATCACCACCTAATAATCCAAAGTGTCTACTGAGGATAGTTGGTCCCCGGCGTCCTTTTATTTTCATACTACAGATCATAAAATTCAATCAAGTAAACTGAAATACATCACACAAGTCTACCTAAAAAACTATCATATACTCACCGAGTCAGCTCTGACTAGACTAGTTTCAAGGGCATCCTGTCTCTTTGGAATTTCCCGGAAAAGAACATTATGATCGAGCATCACCCTCTCTCCATTTTTTCTGCGAAATTTTCCATTGTCAAGTCGTGGATAATAAAGGAATGGGGTCTCTACTGGGATGTGTTGGTTGTTTCTAAAATGTTGCGATTCTTGCATGAGATCATGAACTGAGCCGGTGTTTTCGTATTCTATGAGTAGAAGGTTCTGGAAGAGAAGCAAACAGAAGCTTTCGATAGCAACATAGATGCAGTATGCAGACGTTACCCTTCTTATATTGTACACAACTAAAAAGCCAGTCTCTAAAAGTATAGACAGGCAAATGCAGTGAGTCTACTTGGTCTGAGGTCTGGAAACACAGGTCTGGGCCATCGTCATCTTTTCTTGGGTGAAATAACAAGATATACTTGAAATGCTTTTTTCAGGTCGATTTATAGCCAGAACTGACTGCTTTGGCCCGGAGGGGGTACCAAAGGCAGGCCAGTTTCTTGGAGCTACCAAAGGCAGGCCACCAAAGCTACCAAAGGCAGGCTAGTTTCTTGGAGCTAGTCGATTTATAGAGAAATACCAGGAAACGTCTTGACACATACAATATTTCAGCCATTAACTTCAAGTTTTTCAGAAGCAATTTTAACAGAGAAATCATGACATACAAAACGAAACTTACATGATGCATCATATTGTATGAAATTAAATTAGCAAACTGTGTGGTGCCAGTTAGAAGTTGCTGCTCCCAATATTAAAGGAGCTATGTATGATGCAGAAGTTTCTCTAGAAAAGACAGGAATGATAATAAGCCCTGCTCTGCTGATCTATGATCATGACGATTCTGCAGACTGTCGAACTTAAGTCAAATCGGACACAAAATTATAGATAAGGCCACACATAATTGATTCTTAGCTTCGCGGACCCGCCGACACAATAGATTTACTGCCGATGGAAAAAAAAAAAATTATTTTTTGACATTATAAATTTTTTTTTTTTGTCCTACCGACCGACCCTAGAAAAAGGGCCTTGAGAGGAATCCGAAAAGCTAAAGATATATTATATGTGGCCTAAAGTCAAACAAGTTGCTCTGCTTAAAGTAGAATTTGGCAGTCAGTGGAGTAAACGCTGCACTAATCGATAACATAAAAAAAAAATTCACAGAGTTCAGCTGAACAAATTTGGTTTGGCTGCCAGACCAAACTACACATCAGAGCACGTGATCGCAGACTTTAAAACAGAGAACAGCCATTGAAATATTACAGCCTGCGACCTCCGTCCTAAAAAGTGAACACAGTGGTATTGAAAGTGACACAAAAAACTGACCAACAACTAGGCCTAAATCACAAAAGTTGAAACTTACCTTGTCATTTCTCCTGTAATTCAGCACAACTTTCACTGGGCCATATCTCACACACTTCTCAAAAACTGAAGCAATGTCATCACTTGCAAGTTGAATAAGAACGCTGGCACTCGCTTGGTTTTTTCTGATTAGTCGCAGTTCATCTAAGGTGTTGTGCTGCGGCAAAACTGAAAAACAAGAAATTGCCTCGTAAACATGATGTAAAATATTACAGGAATACACTACAGGATTTTTTGCAAATTTATGGGTCTTACAAAGGATTTTTCTAATTTTTTAGGGCAATACTGTCCTGAGCTAGGTCTAAGGATCCAGAGTACAAGATTGAAGTACCCGGCGTACTGGCAAGTGGCTGCCAGGATGAATTTTTCGTCAGATTCCCAAGCACAAACTGAAATTTTTGTTGATGATAAAATAATTTAAACAGTCATTGTGCCATGCTTCTCAGGGAAACAGGTACAGAACCCGTTTGGTGGCAAAACAGGCCCTCTGCAAGTTAGAAGTAGGGGGGTGGCCACTTAATATCCGGAGGGTGTTCATGGTAGGGGCGGCAGCAGTTATTTACCTCAAGCACGCAAAGTCCCGAATATTAATTCAATCAAGCAACAGCTTGTTAAGAAAGCTTAAGAAATACCGCTAGCAGAAATTATTTATTTCAAGACTGCCCAGTGCCCAAAATGAATTTATTCCACCAAAGCTGAGCAAGGAATTATTTATTTTTCAAAATTCCAAGACTAGGGACTAGCCCCCCCTTGATATTAAATGACCCCCCCCCCCCCAAACCCTAGAATTATGAAGTCCTTCGTGTTCTTCTATCTGCAAGTCACCCAAGGGACCTGTGCTGAAGTGCTTCCAAAAAATGCCACTGATGTAAAATGCTGCATCAGCATCTTAATTATGCAGTGAAGGACTTGCATAACCCTTTTTTCATCAAATAATGACGTTCCGCTATTAAGGCTCACCCGCATTTCACCTGTTCCGCAACAAGCACCTGTATCCTTATTTTACTACTTACGCTACCGCCACGACACCTAGCGTATTGTGGACGAACTGCTCACTTTTTGCAAGAAAGTCAACAAGACAACATGGTTTCATATCGTTTTACCTCGGATACGCCCCCTGACTCGTTAATTAATGACATACAGAGCTCAAATCGTTTCAGTGATGACCAGTTTAAGGAGTTGGTGTCCATTTGTTTGACATTTCGTCTGGAACCAGGCCAGTCAAATCGTTTTATGACACAAACAGAGGAGTTTGCTCAAGAAAATGGGGTTGGATTATCTGCATTGAAATCCATTATCAAAAGCTTACTAACAGTCTTAAACGGCTCTCTCAAGAATAACTTAAGCCAGAGCCAATTCAGAGAAGATCTAACCAATCTGGGGCTCTCTGAACCGAAGAGCGAGATATACTCCGACCAATACGGAACCAATTTGGTCGGCTTATCCAGGGAGGCCCTCGGACAAACTTTAATGGTGAACCAACTGGTTGACATGGATTGGAAATTTGGCGTCACCGCAGCCAGCAGTGAAGTGAACAAAGTCGGAAATACTTTTCTTCAGCTGAAACTTGTCATCAACAAGGGCAACAAAACTGAGGACGTCTTCATGGAACTGTCTTTGCCGCAATTTTACTCCTTCTTACACGACATGGAAAAGGCTAACACTAGCTTGGAATACTTCAGTTGAATCTTAAAACTTGTCCTAAACTCAATTATGAGACGGTTAAGAACTAACAACCTTTCCTGCAAGTGACATTCACAAATTTTGTATTAGCAATTTGAAATATTTTTGTTATGTACGTTATGTTAAAACATAAATATGGTATGATAAATTAATTGTTATCAATGGCATACTGATTGCATACATTCCTTTCTATTTATAAACACCATCTGCAGATCGGTGACGGTCTTTTTCACACATTCTCAAATTTTTTGCCTCTAAGATACCTAACGATTACAAACACTGGTAGAAACGTAGAGTCCAGCATCGGGACTTGATGTTAATCTTAATCGTGTTCTTGTGTTGATCCGTCTTGCGTTTGTGTCATCTGGACAAAAAAAGCTTTAAAATGTTTGGCACAAGAACACAATTGATCCAATAATGTTGTGTAAAAGAGGTCTTCTGGAGATCTATTGGAGGGATGGATGATTGGGGCTTTACGCCCTGTATTTATGTACTTGGTAGACTAATTAGGACAGGTGGATGACATGGCAATGAGGCAAAGGATGATTGAAACAGCCCAGGTGACACGGCAAGAGCTGCATTCGAACCAGAGTCCCAGCGATTGCAGGGTGTCTGCCAATCCTGGAAAAGCCTGGAATTTGGTTTCTGAATTTCCAGGCCTTGAAAAACCAGCATTTTGAATATAAGAAATAGTTTGTTTCGAAATACAAGAATCCGCGGATTCAAAGCCTGGCTTAAGTGGCAGTGATGACGGCAAAATATGTGGCAGTGATGACAGGAAAATATGTAGCAATGCTGGTGAAATAGTTAAGTCTACTTTTTTGGAAATGGCAGAGAAAGGTGGTTCTGCATTGCTGCAAGTGAAGTGCTGTTATTGTGGTTGTTCCATACAAAATAATATCCAAATAACCACAAAAAGAATGTGTACGATTTTTTTTAAATCTTGAAGTCGACCAATTTCCTCCTTTGAAAATATTGGCGAAATAGAAAAAAATTGGAACAAAAAAATTTTTTTTTTTAATCTAGGAAAAATTTTAAATCTTGGAGCAAAAAATTTTTAAATTTTGAAAACAGAAGTTGCCCAATTTCCTCTTTTTGAAAAAAAAATAAAATTATTGTAATTGAAAAAAAGTAGAAATTTTTTTTTTTTTTCAAATCTTGAAAAAAAAAAATTTTTTTGAAAAAAAAAAATTTTTGAAATTGAAAAAAAAAAGTAATTTCCATACATCTAGCTACCCTAACAAACCAATAAAACACAAAAACAGATATATTGAACCTGTAGTTATTGAACAGTAGAGTTGACAGACAATATTTTCAGACCATTACTCCTGAATTAGCCTGGCGAGCCAGGCTAAAAAATAGTCCACTGCTAAATTTATGGCAATTTTTAGCGATGATAGCACCAAAGGACGAATGTCGTGTTCAGAAAAAAATGTGTGTATCGTGTCGTTAATTGGTCAGTTCATCAATAGAGCCAGGAGCCAAGTCAGTCATATCTTGGTGACTAACTTGAACCAAACCTGACTAACTTATTAAACTTAGCCAAGTTTTGTGACTTCAACTTAGCTGACCATTTTCGACTAACTTATGTGACTTAGCTGATCATTTCCGACTAAAATGTATCAATCAAGTAATGAAATGAATAATGAAATAACAAAATGTTGTGGTGATAATTGTAGCTCATGGTTGGAACTGGCACCAGTATGATGAGAAGTCACTGAATGAATCACTCATAACTGAGGTCACAAGTTACCCAATTCCAAACTGACAGTTCATTTCAAAGTGGCGGATAGGGCCTGCACTGATGTCATTGATGTTCGGAAACAGCTGAATGCAAATTCTTTCCATTATTTTACTTTAACTGATGACGTGTAAAACTATTTAATTTCTGTGTGATTGTATGGATGTTTGAAGCCACAGCTAGAATGTTGCATTACAATAAGGACATCTTGGTTGAATTGGCGACTTTCTCAACTGGAAAGATTGACTTTGAAGTCAATTAGCCCTGATGGCAGCTGATGACGTCTAGGAATTGTCTTTCTTTTTTCAACATTTGTCAACTCAACAGTTAACTATATAGGGAATAACAGGAATGTAAGTTTCACAAGCATACAGATGTTGTCATAGGCCTATTTGGGGAAGGTTTTTAATTAAATTCATCCATATATATATATTCCAATTTAAATCTAAGATTTTGTTTTTGCCACTGTACCAGTATGATTTATAATTATCCCATCAAGTAGGCCCTACATGTAAATGTATGTAAACACTACTGATTTGTCACTTTTTTTTTCAAATGTTGTGTTGGCTAAAAGACATGATTGCAATTCTGCACCAGTTGATACTTCAATGCCAATTAATCAGACATTGACACTTCAATGGCAATCAGACACTTTCTGTTCAATGGCAATCACAGGTTGATTCAATGAGGAAGTACTAACACAAATTAGGCCTTCTAGACCACTGTTGAATGCATGGGAACTGTACAGCTTAGATTGACAATTATCATGCTATTTCGGCGGCGGCGACTGCCTGGTTTTTCGGCGGCTAAGTTGAAAAGATGCAGCTAACTTTGACTAAATGGTTTTGTGGCTGGCTACGGCTAAATTTCACGGCGGCTCCGAGCTCTATTCATCAACAAATTGGCCTGGAACTTTGGAAAACTTGGCCTGGAAAAGCCTGGAAAAAGCATGCGATTTGGTTTCAAAAAAGCTGCAGACACCCTGGATTGGTAGCCCAACATGCTACCATTGAGGTAACCCTCCCCTCTTCCCCCCCCCCCCGCATAAATACAGGTTTTAAAACCCTGTCCCCCTACCACCCCTCAAGCTGTTTCCATAGGTTTTTAGATCTCATAAAGCGAAGTTCATCAATGGCAATCAGGTACACTGAAGGTGAAAAAAGGCTTATGAACCTTTAGAATTGCAATTGACATTTTTCAACTGCTTCTGTCATTAATTAATGATCGCAGAAAAGCAGTCAAACATTGCAATAGGTTGTGCTGACTTATTAGAGTGATCATGGCTTGACTTGATATGACTGACAGCGGCTTAGTAGAGCGGCGGCTCCGGGCTCTAGATTAAGACATTGCAAGTTGATTGATCTATCTGTGAGTGTGTATACATGTATAACTACTGTGCGACTTTACATGCTGAGCAATTGGGCCAAATTACATGCTGAGCAATTGGGCCAAACATCAGAGTTCATTTCACTGTTGACAATTGGACATGTCTGTTCTTCCTTGATTTTCTCATCATTTGAGGTATGATGAGTCCATGCTCCCACCAGTCAACCATGCTCTCCGTCAAACCAGTCGCCTAAGGTTGAGACCTTTCAACTTTCGGGGAACGCTTTCTTTCACTGTGCATGTTGCCCATAAATAAAGGCTTTATCAACAATTGATCGATTATATTCTGTCTATTGCACTTGATGTCCTTACCAATGCTCCACTATGCAACATTTCGCGCTTGCAAGTGTGCACTGTGCAGGTGTGTATTCTCTCAAGACTGCCACTGAACGTCTTTATGCTAGGCACCCTAGCCGAACCCTAGTTGTTCCAATCAACTGATGTCTTTATGAGATCAGTAAAACCGAAAGGTTCTAGTATTGGATTACATGTTGTACATGGATCTTAGTTGCCACATGGTGAAGGCTATTATTGTTGTTGTTCAGCATGAGTTGATTACTGATTAGGGCTTTAAAATTATTGTTTCAGAAGCAGAGGGTTGTGATTGAGAGCTGGACATGATCATACAATTGGCAGATTATCAGAGGATTTTTTTCGGAGTCGGTTGTTCCCACTTTGACACTGTAGTCAATGCACAGGGCATGAGTGACTCGTGTAGCTATCTAGGGACTAAGGTGTGTTTAGACCTCCCAGTCGAAAGGAGCAATGGGAGATGGTGCCATGGTTCAGTGCTGCAAGACAGCACCAGAACCAGAGAACCAGCAAAATCTATGCTGTCAGTCCATAGCATGCCGTGGCAATTTCTCATGATACATGGGTATTTTTCAAAACATGTAAATGCATTCTGACGAAGTTCTCCCTTAATAGTTAAGTCTCCAGCAGTGGTGCTATTGGTGGCCAGTGGTGGGATGTCATGTTTTATTTAGACTGGAAACCCTATCAGAGAAACTATGAATGAACGTCATCACGTAATTACAGAAAACCAATGTAGAGCTGAGCTGAGTGGACATGGGGAAAAAAATGGACATGGGGAAAAAAATTATCACGTTCCCTGGACAGTGGTGATACTTTGTGTTCCTTTGTAATCCTTCACTAGATCTTTATTGCAACAGAACACATTCATTAGGGTCATTCTCAAATTTCGGGACAATTTGCGTCACTCTAGCTCCCTGACATTAATATGAATGCGATAAATATCTGAAGCGTCACTCTGCATCTGTTATTCATATTTCTACTTAGAACCACTGCATTTGGAGCAAAAAGTCGTTCATTAGACTTTTTTTAATGCATTATGTCCAGAAATCCTTGCAAAATCAATGGTTTTTCCCTGTCACTGGACCCGACATGACAAAATCAAGCGTTCATTTTCCTCCTAATATACCATTATTTTCAAAGTTTCTTTGCACAATTCATGGGAATATAGACTTGAATTTATATTTAGTTCATATTCAATTTTTTGTTGGTATAATTTCATTGATTAAATTGATACCATAGTTGTGTCACTAATTTATGTCAATTTTTTTGTCCCCTCCGTCACTTGCCATAGCTCTGTTCGTTATTGTTTTTTATGAGCTATTTTCACTGAATATCATCAGACGCATGTGCGCCATAGTACCACTGCCTTGCAGACTTCATAAAACATGTATTCAATAAATTATGACATAATGTTCATAAAAAATGTTTTTGGTCCCACTAAAATGTCCCCTCCGTTTCCTTCATTTCTAAGATTACCAATGATAATTTTACAGAGCGATTTCATGTATATGTTGCTGAGGGTGGCAGGTTTTAATATTCTGCAATTATTTTGTCCAATCTCCAAAATAAAAAGCAGTAATGAGCGAAAAGCAAAAAATTGTTCCCCTCCGTTACCGTCCACTCCGTTACCAGATCATGAGCAAGAAATCGACATTTGGACCAAAAAATCTACTGATACGAGATGAAGTACTTCTGAAAATAATAGTTACATCAATCTTTTATCATTTTTCCTTTTGTTGCTGTTCCTACAGTTGGTTTTTTACATCAAAATTCCCCTCCGTTACCACATTGTCCCCTCCGTTACAGGACAATTTTCCTATACCAATTGTCCCGAAATTTGAGAATGGCCCATTAACAAGAAAGAACGTGATCATTATTGCAGGGATTTTTACAGTAATCATTATTGCATGACCTGCGATAATCGCGAGGCACCACCATGCACTGTGAGTGAATGCAAACATTACTTGCTATGGAATCTGAATACAATTGTCTTCGCAAGGGTGCAACTTAATTCCAAGGGAACACGACCCTCAGCACAAAAATATGCCATCCTTAACTCGAAAGCACGGGTGATTTCAATTGTTGCTCGAAAGAACGTGAGGGAACGCAAGCACTATTCCAAGGGAACGGTATAATTATTCATTATTGTGAGAGAACGCAACCATCGTAAGGGAATGTCCACCATGGTCATAGACAGTAACTTGCGGATACAGAAAGAAAGAAAATCTGTCTACTGTCCAACCAATCACTGATCTCAGTGACGGTAGCAGGACGTTTCACCGCTCGGACGTTTCACCGCTGGTAGTGGTGGGACGTTTCACCGCCAGTTCACCGCCACAATTTTTTTGGTTGAAAGCTTTTGATTGATCTAAATGATAACAGAAAGACAACCATTGGGTGTACAAAAATGGCAAACCACTTTTTGGAAAGCTTACACGATTTTCTGTTGAGATGAACCTTTTAATTTAATCTTCGCAGTTTTTCTCCCATGAAATGTGACACATTTTCATAAATTTTCAAAAGTGCTAAAACATGATATCAGATGATTTCAGTTGTTTTAGTTGGGCTGACAGACTTTCTGTAATCAGGTAATCACTTGATTTCCGTAATTGAAACACATCTAATAATACTTACAGACACAGCTAATTACAATTCACAAGTACCATTGGCGACAGTCAAATTCGCCACTTTTCTAATAAACTGCAGGCTACACATTGCATGGGAAGAGCTGGCACATCTTACATGGCACCAAGCGATCACAAAAATAGTTAAGAACAAATACCTATTGAAATTATACTGCTCACTGATGTGTTACACTCACAGGACGACTATTTCTGCTGCAAAATCGGCGATTTTCGCCGATTTTTGAGCGACAACAGAATTCGCCATGGCCTGTTGTGACGCTCAGGGGCTTGAGAGGTTTGGTTACAGATGTGCTATCTCTTGTACTTTATGCCAGGCACTATTTCTCAAAATTTCAGTGCTTCATTTTGGACCTGTCAGGCTCTGTAAGTAGGTTTATAAGTGTCGAAATCAGCTGTCCTGGCGAATTTAGATGTCGTCAATGGTAAAGGTTTTGTTGAGCCTAATTGCTACTGTCTATTGGGATGCAAAGATTGCCAAAGACGATTACAATCTACAACAACATTCAAGTTCAAGTGCTATCTCCACTTGCATGATTCTGGGCTTTTGCAAAGCTTGTACAAGGCAGTGATGAGTTGCTTTATATCATTTTAGATCGGCGGTGAAACGTCTCAAATTATATTTTTTGGCGGTGAAACGTCCCACTACTGCTGGCGGTGAAACGTCCCAGCGGTGAAACGTCCTATAATCTCAGTGACCACTCCACATCTGATTGTTTACATGAACACTTCTTGAAAGTCACATGTGAATTTGAGAAACAAAAATGAAACTGAGCAAAAATTGTGATTTACCAAATTTCTCAGCCTCATTCTTGAAATTCTTTCTTCCTTTCTTTTGAGAGAAGTGTCTTTCATCCTTCAGAACAGTCTTGGGGTGTAAAATGCAGTTTTTCTTTGAGAAATTTGGCAAAATCTTCAATCCACAACGAATCATTCTAGCAGACATCATTTTTCAGGCCCGCATCTTTTTGGAGAAATTCTCATCTGTGATTGGTCAAATTTCGCTTTTGGTGCGGAGTGAGCAAACAAGTTCAAGTGAGCGATAATGGAAGAAAAGAATATGGTGCGACTGCAATGAAGATTTTCCGACTTATTTGAGGGGTTTAGACGAAAACCAGAGAACATGGGGGTTTTCTGTGAAGTCTGCAATGTGACTGTTCCTTCAGGTATTGATTTTGTTGAAGAAACGCGAGATTTTTCTCCATAAATTGGACATTTTGGGAAATTTGTCTGGTAAAATGGAAAATTTTTGTAGGCGACAAACCAACCAGGCGACACCCATCAGTACCAACTAGGTGACAAGAAATTTGGAAATTTCTTACAAGTGCAAACAGCACTTCCAACTAGGTGACACAAGTTCTCAAAACACATTCAACTAGGTGACAGTACATTTCCTAATTGACCACCATTGAAGGTGTCCTGTCACCTGGTTGGTATCCCCTGTAAAATATGTGTCACCTGGATGGTATCTGCTGTCACCTAGTTGTCCGAAAAGTGTAGCCTAGTTGGTAGTGGTATGTCACCTAGTTGGTTGTCGCCTAGTTGGTAGTGTTGTAGCCTAGTTGTCTGTCGCCTAGTTGACCGGCAATCATAATGAATTACTGCAGTAGGTCACCATAGGTTTGATAAACGTGCAAAATGTGACAGTCCATGGGCCTCATGTAGGGTTTTGGCAGTGGCCCCCTATGGGGGGGGCACGGGGGGCACGTGCCCCCCATATTGGACCTGTGCCCCCCAGGTGCCCCCCATATGAACTTTTCAACCTTGGCTAAAGTATACAATTAGTATAGTATTAGGCCTGGGGGGTTAGAGGGGGTTCTAAATTTTACTCATGTTTCAAAAGGGGGAGGGCGTTACAAATTTTTTTCAACATTGTGTAAGGGAGAGTTTGAAATTTGAACATGAGAAAAATATCATCATGTATCCTACTGGAAATTATCCAACTTGGTGTGCACATACAACAATATATATATGGGGGGGGTACTAAAATGATCCACATTGATCATGGGGGGAGGGGGTATTAAAAATCGACATGAAACTAAGGCTAAGGAGGGGGGTGGGAGGTATTAATTCTTAACTGCAACTTCTGACAAAATCCCCCTTGCTAGTTATCAATTTTAAACTATAGTCAAGTAATTTTTTTGTGGCAGTAAGTTTTTGGCTGACAATTAAAAACATACCTTACTCTTGACAAAAATAATTGTCTCCTCCTGTTCCTGACACCTTTACCAAACAGTTTCATAAACATTAGGAAGTATTGGCATGTTGTAGCTCTAGTTTTGAGGTAATCCCATTGGAATAACATTGCTGTCAACACAGCTCAAGAAGCCATTTTCTTCTATTACTGCTTTTGTAACGTCACCATTGTTTCAGTGATGTCATAGAGCCAACAATGCTGATGATGTCACAACAGAAGGCTAAAAATAGCTCTAAATGTGTTGAAGAGCAGCAGAAATTTAACATTGTAGGTGCCTGTTTGATGAAGCTGTGGGATTAGAGGACACGTATTTAATCTGAATCATGCTTGGTCATGGTGTACTTAGTCTAATAAACCAAAAATTAAACATCAGACTTAATCATAGATTGTTTCATTGGCTAAAAACTTACTGCCAAAATAAAATATCTTGACTTTATCCCTAATGTTGGTCTGCATATTTTTGTCAGAAGTGGTAATGAAAGACCACGTGAAGGGAAAGAAGCATCTGCGGATGGCAGACATAGTAAACCGGCAGAAGAGACAAGCTGAACGCAGCGTCTTTGTGCGAGGGTTTTCCTACGGAACCAAAGAAGTCACTCTTCGGAAATTGTTCTCCAATTACGGCCCTGTGGACTTGGTGTTTGTGGACAGAGAGAGGGTAAGTTTCTAATATTGGTCATTCTTTTGAATTAAATTTTGAAAGTTGCTTTTCTTTATTGAAAGTGCGTACATCTTCTATGTGCAGAAAGCAAATTAATAATCATTGAATTACATAAAAGTTATGAGGGGTCAAACTTTAGGCCACTCAGTGAAATAGGTCTATTTGATGGAGTTGAGGTTTGCAGATTGAAGGAGTGAGAAATATATAATGTGAATCATGTGAATGGGATCTTGAAATGAAGATAGTAAATATACACATAAAACATTGGCATATAATTAGATTGAATTCTTTTAATTTCAGGGCTCGTATGCGATTGTAGAATTCAGGAGCAGAGATGCCGTTGAGACCCTGTTGCAACCAGGCCATTCTTGTTACTTAGGCCACAAAAAGCTGACGATAAAACCCCGTGAGGTCAAAGCATACGTCCCGAAGAAAAAGCCCGAGCAGTTACCCCAAGCTGAAGAGGAGAAGGAACCAATACCTGAAGTGCCCAAATATGACATTGAAGCAGTATTGAGCGAACTGCCATCATTAGATGATGTAAGTGATGTTTTGAAAGTTACGGAGCTTTACATATTAATCAGGGTTGGCATGGCTGGAAAAAGTAGGAAATCAGGCAGCCGTTGCCTGGAAATTTTAAAATCTCGAAGGGAAGTGTTGGCGAGAGATTTGCAATTATAAAATAGGCTTGTGTTTTTTGGCGATCCCATTACCATCTGCCTTTGTTCTAATGTTGCTTCTAATTGTGGAAAATTTTTACATTATTTTCTACAATGCCTGGAAATTTACATTTTTTCTCACCCTGGTTTGCAGTTTTGAATCATGGTTAACTAATTTCATTTGAATACGCTTATTTCATTTAAATCTATTTGGTTTTAATTCTTTTTGTAAAATACACCAACCCTGACAAATAAGTCAGTCATACACTCATTGCGAGTAATAGAACATTCTTTTAGACCTATGCCTTCTTGGTAACAATGGGGCCATCAATAAATTTCAAGTTTTCCATGTTAATAAATTCCTTTCTGTGCTTATTTGGAGTCACTGTATGCATATATATTTATGTGATTTTAATACGTTGTCATCATTGCAGGTTTGCACACAAATGAAAGTATTACGAGAGAGGTTGAAATTGACGGAGGAAGACATGAAGCAGAGAGAAGAGATCTGCCAGGACCTGGAGGCTGTCGCTTCTAAGATTTTTACTTGTAAGTTTAAAATAAATGTCATTAACACCCATTGAACAACTAGACATGTACTAATCGCTAGGCGATGAGTGTTGCGCTGCCCTAACTTAGGAAATGAAACATAAATTTTAAGCCATTGTTAATATACAGTGAGGAAAATAAGTATTTGACCCCCTACCGTATTTTCTAGTTTGGGCACATGCGCTTGCTGCAAAAATCTGAAATTTCTCAGGTAGATCTGGTGCAACATTAGAAGACAGGTAATGCACAAAAATTAGTTGAAAGGAGCATTATGTAATGTATTTGCATAAGAATCCAAATAGTCTTCTGAAATAAGTATTTGACCCCTTCGTTTGCAAAGGGTTTATCAATAGACTTTTACAAAACAAACACTTGGAAAACTACTATAACTAAAAATTATTGCAATAAAAACCTATATCAAGTGTTTCCCCCAATTTTGTTTTGTTTTGAATGCCGTCAACAACACCTATAATTTTTTGGTAATTTCTTCATTTTTGAGATGTGCAATTGAAAAAAAAGGATCCCAAGACATTAGAGACATGATTTTTGACTGACACTAGTCTCGTGTTGGTATACAGATCCTATATATAATGATCTAGGGGTGAATATTTCAATAACTGATGCCATTGTATGTAAGTAAACAAAGGACGAAGTCACCACGGGAACATGCTAGTCTGCCGTGCCACGACAATCTAACCTACACAGGTGCCCGTGAGTGCAAATATCATATAAGAAAGTCCTAGACTAACCAACGATGAGTTAGCAAAAGCTCTGAAAGCAGTTAGCAACATTGCCAGCATGAGATAATGACCAGTACAATATGTTGCAGTAGGCTGATGTGATGCACTGCTGTCATGGTGCCTCTGTTGCAGAAGAATCATGCCAAAGCTTGTTTAGAATTTCCCCCAATCATCAGTAAAATTGTTCCAAATGATCAATTATATATTCATGATTCTTCAGCAACAGAGGCACTATGGCCGCACTGCATCATCTCAGCCTGCCGAGACATGTTGTACTGGTCATTTCCTCATATTGGTAGAGTTGTAAACTGCTTTCAGAGCTTTTGCTAAATCATCGTTGGTTAGTCTAGGACTTTCTAAAATAGTTCTTGCACTCATGGACTCCTGTGTTATGTAGGTGAGATTTCAGTGGCACTGCAGATCGGCAACGCTCAGTGGTAAGTTTGTCCTTTGTTCAATTTTCACTTACACACAATGTCATGAATTATTGAAATTTTCACCCCTGCATCATTACATAGGGTCTGTGTATCAACACCAGACTAGTGTCAGTAAAAAATAAAGTCTCTGATGTCTTGTGATTTTTTTTATCAACCGCGCATCTTCAAAATGAAGAAATTGCCAAAGAATTATAGGAGATGTAATTATGGGCATAAAGAGCTAAATTAAACGGGAGAAAAACAATTGAAATAGGTTTTGATAGCAATAAATTTCAATTATGCTAGTTATCCAAGTGTTTGTTTTGTAAAGTCTGGTGATAAATCCTTTGCAAATTAAGGGGTCAAATACTTATTTCCGAAGACTATTTGGATTCTTATGCGAAAATATTACATAATGCTTCTTTCACTTAATTTTTGTGCATTACCTGTCTTTTAATGTTGGACCAGATCTGCCTGAGAAATTTCAGATTTTTGGAGCAAGCACAAGTGACCAAACTAGAAAATATGGTAGGGGATCAAATACTTATTTTCCTCACTGTACATGCAATAATAACACAGTCGTAAAATGGTATGTGGTGATTCTATTGTGGCACAACTGATGTTGTAAGTTAGACCCAGAAGTCAGGCATGCAGTCTATCTTGCAGCCATATCCACACTGGGAGTGGGAGAGCGTGTGTGAAGACATTGGTCAGAGTGATGGCGGAGAAATTGTTCATAAATGACACAATAAGGACACTAAATTCAAAAATAAAGACTTTAGGACACACTTTATGACATGAATGAACATGTATGTGAATAAGGGAATTGGAAGTGGTGGCTGGTGCCCAGTAGCTTTTACAGAAAATTAGGCCTAGAATATGAACATTTCAGTGTGTGCAAAAAATCTTCCTTACGAAACCAAGGCACTGCCCTGCCACCCAGTGGGCAGGCAGCGCAATAAGCAGGCCTATTGTGAGTTTGTCGTTAATGTGTCCAGTAGAAAGTTCACATAAAGTCATATGGTTCAAAGTGTTATTGGGTTGGTCCCGGTGCTCCCGCAGTGACTTGTTCTTGCAGCCAAATATTACTGCATTTTAATTTTACCTGCAAAAATTAGTCTTTTTCATCAATTGTTTTTTGCTCAAATTTTTCTCAATTATTTTCTTGGCAAATCGCAATTATGAAAACTATTTGTATTTTTTTAGCAGTTGAATCTTTACCTTTCAATTTATCACATCCCTTGTACCTTTGCAGTATGTGAAGCCAACCAGTTTGGTTCGTCCGTCAACGGCTTCGGCATGAGAGGATGTGACATGGACATTTTCCTCGACTTGAATTTGGAGCTCAAGCCAAAACCTGCAGATGAAGAACAAAGCGTGAGTCTTACTTTGAAAATATGTTTTTAGTTGTAATATTTTTGAGAATTATCTGGACAGCTTGTCTTGCTGCATTCTTCGACTTGATTATTTGCTGGTAATTGGGTCCGAGTTACAGTATAAATAATGATATTAAAGGGAGGCTAGGCTTTAACTGGCCATTCACCAGTTAGAACTTAGCAGAAGGCTAATATTTTGAATTCAAATCTGACTGGAGGATATTGGCATATTGCAAAAATTTCTGATTGTGACATGTTAGTTTAAAGTCATTCTGCGTTGATACTGGCAGTGGAAATCTTGGATTAGCTTAGATTGGAAAATTATATCTTAAGTTTAAATTTTAAGTGGATGGGACTTTGTGGGGTATTTTCTGATGAAATCTTGTTGACGAATACATGTATTAGTTATTCAATCTGTAAAAGTTGCTGAATCAAATTTAGTTGATTAAATAATTAATAATAAGTTCTGCGTTTGTTTATGTTTCAGTTGCCAGCCACGGAACTGCCTTTTACGAAAGACATCAAAGCCGTGAAAGTCGTGGATGGGCGAATAACTCACGAGAGTCTCAAGAAAACTTCCTGGAGGGACAGGATTAAGCTGTTAGGAAGAATTTTAGGCGGGACACCAAAATTTGGAAAGAACGTCTTGACGATTCCCTCTGCGAGATGTCCGGTCATCAAAGTTACCCATCAAGCAACTGGAATGAAATGTGATATTTCTATCAATAACAAGTAAGAATTTGTAATATTTGTAATAATATTTGGGTGAAATTGCTTGGCAAAAGGGCAGATAGATATATATGGTTAGTTCAGCTCTCGATATGGTAAGTGCAGCCCTCGATGTGCACTTCAGCAAAGCCTTCAGTGAATCAGTCAGACACACCCCCAAAGCTGGCCAATGGACAGGCCTCTACACATGTAATGCAAATGAGGCCGATTTCGCTGTTACGCACATTCCTGTAAGGGTAACATATGTGATTCTCACATGAGTAGATAGATCTCTCTGAGATCTTCACAATGATAGGTCATATATCTCTGAGAAGCAAATAGTTGCTTCGTAAATTGCCTGTAAACTTTTGAAGTGAAGAGGAATCCTGACCGCTGATTGGCCATGACGCTCGTGACGTAAATCTAGGATAATATGCTGCGATGGAAAGATTTGTCTAGGGTAGATTCTCTGGGTGTCGATGTGGTAAATGCCACCCTCTCAGCGCAGTTCTGGGCACTCAAGAGGGTTGTGGGGGAGGGGAGAGTTGGTCTAGTGGTAGCATGCTAGGCTGCCAATTGCTGGGTCAACTGTTTGAATCCAGCTCTTGCTGAGTCATCTTGGCCTATGTTTGACGGCAGTTTCAATCATCCCTGGCCTCATTACAGTATCCTCCTGTTCTAATTAGCCTACCAAATGCATAAATACAGGACGTAAAGCCCCAATAATCCTACCATTCCAAACACTTCTTAAAATGAAATTGACCCCTCAGTGCTAATGAGTATATATGTAGTACCATCGTAGGGCTACACAGTTATAATTATGTTCCTGCCTCGAAATATTGTATTTAAGAACTCAATTGTTTGCACATTTCAGAATGGCCTTACGCAACACCAAATTCCTGCAGTTTCTAGGTCAAGAGGAGCGATTAGGTACTTTAGTCTACACCGCAAAGATCTGGGCAAAGTTAAAAGACATCACAGGCCAAGGACCGAGAATCACCAGTTATACTTTTACGTTATTAGTCATCTTCTTCTTGCAAAGGACGTCCCCACCTGTTTTTCCGTCAGTTAAGGAATTGTCCAAAATGACCCGTAAGTATTAATTGCATGCATATATTTTTAATTTCAAGAATAGTTGATCTGAACTATGTAATACTTGATCAATTGATTGCTATTTTGATTAATAGCCAGAGCCCTACTTTCATTTCTCATCTCATTGTATTATTGAATAATATTGCATTCATTTGGGTTACGTCTGTAGTGAAGTCTTGATGCAAAAAAGTAACAAAAATACATATATGGCTGTGACATCACCTATGATGATGTCACATGTGTTTTCTGCCTCCCGTGGTGGAGAGCAAGTTGTTTGCTCTCATGACGCAAACTGTAATCCCATCTTCTGTTTTCTTGCAGCACCAAACGAGTCTGTCACTCTGGAAAAGTGGGAATGCAGCTTTCCTCTACAACTGCCTCCGACAGAAAACAAAAGCACAGCAGAAGAATTACTGAAACAGTTCTTTGAGTTTTATAGTTACTTTGACTTCAATACTTACATGATCAACATCCGAGATGGAGTGGCCGAAGATATCAACGAGTTCAGGGCAAAAGCTTTGGAAAGTGCTCAACTAGAAACTTTCAAGGTTTGTAATATATTGAAGGAAGTGTTGCACTTGTAATATATATATTAGGTTGAACATTCAGGTTCTTATCTGACACTGTTCTGCAAAAAATGTTTCATTAGGCCTTTCTGAAAAAAAAAAAAAATCCTGATAATAAAGAGCTCTGTGAAAAGACAGGAAAAATGCATTTTGAAAGAACTACCTTTGTTGTCGTAATATTTTTAGCAAAACTTCCTCGAAATATTGCCAAGTAACCAGTTAAAGCCAAATATGTAAATATACATGAAAAACCTGTGAATTAAATTAATTATTATGTGCAAGAATCCTGCAAAGAAAATTTAATAGAGTAAATTGGAAAATTTTATCTTTCTGTACATGAGATAAACCAATTTTTGGCTTGCAAAAAATATAGCCAAAAGAGAATTTATGAGATTAAAAATTTGTATGTTACAATGAAATAAAATCTTTTACTTTTCAGTTTGGCCCAGTGTGCGTACAAGACCCGTTCGTCCTCGATCACAACACGACCTTGAACGTCAATGCGAAAGTCAAAGGTCAACTCGTCACGGAATTCCAAGAAGCTGCTGCCAAAATCGCTCACGCCAAGTACAAAGACAAATCGATTGAGACGTGGGGAATCCCTTTTCTGCTCTCTAAAGACAAAGTGAGGTTCTTCATGGTTGAAGAGGAACTAACGCCCGAAAATCTGATTTATTCTCAAATGCCGTACATGTTTGAGATCAGTTATCATGCTCTTACACTCTGGTCCGTTGATGGTTTGAAAGATGTGCTCGACCCCCACAAAAGGTTAGAACTGTGGGTGAATAGGATATGTGACATGTATTCCAAAATCTTGTGTGATGCTTTGCTCTGTGAAGAAGTTCTGCTGCCGACTAGTAGTGGAGAGAGAGTAGTTAAAAAGAATGGAGCTCAAATTGAGTCAAGTTTGCCAAATGTAGCGAGTGTTTCAAGTACTACAAAGGATTGTATCAACACTCATGATGAACCAATGTCGAATCAGACAGTGGTCCAAACTTTATCTGCAGCTGAAAACTGTCAACAACAGCATGAAAGTATAGAGAATGACCGTGCGAAAGTGTCGAAAACTAGTGAAACTACTGAACAATTAGCTGAACAATCAGCAGAACAATTAACTGAACAATTAGACAATCAATGCGATTCTCCCATGCGAGACGCAGAAGAAAATACTGAAGAAACCGCAAAAGACCGCACTGAAGAGCAAGGAAACAAGACTTTTAAATCGGAAGACACTCGACCTAGTGGAAAAGGCACAAAGTGTCTGAGATTAGGAAACGACCACCCTTCGACGAAACGATCTCTATCGCATGAGAGTGCCATGATTACTTCGGAAAGTAAAAAATGTCGCTCAGATGCAGAAGACGAAGAATCTGATCAATCGTGTCACAATTCGAGAGACGTTTCTAACGATTTAGAAAACTTACAAACTCAGGGAGCCTGTGCTATGAGTGCAGGTGAAGTAGGGGGCGCTAGTGATAAGGCGGGACCTCCTGGAACAACAACAACAAATGACGTTGATGGCCCACTTAAAAGTAGGCCACAAGAGGACGGTTTCATTAAAAATGTTCCAAGTGAAAGTAGGTCATCTGATGACCTGCTTAAAAGTAAATCAGTGGCTTCATCTTTAGGAAATTCGGAGTCAAACTCAAAGAGAGCTCCGCTATTAATAACTCTACCCCCGGAGGAAGGCGAACATATTGTTTTTCACGCTCGTTACAAGACTCACTACAGAATGTGGTCAGCGCGCAAAAAGGTCAAGAGTAAAATCCGGGTCACTCACCCTGACCTTGACCCAATTTTATTGGAGGTCAAGGTCACCGAAGAACTGAAATTATTTGAAAATGTCCGAAACGAAGAGACAGTGTTGAGTTTCGAAACTTTTGTAGTTCTTTACAAAGATTATGGAAAGACAGAATTACGCATTTATCTACAGCCATTGTCAAGTTCAAAGGAGTTCACATGTTTTTATTCATTTTTCAGGTCCTACTTTCAGAAGTTAGCTGAAAAAGGGTTTTGATTATCATTATTTTAAGTATTTTTTTGACAATGACTAATGACTCTCTGAAAGGAAAAAGACATGAATTTGTATTTTGGAAAAATTTTCTGTTGACAGAATTTTATACAAGTTATGGGCATGTCCCGAGTTTCAAAAGTTGATCAAAAGTTGAACACAATTTGCATTTCAAGTGTGGACAAATTTGAAGATCATAGCATTTCTTTTTTCCTTCAGTGTGTTGAAATTCGTTGAGGTACTATTATATAAATTAATCTCTTGTGTTAAACAAATGTCTTTCATTGTGCACCAGCTCTGCAACTTAAGTACATAAAATTATGTACAAATGTTATTATATAAATTGTGAAATAGGAATGATATAAATGTATAGACTTGAGTACATGTGAAGTAAATTTGTTGGAAGGGCAGTAAACTGAAAATACTGTGTTACGGGTTCAATCCCAGCCCTGGCCATTAAGCTGGCTATTCATTTGTCTCTTTCGTGTCCATTTGCTCGATTTCTCACACTCGTTCCTGCCACATTTCAGCTGTCAGACTAGCATGTACAGGTGATGTCACTAAGCATTTGTGAATCGGTATGTGTTGATTACATTTGTTTTCTCTGCCCATCAAATCAGAGAAGTCGGTACTAGCTACCTGAGGCCATTCATTGACCATTGATTAATTGAGCATAGATTGATGATTTCTCTGTTAATTTGAGTGTAATTCATGGGCATGGAAGCAAAAACGGACAAGTGGATAGCCAGCCTATAGCTTATGAACCCCCTCAAATTTTGAAACTTGTTTTCGGTAAGAAATGTGTATCTTGTCTCATTTCAATATGTATATGATCTCAGTTGATTGTTGCTCTAAAACAAAAGAAAATGATATCTTGCATGTTCCACAAGCTCTTTTACTCTAAATTTCAGACCACAAGAAGGTAATTCAATCGACCACAGGCCTATTGTGGTTAGCACATTTGTAAGTCTCTCGTTGGAATACCCATTCACTGCAGTAGAGTCTCACTGCGAGCAGCCTCCCTGTGCCAGGGAGCATGAGTCCGACATTGTGAGAATCTGGAATATACCCCACCCTGTATAAATTAGGGCTATTCCATTTAAAAATCTGGGGGGGGGGGGGTGGTCGGGCTACGATTTTGACCCCCCCCATGCATCTAAAGTGAATTATTTTCGACCCCCCCATGCAATAAATGCAAATTTTTTACCCATCCCACATGCATCAAATAAAAATTTTATTATTACAACGCGTAAGACTTCATGGAGCGATAATGCACCCCCATACATCTAAAGCGATTTCTTTTGCATCCCACCATACATCTGAAGCGAATTTCCGCCGATCCCTACATCAGGGACGGACGCAGGGGGGGGGGATGGGGGTTATACATCCCCCCCCACCAGACCAAAATTTATATATTTTTACATGTTAATTCTATCCGCGCGCAGTCGCGTTATGTCGCGAATTATGCGTTCCGCGACGCGATAGCCTGATAGACCCCCCCACCGGAATTTTCTGGATCCTCCCCTGCCCTACATCCATCTTACGAAAAATAAATCAACCTGACCACCCCCCTCCCAGGTTTTTAAATGGAATAGCCCTAAATTATAAGTGATAGAACAACAATGGTTTATTTTCAAAATTTTTAATGATCTCCATCATATAACATAGGTCTAGATGATAAGTTAATAACCTACAATGCGCATTTCAAGGCTAATAAGATGGTAAATTCATAATTATTTGCCTCTCCGAGTGCATTCAAAATTCACAATTTTATCACAATAAGCGCCTAAGCTGTTCTGCAGCTTGGAGCAAAATAGAGCTCTCTAGGTACCAATATCTTAAATGACATCATATGTAAGATAATTCAACTTAACAATTAGCCTTCATTGATGCAGAATAACTATTCAAATCGGCGATAAATGTTTCAAATAGTATTTTCACGGTTCCTGATTTTCCTCCAAATTAATTTCATCATTTTCAGCGGTAGTTCTTTCCTGTTCAACAGAAATTTCATTATCAGTCTTTTCCTGTTCATTTTCGGAATTTTGATTATGATTTGCAGAATTTTCATTATCATTTGAAACATTTTCGTTATTTGCAGAATTTTCAGCATCTTCCGTCAGTTTCTCATTGCCATCTGTGACTTCTTGATTGCCATCTTCTTGTTCTGTTGCAGCCACCTCTGTCTGTATTTGGTTTTCTGCTGTACTATCTGTTTGTGTTAATTCTGATTGCTCTGACGCATCCAAGCTGTTGTTGTTCTGCCTGTTACCTGAAATGATGGAAATTTGATATTTTGAAAATTTGTTACTTATCTTCCAAGATATTAGGAATCATTTATTGAATTTAAAGCTTTGGAAAAATTAACCGTTTCACCAATCCCATTAAAAAGATATGTAATGCCCAGCGGGTTAGACTGTGGAGACTGGAGACCTAGATGGGATCCCAGTCCCGGGATCCCAGCATATCAATTCTGTACTTTCACAATGGAAAAATTGTTATGAGTGAGGTCTGAAAAGTCCCCTTTTGTTGTGTTACATAGTTTTAAACATCCCCTAATGTATGTCAAAGTATATTATGGGAGTTTGTTATAAAATTTCATGAAAACGCAAAATGATGGAGATTACATTAGAAAATTACTGAGCAGATCCATTTCAAATAAATAATTATGTCATTGAAAAAAAAAAAGAAAAATAATTAAATAT
Organism: Platynereis dumerilii; assembly: GCA_026936325.1. Lineage (NCBI taxonomy): Eukaryota > Metazoa > Annelida > Polychaeta > Phyllodocida > Nereididae > Platynereis > Platynereis dumerilii. Next base: position 2,858,859 of record JAPTHN010000030.1, read on the forward strand.
GCATAAATGACTACTACTAATTTAGTGCTTAATGTGGTTCAAAGCTTGTGACTGTTGATGATAATATTGTTAACACTACAAAATGAAATCAAATTCTTTGTATACATGTGATGCAGGCCATAATACACTCTTAAATTGTGCCAGGCTTTGTTAATGAATTGATGAAAGTCCATGTACTGATTGTCAAGTGCACAGAGTATTTTTGTTATTGAATCAATGTGATTAATAAACATCTGATTGTTAAAATTGTCTTAAAATTTTCATTTGGGTGTTTTTACAAGTGTTGAAATCATCCTTTGCCTCATTGCAGTGTACTACTCCTGTACTAAGTACTACTAACTAACCAAGTGACTAAGCCTACCCATTGCATAAATACAGGACGTAAAGCCCAATCATCCTTCCATCGGAGGACCAAATAGTGTAAGAAGAGACTAGACATGAAAGCCATGGTCAACAGCTAAATTTGCCAATTTTAACCAAAAATTGTGTCAGTTGATTTCTAATCATTACAGTATTCAACTGGCAACGAGTCAACAATTAAAGTAAGCTCAGGTTGTATGTTTGGATGTCCAACTTCCAATTTTTGCTTCTTTAAAGATATTTACCTGAAGGTGTTTGTGCTCTGCTTGGTGTCTTCGAGCCTCGTGAATTGTATGTGTTTTTCACAGCCTGAAAGCAAGGAAGAAACGGGATATATAATCGAGAATATTCTGACATTCTTGGTTCAAACAAGTTTTAAAAATCATAATCGTGGCCTGAGTCAAGTGTCACTTGAGATGACTCCGTAGCCTTGATCAAAAAATTATATCCTATTTAAGTAATGATAAGTTTGGCAACTTTGTTGTTGTTGGTCATCTTTTATCGCGCTATCTGAAGCCCTGTTCGCCATAATGCAACCAAGTTATTTATAAAGACATTAACTTGACAGTTTGGCTATTTACACATGTGTATATTGCTTTGTCATTAATTTTCCAACCTGGACAACATCCTTGATCTTCTGCTTGGTCTCGTCATCAATTTCAAGATTATCCGCCACTTTCCAGGATCCGCCTGAGAACCTAACAGGTCGGGAGAATACGATATCATTTGGGATGTCATAGGTCGAGTCTGAAATGAAAGGGGTTTTCGATTAATGTACAGAGTCTTCCTAGCTTTTCTTTATGGTGTTGCCTATTGGTTAGGGCTGCGAAGTTTGAATTAAGAAGGTTGTCATGGTTTTACTAGTGTCCTATCATCATGATCATGATAATTTTAGGTAAAGATCCCTCATATGGTAAATATGTAACATGTTGAGGACTCCCTCTCTCTCCGAACTCATCAATCAAACCTCGTGAGTGCCCAGAACTGGGCTTAGAGGGCTGCACTTACAAATAAGTTGCCATATCTATCGAAAAAAAACTTCAAATTTCAAAGGTTAATGTATCTGAACCAAGTTGGTCATCATAGTATGAAGGCTAGGGGCCTGCTCAGGGTTCTAGATACTGCTAACCACTGGGCGCTGGTTTTGTTTCCCCAACTCCTTACTTACCATCGGTTTTAACTCCAAGGGAGAAGACCTGGTCTTCAGGAGAGCCATTGCACCAGTGTTTCAGCAAAGTCTGGATGGAAGCCGCACTTGACATGGTCATTCTGTGGTTCAGCATCTCTTCTGTTGTCTTTCGTCGCTGTTGTAATTGTTGAGGGAACTCCGTAGCGATCCATTTATTATCATGGAGCATTTCTACGCAAGACCTTGAATAAAACGGAGGCCCCCAGATGGCGCCATCGTAGTTATGGACGCGGGCGTTACAAATGTCAACAAAATTATCACTCCACTCAGTGGAAGGATCGCCCCAGACGACCACATCAACAACTTCAGCGCTGTTGACGTTCAACTTTTGGGAGATGAGGGCCTTAGCTTGGTTTTCGAGGGTCCTCGATAAGGCTACAATATTCGCTGAGGGAATTTTTGGAGCATTTTTAATCACAATATCTGCATTGTAATTTACAGGACCGTCTCCTCCTATAATTATTTTAACGTCCTTATCCGCATGTTCATTTATCAACTTTCCTAGGTTCTCGAAGTGGTCCTTGTTTCTTTTCAACCATGATTTCAACGGCTCGCTGCCATTTTTTTCGACCTCATCTAAAACGACAATCACCTGAGTGTCTTTCAAACTCTCCGAGGCGACGGTAGTCACCGAAGTTTCTCTCACAAGGGGTAAACTGAGATCCATAATCTCCATCTCCATTCCTTCAACAAGTTCTAAATCTTCTTCATTGGTCAAAAGTTTCAGACTGATCTGCATATCTCTTCCAAAAACTTCTCCCGACATCAAGTGGTGAACCAAGTGGTAGCATGTAGGATGACTGGCATTGGAGATGCAGACCTGTTTGAAGAAGATAAAGAATATTACAGATCGAGGATGTCATTGAAAATAGGGGGGAGGGTTGTTCAAGTGGTAGCATGTGCTAAGCTGCCAATAGATGGATCCAGGGTTTGAATCCAGCTTTTGCCGGGTCACCTGGGCCTATGTCAGACCGCTGTTTCAATCATTCTTCGCCACATTGCTGTGTCCTCCCGTTGTCCTAATTGGCATACCAAGAGCATAAATACAGGACATAAAGCCCCAATCATCCATGTCATTAAAAATCACTATTTTTATTTTATTATAAAACATTTTTTTCAATATTCAGTCACTACAGAAATTTTTTTTTTTTTCTATATATATAAATAACAAAACTGAAAATTTCCAAATTTTCTGACACACTCGCAAATTGTTATATATATTTTGATATTGTACATGTACTCTTTAAAATTAGTTTTAGACAAGAAATGTCATGCTATGAAAATAAGGTGGTTCTCAGAGAAAAAGTAATTATTGCAATTCAACATGGTCCTTTTAAAAAGATTTTCAATAAAAATTTTGTGCATGTATACCTTAATGATCTTGTCAGTGACCCACATCATCTTCTTTTCTGCGTCAATTTCATTTTTGTACTGAAGATTTTCTTCTGCGATTTTCAACTGAAGGTCGCTAATCATTTCGGAAGTTAAGTTGTAATACGATTTTGCGTATTCCTGGAGTTCATTTGCACCCCCCATGTACAACCCCTTTCCTCCCCTGTCAACCAATTCCCTCCAAACTATGGGAGAGGCCTTGTGGGTCCAATTTCTTTCGTCGCATGTTTTCTTCAGCCATTCCTGGAAGAAAAAGTTTGGAGGAGACGTTAAATAACTTTTTAATAGAACTTTATTCAGATAATCCTTTCATAGATAGATAAATTAAACTAAATTCGAAGTAGCTCATTATTGAGGAAAAACTATTGTTTTTCGGAAGTGGCAGCTCTTTTAAAATTCATTTGAAGGCAGTGTTTTGAACTTGTTGATTAAAGTTCCACTTAATTGTTTCCTACTTGATTATTGAAAACTGAACTGAGTGAACTTACTTTCATTTCTTGAAATATGTTCTTTTAATTGAATTATAATGAAGCTAAATAAAACGCTTCAAAACTTGCAAAGGATTGAGGAAAAAAAAGAGCTATAGCATTGCTGAAGTATTCAGATTTATTTTTATTGATTTTTCTTAATTTTTTGTTATGTAAACTTCCAGATGGCAAGTCAGTTACCAATACTTACCTCCCACTCATCTGGGACAATTAAAATCTTGTGTACTTCGAAGTTTGGTAAATTTTTGGCAAGAGCGTCCGCCAGCAACTCAATCCTTGCGAAATAAGGACAGTTGGATTTGCCTGGAAAGAAAAAAAAAACCCTGATTATCGGCAGTTGAAAAGTACAGAACGACTAGTAGTCTAGTCATTATGTGAAATGACTTAGAACAAATTGCAACACAAATGGTTCCAGTGGCATTTGGTCCCTAAATATGTCAAGAAAGACATACTAAAAGTCCTGGAAAATCCATGTGGTGGAACACCCCAAATTAGCCATAAATCCAAGATGGCCGCCATAAAAATCATGTTTTTTGCATATAACTCAGAAACTATTAGATATAGACCCCATGTGTGTATGAAACTAGAATATAAACTTGGGTATTGCGGACATTTTGACACTATTCCCATGTCTCTATCTCCAATAGTTCTCAAGATATAGCATATTCAAATATCTCTGATTTTGCAAAAAAAGCTGTAAATCGCCAAAAATGTCATTTTGAGTCTTGATTCTGAATACTTGAAGTACGACTTTTACCTTACCTATTAAAGATACAAAAGGAATAACTTGTGTTTAATTTAAGACCCCAATCATGTCTCTACCTCTCTTCAATCCCCTATTGTGCCATATTTTGCATTTGGAAGTGTTCCCTCGAAATTCCGTTTATTTTGCTAAAATTGGCATTTTATGTCAAGTAAAGTTCTCATTTTGGGTCTGAAATGTACAAAATATTGTGGGTATGGAATTAAGCCTATTCTGAATTACTGCATGTGTAATGCTAGACATTATTAAACTAAAATCACTAACGAATCACTCTGAGAATCTGAAATAGACAAATTTTTCCAAACCATATATTATCACCGATATACTTCACGAGCGTTAATCAGCGCCCAGGATCAAAAGTTTACCGGCAATTTATGAAGCAACTGTTTACTTCTCTGAGACGTATGGCATATCATTTTAAAGCTCTCAGAGAGATCTATCTATCCATGTGAGAATAGTAATGTAGTTGAGGCCGGACCATTAAAGACTGAGGCATCAGCCTCCAAGACCGAGACAATCTAAATGTGGCCTCAAGGCTGGCCTCGAGGACCTCCAACACTGGCCCAAAGACACCGGAGACCGAGGCAATACCAAGGATTTGGAACCGAGACTGAGCCAAGGCTGAGGCCATCAAAATATGGTTCCGAGGCCGGCCTTGAGACATTCAACTGAGTCTCTAACCGTTACGGAAGTGCGAAATTGCAAAATTGGCCTAAGTTGATTACACGAGTGAAGGCCTGTTCATTGGCTAGCTTTTGGAGTGTGTCTGGCTTAACACTCAATTCTGTGTAAATTAAGAATATGTGACCTGCTCCACCAAAATGAGTTCAAAGTAGGCAATTTATATTTCCGAGAAATTAGCAAAATGTGTAAAAAGGTCACACTTTGATGTTTTTTAGCTATTGGTACCATGTTTTAGCAAAATTCATTTTCTTTAAATAATTAAGATACTTTTTACCAGAAATTGATTTTAAATGATCTAAATTGGGTGCATATCTTGATTTTCTCAGTTCTTTCATTGTAATGGTGGGAAATTCAAATGCCATTTTCTCAAAGTTTGTGGTTTCGTATCATCAATATTTGAGGTGCCATACCTTTGCATTGGACAGAGATATCAAAACATATGGACCATCATTTTAAAGCCCATTTCCAGTAGAACAAAGTCATTTTCACAACTAAATATGATAGTAGGCCGACTTTGAACCCATTTTGGTGGAGCAGGTCACATATACGTAAGTCTATATAGCTGACAAAATTAGAAGTATAAAAATAATAATAAATTTTGTATTTAGATGTCTAAATTACACCTTTATGATTTACTTAGCTCATTTGGAGAGGCAATGTTATGAAATTTTGATAAAAATACAAAAACTGAACAAATGACAGATTTTGGACATTTTTTTTAAATTTTTGGTTTTCAAAAATGAATGGCAATGACTAAATCTATAAACTTAAACAATTATTAAATATATATATCAGAATGTGTTATATGATTGCCTTGCACACATTTGTCATATGACCATGTTCAAATTGAAGATACTTCCAGAAATAAAGGTAAAAATTCCAAAAAAATAACACAAATCTCTAATCACGTTTCAGTCAGTTTTTGACATTGTTTAATAAATTTAGTGACATGTGGTGAGATATATTTACACAAAAATATTTATAAATACAATGAATTAGGACTTAATGGCAGTAAAGCTGCTGAAAACCAAGGGTCTTCTGCTGTGCAGCTTACTTTTTTCTGATTACAAAAACCTTTACATTTGCATTCTTGAGCTATATTCGGAAACATTTCAACCACGAGCGGAAGTACGTGTCATTGATAGACATGGTATATCAGTGCTTGTTAATTGATTTAATCCATCCATATACCAGCATGTGACAAGTCCAAGAAATGCCCTGGACATGCGTGTTTTGATATATTTGTCACAGATTCTATCAAATTTGACAGTTGACTATGAAAAACATTTCATCAAAATTCACAGTTGTTGTTGGGTGTTGTTAGTTCTATTACTTGCAGATTCTTATATATTTTTATCTCAAGTCTAACTGCTAAAAGCACACAAATTAACAAATAATGTATAACAGGTTGTGATCACTGCTATGGTTGTATTATAATTGGAATTTGTCATGTGACTTTGGAATAGGCTCCCAATAGTTTTGTATTTCTTCAAAATATGCAAATACTATAAAAGAGAAATACTTTGCATGCCAGAACATTATCAAAATAAGTGAGATGTACAAGGTCAACTGCATTGGCACCATATCTGCGTGTTATTTGCAAAACGGCTCTTCTTTTGCAAATTTATCTACAAATTCGAATTTCATACGCTTGGATTGTCTATAGGGTATTATTTCTATTCATGCACGTGATTTCAACACAGAACTGGTGACGTGCCTCAATTTGTGCTTGAAACTCATAGGCCTAATGATGTGCCTCATTGTGTGCTTGAAACTCATAGGCCTAATATAGCCCAGTTTGAGACAAACAGCTTCTACCAAGCAGATAATTCTGCTCTGGATCTAATTACGGCATCGTTGGCAAAAAATAGATATCTAAAAGTCTTTAAACTACTGATGAAGCTGCTCCAACTAAATAATATTACTTTTTTTGAAACCAAGTGGGTCTGTTAGTCTATGGATAGCCCTTTACTTCTGACTATTACCATATTTTATCACTATGATCACATAATGATTGATATGATTGTCGTTCAGTGTGGTGAGCGCCGGTGAGCAGATTTATCTGGAATGGGCGTTATATAAAATCATGCTATATATTAAACATTTTCATTTTGTTATGTGATCCCTTCAATCCCTTGCCTTCTACACTTGTCTGTTTGTTTTGTCAAGGAGGAGACCAGGTGATCATTTAGCCCCAAAATTTCACTTTGTGAAGTGTGATTCTGTATATGCCTTGATTTTTCCTGAAATATCAATTTGGAAAGCTGCATATATATGTAAATATAAATATCACTTCTAACTTTGAAAGGTATATTAACTTACAAATACTGAATTTACACAGAATTAAGTGAATACGCAGGACATACTCCAAAAGCTTGCTCATGAACAGGCCTTCACTCATGTCATGTAACTTTAGCCAATTTCGCAATTTCACACACTTCATTAGGGTTAGAGGCCAAGTTGAAAGTAGCGTGGCCGGTCTGGCTGTCTGGGGGCCATATTTTGATGGCCTCAGCCTTGGCTCAGTCTCTTTGCCAAATCCTTGGCTTGCCTCGGTCTTGGTCTTGGAGGCTGATGCCTCAGTTTCTTAAGGTCCGGCCTCAATCACATCACTTGTAACAGGTGTGATTCTCACATGGATAGATAGATCTCTCTGAGAGCTTTAACATGATATGCCATACGTCTCAGAGAAGTAAACAGTTGCTTCATAAATTGCAGGTAAATGTTTGTTCCTGGGCGCTGATTGACGCTCTTGACGTAAATCGATGATAATGTGTGGTTTTGAAAAATTTGTCTATTTCAGATTCTCAGAGTGATTCTTTAATGATTTTAGTTTAATAATGTCTAGCGTTACACATGCAGTAACTTAGAATAGGCTTAATTCCATACCCACAATATTTCATACATTTCAGACCCAAAATGAGAACTTTACTTGACATAAAATGCCAATTTTAGCAAAATAAATGGAATTTCGAGGGAGCACTTCCAAATGCAAAATATGGCACAATAGGGGATTGAAGAGAGGTAGAGACATGATTGGGGTCTTAAATTAAACACAAGTTATTCCTTTTGTATCTTTAGTAGGTAAGGTAAAAGTCGTACTTCAAGTATTCAGAATCAAGACTCATAAATGACATTTTTGGCAATTTACAGCTTTTTTTGCAAAATCAGAGATATTCAAATATGCTATATCTTGAGAACTATTAGAGATAGAGACATGGGAATAGTGTCAAAATGTCCGAAATACCCAAGTTTATATTCAAGTTTCATACACACATGGGGTCTATATCTAATAGTTTCTGAGTTATTTGCAAAAAACATGATTTTTATGGCGGCCATCTTGGATTTATGGCTAATTTGGGGTGTTCCACCACATGGATTTTCCAGGACTTTTAGTATGTCTTTCTTGACATATTTAGGGACCAAATGCCACTGGAACCATTTGTGTTGCAATTTGTTCCGGGTTAGACCCAATATTTTCATATAATGACTAGACTATAGTTTGACAACAATTGAATTGTTGAGTTGACCACGAGCACTTGAATCTATTCATAGATGGTGACGCTACAGGTATTTAAACAAGATAACGTCACGATCTGATAAATCCAAGTGCTCGTGAGTTGACCAACAACAACAACTATAGTATAGTTGAAGTCTTGATCGGATATTTTTGGTAAAAAGTCATATGGCACGAAAACAGGTCCCCCTACTGGATTGGAGGCAAATGTAAAAAAAAAAAGAGTAATTTTTGGGGGAGGGAGGGAGGGAAAATTTCCAAATTAAAATTGTTGACTTTGCATGTCTCTTTGGATTTTATGTTCTATTTTTCTTATGCCACATTGTCATGCTTTGACAACCCAAAAACTTGAAAAACCATTTGTTTGTGCACATTTTGTGATATTAAAATACATATTTGGTCGATTGATTCACCAAAAAATTGGATAAAAAGTAAAATCTTTTACCTGCAATGACAATCTTCGCCATTTCTGTTTGACGTTGCTAGGCAACTGCACAAAACGCCAGGCGGAGGCACAGGTATTTTCTTCCCAGAATCCTTTAGTCACGTGGCGAAAATGGGGAAGCAAAAGCGAATGAAGCTGCCTGAAAATTTGGCTTTGGATACTAGCCAACAGAAAGATTTCAACAAGAAAGTCGTAGAATTGAAGGAAAATGTAAGCAGTGTAAATGTTACTGTGGAAAATTGCTATGTTTTTGCATAGATTAGAAGTTGTGGACAGTTTTGTACCATATGTTTATGCTTCTGAATTATCGCCCAGTGTCTGATCTTAGCACGTGTGTGTTATCTTTTCAATAAGTTTCTTTTATGGGGGTAAAATTATGCTGTTTCTCTGCAACTGAGACATAAACCAGGGTCAACAAAGCAAACATTGCTATTGGACTACTAAAATATGATGACCTGCGCAGCTCCGCGGTTATTTGGCCCGTTTGCCATGCGTTGCCGCGATGATGATTGCATTCCATTTCTACCTCATATTCTTGTGCTGCTGAGGCTCATCTTTGGACACTTTGGTATCACTCAATTTGTGCGTCCAGGCAGTTGGATTTGCGTAATATACGCGGTTTTTATGTAACGCAAATACTGCCTGAATTCCCTACTTTTCGTTGTTGTTGTTGTTGTTGTCTGTTGGACCGTATTTCGTGGTCTGAATGGTCACTCTGGAATTTGATGAATGTTCACACATGAAATTTTGAATGTCACATGAGTAATGTTCACACTGATAACTAAAAACATCCGGTTCATGGCATTAAATCTTAAAATTATCAGCGTCCAGGGAGCTGATAAAAATGGACAAGAGCTTGTAGATTTCAGCTCTTGTTTCTTTGTCTTTGTTTTGGGGCATAATGAAATTGTTAATGCCGGTTTAACGATCATCCAGAGGAGTATTGTGTCTGAAATAAATTGCATCAAGGCCATTATGTAATTGTTCCAATTTCTCATGCAACAGGGGGCATTCAGACAAGACATGTTCAATTGTTTGTAGCGATTTGTTACAAACACAAAGGGGCGAGTCAACTAGCTTCATTCTGAACATGTTTTCATTTAAACGAGTCTGTCCCGTGGCGAGTCTTAACATTTTGACCTCTAGGCCACGATTTGGAACTCTGGGGAGTTTGAATTTAGCAACCTCTGTAATCCAATTATGGAGTTCCCTAGCTGATGTGGATAGGTTCCACATGCACTGCCATCTCGTGGTGGCTTGTCTTTTAAAGGAGTCCTTCAGTGTGCTTAGGGAAACGTCACCCTGATCTTTTGCCTGGTTTTTGGCTTCTTCTGCAGCACGTTTTGCAGCTGCATCCGCAATCTCAATTCCAGACAGATTTACATGGCCAGCTATCCACAGTATCCAGTTGAAGATGACGTCTACTCCGTCAGATAACAGCGAGTCAATGTACCTACGTATCTCATCAATAGTGCCCTGGTGTGAACGGTGAATGTCTGATGAGCATACACTTGCGATTGCTGACTGGCAGTCAGAGAGAATGTAGATACTGCTTGCAAATTCGTGAACACAAGAGTCATAGAAAATCTAACAGCCAGCAGGATTGCTACAATTTCGGCATGGTAGCTTGTGCTGCATTTAGAGACCGGTTCGGTTATAGTTATTGGACATTTCCCAGCCACGTTCAAAACTTCTGATTGCTTTGCCTCATTGCTGTCCTCCTGCTCCAATTAGCCCGATCAAATGTATGCATAAATACTGGATTTAAATACCAAATCATTCATCAATTCCACATGGCTGGGAATTCGGGCATATCATTGCCTGGAAATTTCTAAATCTCACTCGAAATTTTGTTCAGGGTTCTAACTCAACCTGGAATTTTGGGTTGTGCTTTTCCAGGTCAGGAAAAACCTGGAAAAAGTCTGGAATTTTGGGTTCTCTTTTGCCAAATTTGAAAAGTTTCAACAAAATGTGGACCTTTTGACTACTGTCCAGAGTGCAAAATCAGGTTGAAAAGTTTGTAGTTTTAGACCTTGAAAATTGGTTTTGGCAAAAAAAAACCTGGAAAAGGCCTTGAATTTGAACTTGGCGAAGGAATGGGAACCCTGTTTGTTGTACAGGTCCTAATTAAATTGCCTACAAATCCACATTTTTTGGCCATGCCTGAGATTCCATCTATAGATCTTGAGTCATTCTTGGAGCTGATACATCGTTGTTGATATTAAATTTCTCCCAATGTACTTGAGAAATGATTTGTTTTATGTTTTGCAGCCAAATGAAGGAGGCAGTGGAGTAGTCTACATTGGTCACATTCCCCATGGATTCCATGAAATGCAGATGAGGAAATACTTTGAACAGTTTGGCACAGTGAAACGAGTCAAGGTATCAAGAAGCAAAAAGGTATGTGTTTCTCTTGGCTGAAACAAATTGGGGATAATATAGAGTGTCTTTTGTATAATTTTTGTCATGATGATTTCATAAAGTGGGCTATCTGTTTATGAATCTTAGTGCAGCATATTTTAGTCCTAGCAATTCGTGACTTGTAAGTTTGAATGTTAAACATTGTTAAATATCAGTACGTTGAAGGACCTCTTAGTTTAAATTTGTTGAGGAAGTTACTTTTTGCAGCCTATGATTTTTTTTATAACGATGAATTCAGCTTCTGAAGAAGAATTTGACACGAGTCCATAATTTTAGACTCTATTTTATCATGGATCCGGAGATTGGAAATCTACAATTTTTTTAAATTTATTTTCTTTTGTGTATTTGATATATTTTTTGAAATGGTAACCCTCTTCACATTCCAGACAGGAGGAGTCAAAGGATACGCATTTGTTCAGTTCAAGGATGACTTTGTCGCTAAAGTTGTGTGTGACTCTATGGATAATTACCTGATGTTTCACAAACTGTTGAAATGTAAGTATGCACGATTTAATTCTTCTTGAACACTGTAAATTTTGAATTTTGAGTTAGCTTAATTGATTGAGTGAGATGGTTGCACAATTCCTTTGAGCCAAGATAGCTTGTTGTTTGCAAGTTATTACAACATAAAGATTATCATAACTCAAAACAACAAGCTATCATGGCTCAAACAAATTGTGCAACCGTCTCACTCAATCATTTGAGCTAACTCAGACTTTCAGAATTTACAGTGAACTAAAGAGAACTTTTATACAAATTTATGTCCAGCAATTGATCTTTTCTTGTTCTTTATTCCAGGTAAATACGTCCCCATTTCTCAGCTGCATCCACAAACATTCAAGGGCAGTGAGAGACCTTTCTTCAAACCAAAAGCTCACATCGTTAGTGGCATTAGACACAACCAAAAGAAGAGTACGGAAAAATTGAATGACCTGCAAAAGAAGACGATTGAGAAGACGAAGAAATCTATACAGAAGCTTCACGATATGGGAATCGACTTTGAATTTCCAGGATTGGTAAGGAATTGTGCTTCAAATCCTATATGCAGAGTAGTAGTACCCATCTTGAAAAGTAGTTCTGAACAGAAAATTAGTTCCAGGTGGAAATTTAAAAATAAGTTCTATGTTGAGAAAATAGTTCCAGTTTGGAAAATTGATAAGTATTTTTGTATCCAGGAGTAGTTCCAATCTGGTAATACAAAATGCGGTAAAGTTCCAGTTTTGAAGAAGTTTCTGTTCAACCAAACATCTTATTGATTTATAGATTTTCTTTGGTCCAACTCCCTGAATATCACAGAATATTAATAAAAATATGTATGCATACTACACATCAGACCCAAGCACATGTCAGATAACACATCTTTTTCCTTTTTCAGACTGACATTCAAAACGCCAAACATTCCTGTGACCCAAAACACAAGGACATAGTCAGGAAACTAGAGAGGAAGAAAAATAAGAAGAATAAGAAGAACAAGGGGAAATCAACCGTTTCTAAAACACCAATTGCAACGGAAGATTCCGAGGAGATGGGCGTTGATTTTGGCGACGCCGACCTCGATTCGAGTCTCGTCATGGCTGCGAAATCATTCTTATTGGACGATTCAGATGAAGACGAAATTGAGTTCCCTCACACGCCACCAGGAGCCAGACGGAAATCACTCTCAGAATTTAAACAGACCCCATTAAATGCGGCCAAGCTGGCCCTCAAATCAGACTCTGTTAGAAGCTCGGGCAGAAAACGTAAAGCCCAGACGTCTACCCCTACGGCCAAAAGAAGAAAGTGATAAGTTGTACTCAAAAGGGTAAATAAATTTTAAAATCGATGTTAACAGTTCAGTTGTTTGTTACTTTTCTACATTGTAAGTTCAGTTTATCACCCAGGCTTTGAATCCTCGGATTCTTGTTCATTAAGTAAAATGAAGGTAACTCCATGGATTGGATACATTGTGAATTACATACTATTATACTTCGGGAAATATAAAAGTATGGAAATAATGAAATTCACATTCAATTCATAGTGTTACCTTCATTTTATTTCGAAGGAGATAATTTTAGCAGATTTTGTAAGTTTTTCTTGATTTGGAAAACGAGTTTCAGAGAGTTTTCTTCCTTCTGAGACTGCCTTCAAACAGCTTCGGATTTATTCAGGGCTTTGGAGTCGGAGTCGTGGAGTCGGAGGTTTTTGGATGGAGTCGGAGTCGAACTTTGATTTTCAGGTGGAGTCGGAGTCGAAAATTAAAGTGGTGACTCCTGACTCCTAAAAATAGTTAATATAGTTTACAAACCACAGTTTCAAAAATGTTAAATGAACTGCAAATTTAACTTAAAACTTCCCAAGCAAGTATTTATGTAAAAAATCCCATGAAAACTTTGAAGAATGACTTTTTCTTGTCTGTTAATCATGTAATATTAACGTGCAAAAATGCCGATGAGCGGAGTTGGGACTCGGGAGTCGGAATTCAGGAGACCCAAGGAGTAGGAGTCGCTTTTCAGAAGGTCAAAGGAGTCGGGAGTCAGAGTCGTTTCACTTATCACCCGACTCCAAAGCCCTGGATTTATTTGACATAAAAATACCGTGCAAAGCACTGGAAGGTTCGAATCTCAAATTTGAAAACGAGAAGGCACATAAAGATGATATGCAAAGGTCGGTGGAAGTATAATTCTTACTGAAAAGTAGAATGCACGAGATGCTCAAACATTTATATATCTGCTTGATCTCTCCACCCAATTGCTTCAAGCAAATTTTCTCCACGCACTACTATCCATCAAATTCTATTTCCCCTATTCTATCTATGAAATTCTATGCACCCACATCATCCCATAATGATAATTGACAGAAAAGTTTGGAAAAATACTGTGCAAGCACGAAAACCGCGGTAGTTGTTTTATAGGCACTATTATATTGCCTATTGGAAGGGATGGATTACCACTCAACCAGGTGACAGACAACTCCAGTATCATGGCATGGCTGGGAGTGCAATACACATGAAGTAAAGACATCACCAAAAGTCCCAGGATGCACTTTAATTCGGGCGATTTACCCTGAAACCATTAGAAAATGTGCTAGCAGTTGTTTTTCATGACGGCCAAGAATTTTGTTCACTTGGGTCCATGAATGGAGTGGAGAAAGTATGAAGGTTTTGTAGACTTGTTAAAATTGACCAGGCTGCATTGTGTCTTGTGACAAATCATTGAATGATTCATTTGGTTCATACATTGTAGGTCCATGGATGCAGAATTGCAGATCTATGCATCACCTCTGCTCTGCTACTTCAAAGGAGGCTGAATACTTCCCATTTGAACTGTTTAAAGTGTTTTTGCAAACAATAATAATGCACTGCTCTTTTTAACGAGTTTTCGGTACGAAAACTCGTTATACTAGTCACTTATGATGAGAGAGCGATTGACTCGATGTAATGACGCACGTCTGATGTGCGAATGAGTGACTTGTTATCATGTAGCAAGTCGTTTAAGTTAGTTATTAAGACGTCGTAGTTATGTGCGCACCAACGTTTTTGTGTTGATTTGAGTTCCTTATCATGGCATTGAAAGAAATTGTCTGTTTTCCAGTGCAGACATCACAAAAACATGTGCTCGACTGGACAAAACGATGTTTTGACTGAAATATTAACTACTTGAAACTGCTGGCATTCATCACTCTGGCATCATATCAAAAATTCAAGAAAAATGTACGAGCTACACCTATGCTTTGATCTTTCCCAATCCTATTCATCCTCAGACAATAACGCAGAAAGGCTGTAGCCCTGATTACAGATTCATACTTTCCTACAATAGGTGTCTTCCCTGTTGATGGTCACGGCAAAACAGGAAACAGAAATATTGAATGTTTTGGTCTACAGCTCTTGTGATTGGTCGAGGCAGGTGCGATAATTTCCGACAAGTTCTGAGTAACCATTTTAGGCCTATTAGAATCGTGATTTTTTTCTCTACCAGCCTGTCTTTGTTTCATTTCAATATCATTTTCCATTGCCGAGAATTCGTTAAAAACGCAAATGGAATATTGACAAGGCAGACTGATGAAAAATAAAATGCAATAAAAATTAATAATCAAGAAATAGAGCTAGGCCTAATTATTCGTTTTTCTCACATTTTGTCTTTCTATCTATCTATCTATCTATTTCTTATGTTCTATTTTTCCTCTCCAAACGGGAAACTTACTAGTAACCACTTTAAAGAACATGCACTTCTGTTTTTTTTTTAATTGGAAATTTATAGGCCTACAATAATCTGAATGTACAGGCATATTTAAGTGCAACAGAAAGACATTGTTTGTGTCTGATAAAATTGTTGCACTTGATTTGTTGCAACAATTTGTTACATAACTGCACTGTGTTACAAATTGTTACATTGTCAGACGACAACAAGAAGGTCTGTGACCATGTCACATGGGAGGAGCCAAACAAATTATCTGCCAATCAAAATGCATCATCAGAATTGCTTGAGCGTCATTGGTCAAGACAACTGGAGGGGGGCAGCGTGCAGCAAACACTGCCCAGGGGGGGGGGATAGCCCTGGGACGCATGGGTTATGGGTCATTCCATGCAAAATCTTGAGATTTTGACACATCAGTTCATAATAATTTGATTTTCATACACCTGACATGTATGCCATTCTGCTGACGGCACTATTTTTGAAGGCATTTTCTCATTGTTGTATGACATGAAATCTCTGCAGAGAAATTCTTAAAAAATGGCAGTTTCGGCCATAAACCTCATTGTGACATTACAGTGACGTCACTATAGCTCTGTTATGACATCACCAAAGTTGTTTGTGACATCACTCAATTTGACAAATCAGAGATGGCCATTTACACAAAGTTTAAAGAAAAAATCTTATCTTTTGAGTTTGGAGGATAATTTAGCAGATATCAGGAAGATTTAGTTAATGGAAATAGGTGCCGTCAGCAGCATATTTTGTAAATTTTCAATATGTGTTTTTGACATAGCGAGGTATCTCGCTCTGTCTTTCTAATCAGGTAAGAGAACATAAGGGAGTTGAGCCCAAAATGAAAAAACATGGATTCCGGCCAAATAACACTGTATCAACTGTGATTTTTCTAGCTGGAGAACTGGAAATTGCTTTTTAGACAATGCTTTTTCATATGGATAATTCTAAACTAGTAGAATTTCTGTATGAAGCTGAAACTTGGAAAAACTCTTGCAGACATCTCAAACTGGTTGCCTGCTGAAACAGATGCTCTTTTGTATTTTTGTTTTTCTCTCTCCAAAAAAAATGCAAGTAACTTTATTTCCATACTCTTATTTTATACCACAAGGCAAAAAGTAGTTTTGGGTTGATACATGATTCTACATTTATTTTTTAAATTTTACATTGTCCTCCTCAAACAGATGCTAAAAGTTTCTTGAACATTTTTGTGACAAATTCCCAGAACCCAATTACATTGTATCAATTGAAATTTCTTTGGGTGGGTGATATTTAGTTTTTTCCAAAAAAATTGCAAATAAATAACAATGCTTTTTCATATGGATAATTCTAAAGTAATAGAATTTCTGTATGAAGCTGAAACTTGGAAAAACTCTTGCAGACATCTCAAACTTTCAATGTTTTGGTTTCCTGCTGAAACAGATGCTCTTTTGTATTTTTGTTTTTCTCTCTCCAAAAAAATGCAAATAAACTTATTTCCATAGGCCTACTCTTATTATACTCCACAAGGCAAAAAGTAGTTTTGGGTTGATACATGATTCTACATTTATTTTTTTACATTTTTACATTGTCCTCCTCAAACAGATGCTAAAAGTTTCTTGAACATTTTTGCGAAAAAACCCAGAACCCAATTACATTGTATCAATTGAAATTTCTTTTGGCCAGTGATATTTTGTTTTTTTTCCAAAAAATTGCAAATAAATCTATTTCCATCCTGACCTCTCGTCATCTCCTGCCAAAAAAAAAGTAGTTTTAGGTTGGTACATTCTTCTTTATATATTTTTCTTAACACTTTTGTGACGAAGACCCACAACCCAATTACATTGTATCAATTGAAATTTCTTATGTCCAATTGGTGTAATTGGGGCTAAGCTGTTCTGTCGGACTCAAATTAATTGAAATGTCCATAAATAAATTTAATTTACTGTTAGTATAACTCAGATGATTGTAATCACAAAAAAAAATGTTAGTTCACAAAGTGCCTTTTGGAAAAGTAATTACACCTTATAAATTAAAAAAATTATTCTAAGCTATGTCATAGAGTCCATGGATTCTTGTTAGTTTTGACATAAGTATAAAAGTAACAGAGAAAATTGAATTCTCCCAAACCCTTTCTTTCAAATCTCATGATTTTTCAATGGGACGATTCATGACCCCTGTCCCACAGGGGTCAAGGGCTGGGGGGGGGGTTACAGTTCCCTGTAAGGAATTAGATTACCTTAATTCATCTTAAAATAGTTTATGATTGAATCAAAAGAAATTCAGTAACAGAGTAATTGAATCAAAAGAAATTCAGTGATGATGATCCTTTGTAATTACTCCCCCTTCCATGCAGTGCATGCTATGCTACATAATATATTGCAATTGTGGCCGAGTCTTGAGCTGTAGTGTAAACGTGGGTATATAGTATCACACATGTGGGTAATATCAGTCATTCAACTTCATGCCTTTCAAAAACTTTAGCAGTGTGTCAGATCTCCAATGTAGAAGATGAAAAACGTGTCAGCCCTGTTAGCTCAGTCAGTAAAGCATTTGCCTCACCAGAGAGGGACCCGGGTTCAATCCCAAGGCAGGCCATCATGTCATTCCACGGCATTGTCGTTCGCATCAGACAGTAATTGGAGGTGCCGTGGGCCCAGCTGTAAATAAGTCTCTGACACGTTTAATAACGTCTACCTAACCTTTACCCAAGCGATCCTTGTAGTAGCCTAATATCTGATAGTTTTTAGCTCGTCTGTTTTCTTTGAAAACGAAGAGCTATTGTCGTCACTCCAACGTCGTCCTGGTTAAGGTTTGTGTAAGTGTCCATTTGTGACCTTAGTTTTCCACTTATAGAGTTATGAAATTTGGTACAGGTACGTGGCTATGGGTATGGATCGGGAACATGTCGAGAAATCCGAGATGGCTGCCATTTTGTGGTGACCATTTTGGCAGCCATCTTTTTTCATTCATGAACTGCCCGTTGTGACCTTAATATTTCACTTACAGTTATGAAATTTGGTGCAGGTATGGGCCTGTGGGTATGGATCGGGAACATGTCGCGAAATCCAAGATTGCAGCCACTTTGTGGTGGCCATTTTGGCAGCCATCTTTCTTCATTACTTGAACTACCCATTGTGACCTTAATATTTCACTTACAGTTACAAAATTTGATACAGGTATTGGCCTGAAGGGATCGATCAGGAACATATTGAGAAATCAAAGATATCGGCCATTTGTGGCGGCCATTTTGTCAGCCATCTTTCTTCATTTCTTGAACTTCCCATTGTGATCTCAATATTTCGCTTAGAGTTATGAAATTTGGTACAGCTATTGGCCTGTGGGTATGAATCGGGAACATGTTGAGAAATCCAAGATGGCTACCAAAATGGCTGACATCCTTCAGCTGCCCATTGTGACCTGGCTATTCCGCTTGGAGTTTTGAAATTAGGTACAGTTATTGGCCTGTGGGCATGGATCAGGAAAATGTCCGTAAATCCAAGATTGTGCTCATTTTTGGCAGCCATCTTTCTTCATTCTTGAACTGCCCATTGTAACCTTAATATATCGCTTAGGGTTATAAAATTAGATACAGGTATTGGCCTGTGTGTGTTAATCTGGCACTCATTGATAGATTTCACATTAACAGACGAGCGTTTAAACCGCTTGCGGTTCTGGTTACTGTTTGACATTGCCACTAATGAGTTCGCAGAAGGGTTCGAAACAATTTGCTTATTTTTCTCTATTTTAATGCTCTTTCAATACAAAATGCTCAATGTAATTGATAAGCAATTGCCGCTACGATTTTAGTGATACAATGAGTGGAAACCATGAGGTGAAAAGGCATAATATGGCATTTAAAATGTGGACAGACAAAATTTTATCCAAGTGATACAATACCTCCTTCGAACTTAGTTCGCCCCAGTAAAAAACACAGAGGGAAACTCGTTTTGCAATCCGCGGATTCTTGTTTATTGTCTGTGATAATTCTTTTTCTTGACTTTTTTTAAACAATGGGGCCTTCAACAAAACACATTGCACCATGTACCCTCTTATCTCAGTGTTGACAGGTCATGCATTAACAGGATTAATGATGCAGACCGGACCACCTTTTAGAGAGTGGTCCGGTATTTACAAAAGTGGTCCGGTCCTGGTCTGGTCCAGGGTGAGGTGGTCCGATTTTGTTACTGGACCGGTCCAGAAGCGGTCCATCAGCATTTCAAAAATTATGATAAAATGAGGGTTTAAACAAGCTATATGACATAAATTTCAGTTTTAGATAAGACAAAATTCATGCGATACTCTTCATGACATGAAAAATCACTGGACCGGTCCGGACCGGCACTTCACCGGTCCGGTCCAGCACTGGACCGGTTTTTTGTAGGTGGTCTGGTATTTTGGCGGTCCAGGGCTGGACCGCGGACCGGACCGGTCCAAGGCGGTCCGGTCTGCATCACTAAACAGGATTTGAAGGGTATTTTTACCCAACTCTCCACCCCTCCAGAACATATGTGGCATGTCACTGGCACCTCAGATTGGCAAGTTATTGGTTTGTTTTCCCACATCATGACAAATGACAGATAAGCATGTGCACTGTGAAGGATTTGCTGTAAAAACTTACTTGTTCTTGTTTACTGTGACAGTTCACATTGCCTAAAGTAGAGATCCACATTTCTGCAGTCTTTCTGAACTGACAGCTTATACACTGTATAAGCTGTATAATATACAGTCTGTCTTGAGATTACATTTACTGGATACATGTTGACTGATTGGCCTGCAGGAGCATATAAAGCTATTTAGTACTTGCAGATCACTCAGCTGGTCATTTTGTCTGTAACTGGATATTGGGCCCTCCTACAATAAATTCTAAAAAAGAGAGTAAGAGCAACACGCAGGATGTCTGGTGAAATGGATTATTTATCACATTCTTCAGATTCTGACAGGTCTGAAGATTTTTTTGACACTGACATCACTATTTTGGAGCATGTAGAAGAAATAATGCAAGATATTCAGAAGTCAAAGATAGTTTTGAGAAAATAATTCCAGTCATTTTTGACAGTGTACATGAGATTCTTGGTAGCAATAACACAGTGCATTGAAAAATCTAATTTTGAAATAAAAGCATAAATAGAAGGAGGACAGACCTGCTGCCTTTCTAAAGTTCATTCATAGATATGCAAACTGGCACAGGCAGAAAGTCAGAATTGGGCTTAGAAATTGAGTAAATGAGCGGCATAGGTCCTGTCTTCAGCCAGCCGTCAATCCAGCACAACACTGATCGCAAGAGGTGAGAGACTCTCACCTAAAAATGGGCTTGAAATGATACATTTTCACTCCATGGAACTGACTTATATGATCGCAAATGGAAAAGAAAGCTTCTTCAATTTTCAACAAATTCATTTTAATGTGTACAAAATGAGGTATCAGCAACAAAATAATGATATATATAGAATTCTTGACGGTGGCAAAGTTGTCAATGATAAATTCAAAGCATAATACAAGCAACATCATTAAAATTTATCACAGATTTTGAAATTGGACAGTTTTGGTGGGACCCACTGTGAGTCAGCCATATGCAATGCGGTTACACACTATACAAATGGAATGAAAATAAAGTCAAGTATATTGCAGTCAATATGATATAATTTGTGATATTGTATACATACATGCGTCATGTGCATGGTTTATTGTATACAGAAACAAAAACAAAAATCAACATTTATGTGAAAGTTGGAGAGAGTCAGTTTTTCAACAACAGGAACAGTTAATATAAGAAGATGCACACAAATTATTTTGTGTAATTGACTCGGTTTAATGCGATTGACTTCTTGACCATTCTTCTTGCTTGTGTAAGGTCAACGTCTGCATCAACGACAGAATAGGACTCGGCGAATGATGCAGGTGGCGCTGAATCCATCATCATGCGTCCACGTGCTGCCCCTGGTGGCGGTGGTGGAGCGGCCATTGCACGCATTGGAGCGCCATCTGCACAATCAAAAGCGAAATCTGCACAATCAACTGCGTCATCTTCGCATTCTTCCTCACATTCTTCAGATTCTGCACTTTCTTTTCTTGATGCTTTCTTCTTCCCCATTTTCTTCTTCATCATGGGAGCACTTCTCATTCTTGAACCATACCCTCCTCCTCCTGCCATTGCCATCATGGGTACACCACGATGCTGCGGTCTGCAAAATCACAAAATACAATTTATCAGCATGTAGCTTTATTTTTTCCCGTCGAGCTGGTCTAGCACTTCTTTTGTTTGTTAGTTACAAGTAGTATATCTGCTTCTTGCCACTCGTGGCCTTCCTACATTTTACTGACTAGAGGCTGCAGATTTGTCCTCTAGAGTTACAGTAGAGTAAAGGTTTTGGAAAATCTGACTCCAAATTATTTACCCGTAATGCGTTTCTTTAGCTATTTTGAAAACCTACATAACTGTTCGTTCGTTATACTTACTGTGACTTTCCTGCAGATTCCCACTCCTTTTTCCAGTCGGCCATGTTGGTCCTTTTCGTTGCTATGGTTTGTGCGAAGTCTGATGCCATTTCCAGTTTCGCCTCATTTCTGACTAAAGCTTTAGCTTTTGCTCCTAAAAAGAACAAATTTCTAATTATTTTAAATGTCCTTGAGTACAGAATCTAAATGTATCAATATGATGTTATAGTAATCATTTTGTCTATTTCATAATGTTTTGAGATTTTGTTACTACTGACGCAAAAGTTTAAGGTCATGGATAGTAATATTTACATTCAATTTAGTTATTAAGATTATCTGGGAACACTGTAGATTCTGTGCTTACCCCTTGATTGTAACTTCTGGTGCACATTGACGGCCAATTCCTCCTCATCTAATGCATCAGCGCCACCTCTTGTCTGCATCTCGGTAACGACCTCCTCGTGAACTTCCTCCATTAAACGTTGTAGCGTTATCTCCTCCTGGGCGCCACCTATGATCACTTTCGCGAGTAATTTAGCGTTTCCCAGTGGTACATACTGCCCTCCAGTGATGTGGGCTAACGCCATAAAGAAGTCTCGGCAGTAGTTGATAGCGGGCTCGCAGCCGACGGAATAAACGGTTATGTTCTTTTCCGCCATTTGGTTGATTATCACCACAGGGTCCAGTCCGATGGGGCAACCTGAAGTAAATTAACAAATCATTATGAAGAGACTATATTTACATAATCATGATAATTGTAAATTTTAAGTTCTCAAGTATACATAAGAACAATTTTAAAATCTGGATAAATTGCCACTGTATTAAAATTTTTGCTGATTGCAAAGACATTGATTTTGATGTATCAGGGATGTTTTCTATGTGTATTCCTGAGAAATGAAATACTTCAGAAAGGTTTATATGGGCGTCCGAAGGGATTTTCAAAAATTCCCCTTTTTTTCTCGCACCATTAAAATATCTTTTTTAAAGTTTTTTGTAGTTTAAATAATGATTAATCTAATTTTCTTTTCATATTATTTGTGGCCTGTGATGTCTCAATATCCCTGTGATTATAAAACCTACCATCAGGAAAACCATCACCCCTGCCCGTGAGTCCGTGGGGAGGGGCGTCGGCGATCAAGACGCATATTTTAGTTGCTTCTGGACGCCAGCTCAATTTCAAAACATCATGCAATCCATCTGCCACTGCCTCTGGACCATCCCCACCTGCAAAAATAGAACGAGATATAGAATTAGGATGTTGATTAGTTTAATTGCTCAGTAAATAAAATTTTAAAGTCCATAAATTTCTTTAGCTGCTGCATCTGAATGTCAGAAGTCTTTTGAAATGTTGCCTTATCATGTTTGTAACTTTTTTCTGACCTGTTTCTTAGGGCAGTTAGCTAAAAACTAGTTTTAAGTGGGTTTAAACGAGCAAAATATCCAGTCTATATACTAAATTTCAATCAGCGCTAATTGTTAATAGGCTAACTGAGCGAAAGTAGTTTTAATTTAAACAGGAACTATTTTCAGCTGAATAATTAAGTTTGATAGCAAACAATTTGCACTATCGAAATTGTCCTTCAACACGTTCACGGTACTGAACAGTGAATATTGGGAAATTCGGAAAGGCATCCCATAAAAAAAAAATTCCAAAACCGTTTTAAGGACATTATTCATTTTTATGTGACTTCAACTCTGAGTCCTGGATATATCAATTCCAGATAGCCGGTTAGGGCATACTCCCCCAGTAATAACTATCTTTCTGAAAACTTTCAATGTATTATGTGTTCAGTTACTTCAGTAGTTAGACCCCGAAGTCGACTAAATAAAGTCGACTAGTGAGGTCACAGTTAGCTTTCCAAGCAGCAAGTCAGTGTTCAGTCTAATCAAGTCAGAGTTGACAATGCTAAAGTCAAGTCATTGTTGCACAACTTTGTCAATTTTTATCTCACAGAAATGCTTTTGGTATCATATTCAATGGCATAAGGAGCACAACATGTATATCACACTTTTTTAGGATCTTTGGAAAATCCATGCAACATAAAAACTCCCTCAATTTCTGACACATTTGTATCCTGCACAGTTTTCCGAGAGCAAAAAAATTGCTGAGGTTATAATGTACTATTGATAATTTTTAAAGGAGGGACCCCAAGAAATTGCATTAGTCTGCTGAACTTATTTAAAATCAAGTGAAGTCTGAGTTTGACAACTTAGCTGACTAGTCAGTTGAAGTTCTTGCCAAGCAAGTCAAGTTTTAACTCTGACTTCGGGGTCTATCAGTAGTTCATTAAACTTAATTTCTCTCTAAATAATGTTATAGTTGTCTTACCCCCAGCTGCGCTTGATGCATCCAACCAAGTTTTCATTGTTTTCACAGAATCTGTGAAGTCGTGGGTTCTTGTAATGAAGCTCCTATCTTGAGGGGGATGATCTCTGTATTCAACTAACGCCAATCGAATGTCAGATTTTTCTGCAGAAACAATATCTTCTGCGATTTGGCGAATGCTCTGGAAAGTAACACACAGTGATCATGATAAATAACTTTAAAAAATGAATTCAGCTATTAATGTTAGTCAAGGACTCAAGGGGCATTATATGGCCAGCTGCCTACCATTGTTTTAAAAATTACTAATTAAAACAAACGCTGCAGGTGAAGCAGGTCAAGTCAGCCTTGCAATGATATCATACGAAATAGAAATTAAGAATACTATAACAGGGTGTCTGCCAATCCTGGAAAAGCCTAGAAAAGCCTGGAATGTGGTTTCTCAATTCCAAGGCCTTGAAAAGCCTGGAAAAACCAGCATTTTGAACAAAAAGGCCAGCAAAAGCCTGGAATTTAGTTTGTATGGAAATGAAAATAGTCCACTGCTAAATGTTTGACCATTTCTAGCGACAATCGGACTGTAGTTCAAATGTCGTGTTCAGAAAAAAGTGTGCGTGTTGTGTCGTTAGTTGGTCAGTTCATCAAAAAGTTGGCCTGGAATTTTGGAAAAATTGGTCTGGAAAAGCCTGGAATTTTTTTTCAAAAAGACTGCAGACACCCTGTATAATAGTAGTGTATGTATCTCTTTAAATAAAACATTTAAATATTATAAATTTATAATATCTATGTTAAGAGTCATTGATCATGCCGATAAGGACTTAGAGCAACTGATAAATCTGCCGAGATAAGCAAAAACTTAAGAAATTCCATAGATTTTTGCCTCCCACACTGTTGTAATAGTAAATTGGTATTACAGTACATGTATGCATATTTGTACTTGACCCCAATCCATATTTCTTAAAGCTCTCTGATTTTATGGACAAAACAATAGTTACACTCAGCCATCCACAGCATTGAACTGATGTACACATTGTACAGTTCTATGTTCGAAAACATAGGCGTAGTTCGTTGAAGGTCAATACATTTGGGGGGAGGGGGGGTTTAAAATATAGCCCAAATTACCACCAAAAAATTATGTGTAGCTCATAGACATACATAATTACCTAGAATTATAGAAATTCTGGGTTCTGGAAAGAATGATCAACAATTTTCGATTTCCACCAGAGCTCAAAAAAGTGTTAAAAATTAGGATTCAAACACTTATTTTTTTACCAAGTAAAACTAGAGCAATTCTAAACTTAAATTTCTTATTAAATTGCTATAAATTTGAGTCTAATGTTGGGTGCCAATTTTGAATATATTTGATTCTTTTTGTGTCCAAATATTTCATCTCAGGTCTGCTTGGGTCTCACTTTTAATAGCTTTGTGGCCTCCGCCGAGCATCCCCAGCAAAATGTTTGCGGAGTACCCCAGACTCCCAGAGTCAGGACAATCCTGCCTACTAGCTGCCTTGAATCGCTAGATTCTTGTTTTGTATAATCTACATCATTAACTCAGTTAGCATTATGTCCACTACAATACTTTTTAATTTCTTAATTGTCTGTTGCTTACCTGCTGTGCAGCATGAATGTAGGACCCCATGCTTCCAGTCACATCCATAGCAAAAGCCAGGTCCAAGATACTTGAATCATGTTGGGCCAAAGGAGGCTTTTCTCCAACTTGCAGGGTTACAGGATTTGTTGCCATGGTAACAGATTATCAGATGTCTCAAATATCTTCAAATTGAAAGCTGTTATTCTCAGAAACAGTGTAAAACACTTCTTTAAGTTGTGAGTATCCAATCCACAAATGTTGGGATCCACCAACCTCATTTGTTATGGTTGTGTACCACGTGACTAAGTGTTCTTCTTCTTCTTCTTCTTTTAGGTACGTCCGTCCCTTTTTGGAACCACCCTCTAATGAGGTAAAATCTTTGAAGTTAATAAAATGTCTCTATGCTTGTGCAAGTTAAAAACGAGTTTGTTACAGAGTCTGTTAAAATCCATAGTGCATTCGTCCGTTGTGAGCACCCCCCCTATTCCCCCATTCAAAACAGCTTTCACCCACTCCTGTGGGCTGTGTTTGTGTGCATCGCCCTTGTTCAGTAGCTTGTTGATTTCTGGGATGGTTTCTTGTCTATGTGCTTCTAGTGCCGGACATCTGATCAGGAAATGGGTCGCATCCTCATCTTCTTCCTCGCAAATTTGGCATAGGCAGTCCTTGCTCTTCCCATATCTGTAGAGCGTCTTTTGAAATGTGTAGGTGCCCGTGAGAATTGTTGCTCTGATAGCCGCTTTCCTCGATTCAGGGAGGCTGTATGTACTCGACTTCCAGATCGGGTGAGGGACACCCTGCTTGCACAGTCCCAGGTCCAACCATTGAAGAGTTGATCTTTTTGCTGCATTCGCGAGAAGTGTGACATGTGCTCTTCCGAAGACCGATTCCTTCACTTGGCGCTTCCAGGCTTGCTTGGTCCAATGGTGATGAAGCGGGCTGAATATGTCAATATCGTAAGCGATCGCTAGATGTCTCACGTGGACAAACCAACTGTTAGAGGTGTCCGGTTGGGATAGTTGTCTTCTACAAATGTCATATAGTGGATCGTTCGGACCGTTTCTGCAGATCGCACCATACAGCAGCAGCGCCTTGTAGTTGACATATGTTTCTGCGGTGAATTTTCCTACTAGCAGGTAGATTGCTTCCGTGGCTGTTCTTTCTGGAAGACCTTGGTGCTGTCGGAGGAGAGCTTTATAAGACTTGTTAAGAAGGTCTAGGTCTCTTGCCCTGGTAGTGGTCGCTTCGAGGCCATAGGTCATGCGTGGGAGTACCTGCGTAGTCATGACGTGTGACGAGATGACAGGGTTGACGCCGTTTGTGCCATGCATGCCTGAGCTGATGAGTAGATAGGCTGTACGTCTTCCGAGGGAGATCTTTCCTTCAATGTTCGGAGCCAGTTTTCCTTGGTTCCACTCCATACCAAGGTGTGTGAATGATGCCATAGTACTGATAGTGTCATTCCCAAGATGAAGCTGCAACGGCTGGGCCTCCTTGTTTCCCACCAGATGAGTCACTGTACTCTTACTTGGATGCAACTTGTAGCTGTTCCGTTGTGAGTATCCATAGGCTTCGTTCAGCATTGCTTGTAGCTGGCTGCTGCTATCAGAAAGGAGTAGAACATCATCCGCACATGTTGGAGATCCAATGTAGACACTTCCTATTGAGAGACCAACATTGCTCTTCTCCAGGTCCAGTAGAAGCGGGTTGATGTATTCTTTATACAATGTTGTCGACAACACTCCACCTTGGCGAACGCCTTGATTCACTTCATAAGGTCTGCTGTGGCATCCCATCCATTTTACAACTTCTTTGCAGTCTGTATATAGGTTATCAATAAGGGACCAGTTGTTGCCTCTTACTCCAGTATGGAATAGCTTTGCCTTGAGATGGTCATGGCTTACGACGTCGAACGCCTTCTGGGCGTCAAGGGTAGCTACATATAGATGGCGCTTCTTGTCCTTCGCTTCAGCAGCTGCCTCGGAGAGGCATAGAGTGGCCATGGACGGAGAGCGGTCTTTGGTAAATCCATATTGTAGTCTACTTGTAGAGCCTCCTAGTTCAGGCGAAGCAATATCTTGCAGTATGTGCTCCACTATTTTGCCAAGCGTCGGTGTAATCGTAATTCCTCTGTAGTTTCCTAGTTCAAGCGGATCCTTCCCTTTCTTGGGCACCGGGGTCTTGTAACCCATTTTGAGTGATTCAGGGATACGTCCCTCCTGGATTATTCTGTTGACGACCAGGGTAAGTGCTTCCAGGAGACCCTCTCCACCTAGTATGAAGTGCTCCGCCTGTAGACCATCCATGTCCGCAGCTTTACCCGTGTTGAGTCTGCTGATGGCTGTTGCAACATGGGTTGAGGTTGTTGGTTCCACTGGGGCAGATTGGGACATCCATCTAATTGTGTCAATCAGGGTTGTCTGAAGCTCAGATGCTGGTGGAGTGGCGAGGTTCTCGTAGAAGTCAGCCCAACTGTTTCTTTGTAGGTCTGGATCATAGGAGAGGTTGCCATCTATTCTAAGAGCTAGCTGTGAGGCTTGGGATCCGTGGTTACGTCTTAATAACTTGAAGAAAGTTCCTTGGTCCTTTTCATGTGCTTCTAAAATCTCAGTGTAGAGCCTTGTTCTCTTCTCTGCTTCATGAGTTCTTTGGATTCTTCTT
Source organism: Platynereis dumerilii (assembly GCA_026936325.1). Taxonomy (NCBI): domain Eukaryota; kingdom Metazoa; phylum Annelida; class Polychaeta; order Phyllodocida; family Nereididae; genus Platynereis; species Platynereis dumerilii. The sequence continues at coordinate 2,887,296 of JAPTHN010000030.1, forward strand.
ACTTTGTTTGATGTCTGTCTTCTTGCTACTGTTAGGGGGTGATTCTTTTCAGGGCGGCCATTTTCCTTCCAGATGTGGTGTGCAAGCTTGGATTCAGAGATGGCATCTGAGAGCTCCGGGAAGAGCACTTTCATTCTCCTCTTTCTTTCGGTGATTTCCCTGACGGGGAAGGAGCTCGCTTCTGCCTCCTTTATTGTTTTCCTTTTAGTGTTTACAACTATACTCTCTCTGATTGGTCAGAACGTTGCATGTGACTGATTCATGTCTATTTTTAGCCTCTGATTCATGGATTGCACCATCTCCACGTGGTTATAAATGACACATCCTGAGGCATGTATTGTGTGTGTTGTTGGCCAATAGTGTTCTGTTTGAACTTGAAGAGAAGAGAAAGGGGTGGTTCTTCAAGTCAATACAATAATTTGTGTGGGCACACAAATTACATTGTATGTCCCTGATAGTTGTTATATGTCACAATGAGATCTATCCAAAAAGACTCCAAGACTCAGGAATTTTATTTTTCCCCCAATTACATAACAATTATTAACACTAGTTGCAGTGGCAGCTATTTCTACATGAATTTAAAATATACTTAAAGATGTATTATCTGCAACAGGATGACATCTCTAAGACAATTTCTTGTAGTAAGAGTGTGTCACTGATAGGCCTATAAATGTGTCATATATATATAGATCAAAGATGTCATTGGATTTTGGATACAAGCGAAAAATGTTTAATTTGGAGTCTTGAAGTTGGAGCCATGTAGTGATGCAGACCGGACCGCCTTGGACCGGTCCGGTCCGCGGTCCAGCCCTGGACTGCCAAAATACCGGACCACCTACAAAAAACCGGTCCAGTGTTGGACCGGACCGCTCAAGTGCTGGTCCGGACCGGTCCAGTGATTTTTCATGTCATGAACAGTATCGCATGAATTTTGTCATATTTAAAAATGAGATTTATGTCATATAGCTTGTTTTCATCCTCATTTTATCATAATTTTTTTAATGCCGATGGACCGCTCCTGGACCGGTCCAGTAACTAAATCGGACCACCTCATCCTGGACCGGACCAGGACTGGACCACTTTTGTAAACGGACCACCCTCTAAAAGGTTGTCCGGTCTGCATCACTAGAGCCATGGGGCTTCATAAAAGTTCTGGAATGTTTTAAAAACATTCCAAATGGCTTTCACTTTCATTTCTGTAGTTCCTGTTTTTGCCAGTGGTGGGGTAATCGCATGCCTTTTCACTACCTTTCCTCGTGAAATATAGTCCCTTTAATCAGTGTCAGCCTAATTGTAAGACCTTTAAGCTTAGTTTTATAAGATGACACACCAAATCATGTGTTTTACTTAGCAGAATTTGTTTTTTCTGTCCCTCCAAGGCTTGCCGCTATTGCTTTTAAAATTTTCATTCAGCTTTTGTGAAATGTAGGTCGCCCATGAATATTAGTTATCAGGTCCCCAAAACATCAAAAGTAGTTCGTCATGTTTTGCTGAACTTGAGAGCTGTCACTTATGGTCCAGCATGGCTGTCACACCTCCTTCCAAGTGTTGGCTGAACCTTCGAATTGCCTTTGCTGTCATTGGCATTTTAATAGGTGCTTCAATTTTCCCTGTTGCTGGCTTTAAATACAAGAACTGGGATGCTGCAGCCTTTGGTTTAATATCAGGTAAATATATATAAAGTTTTATTAGACATCTGAATATCAAGAAGATACATGTGTCCGCAAAAAATAGGAAAAAATACAACAATAAAAGAAATCAAAAACTATTCTACATCTATAAGAAATTTACACAATGAAAGTCAAATCTTAGGTAGTTTACAATAATGGTCCCAGTTCATCGAATTAAAAATGCAAATATATCAATTATAAATTAAAAATGCAAATATATCAAAATACAAGTGTCCAATGTCATTCAAATACAAGTCATGTCCATGTCACAAGAAAATGTCTCAAGGAGTTGTTCAGGCAAGCATGAACAGCGGCAACCGCTCGATTACGTCCATGCTATAGGCTGAGTATAGCGCCAGTCAGTCAGCTCAGGCAAACATTGCTGAGTCAATAATCGCAGTTATCACACAATAATTTCACAAAATGCCACAAGACAATTGTTGGCTTGGTGGACAGAGAGGCTTTCAGCTAAAAAGTACTATTTTTATTTATCATAATTATTCCCGACATACTCTTGTTACTTCATTACTTTATTTAGGTAGGTCCCTAAGGCTTGTATGATTTCGGGCCTTTTGTCTGAAAGAATTGATATGAATTGCTGGGTTTTATCAAGATTATTATAGTTAGGGATCAGACTGCTAACTTTATGTGAAAGCTCATGCCTAGGGACAGCGTTATTATAGCAAGTGAGGAGGCAATGGATTTCATCCTCTACTTCACCTGTGTCACATTTATCACATTTTCTTTCCTCTATTGGGGTTTTTGGAATATCATGTCTGCCTGTTTCTATTCTCAGATTATGAGAGCTTACTCTAAATCTTGCTATATTGCAGTATGTTTTCTTAGAGAGATTTAGATTTAGATAGGGTTCCAGACAGTAACTGGTCTTAAACAATTTATATGAGCGCAGCTTGGGAAATTTATCTGAATCATGTATATCATTTAAAATTCTGCTCTGCTCTGTGCTATACAGTTGATATTTTACTTCCTTTATCGACGAGTTGGGTTCAGAGGTTTCCCAATCAATAATGTTTGCTTCAGTCATTATTTTCCCTATTTTGCTGTACCAACCATTGTGACCATTATTGTATAGTTTTTCTTGTATTAAAAGGCATTTATTCAGGATGTCTTGACTTGGTAGATTTTTAATTCTTGCCCAGTAGGTTACTGAGGCTATTTGTTGTCTTACTTTAAGGGGGAATCTACCTGTCTCTGCGTATACTGCTAGTGTTGGTGTTTGGCGTCTTACACTAAGGATGTGTTTAAGATACCCTATCTGTATTTTCTCAATTTTAGCGATTTCCGTTGTACTGGACCAGAAGGTACTGTTGTACTCTAGGATAGGTAGTATATAACTGTCAAACATTTTAATAGCTAAGGACGGGGGTATATAACCTAAGGAGGGTCTCATTTTTCCATGTAGAGCAAAAAGTGCCTTTTGGGCTTGGGTAGCTATGTAGTCTGGCATCTCTTTATGAATATTTCTATGTGAGCTGATAGTGTGGCCCAGGTATTTGAACCTGTCAACCTTTTCAATTATCTGATTATCATATAGGAAGTGAGAGTTACTCTTGGTGCCAATCTGCATCACTTTAGTCTTTGAGGTATTTACGATAAGGTGCCATTTGCAGCAAAAGTTATGCAGCATATCAATGCTATTTTGCAGACCTTCAGCAGATTCCGATATCAGGACTATGTCATCTGCGTATAGTAAATGTGTAAAAACTGTACCATCTATGTCTATTCCATCTGCAATATTTAAGTATCCTGGGAGATCAGATAAGAATTCATTAAATAATTTCGGGCTTAAAATACCACCCTGAAGAACTCCAAATATACTGTCTATTGGAGTGCTTAAATTTCCATGCTGTTGTACCTTAGCTTGGGCTTTTTCAAACATACTCATGATTATTTTGAGCATTTTCGAACCCATTTGTTTCTTACTTAATTTGTAGTAGAGGGCATTTCTGTTAATATAATCAAAGGCCTTTGTGAAGTCCACAAAGCATAAATATACAGGTTTCTTTTTGGATTGTTGATGGCTAACAATAGTGTCTAATACAAATACACAGTCTGTTGTTCCGCGAGAGGGCGTGAAACCAAATTGAAAAGGGTCATCTAGGGCCATGGCATCATTTTTAAAGTAAAGTCTGGCATTTAGGATAGAGTCAAATGTTTTGGCCATTGCAACTGTTATGGTTATTTTTCTATAATTGTCTGGATTGGAAAAATCACCTTTTTTATGGAGAGCATTTATAAGCCCTTCTGCCCACTGCGTGGGGTATTCACCTTTATCAAAGATATAGTTAAAGATAGCACAGAAAGGAACTGTTAGCTCATCTGCTACATATTTGTAAAACTCTCCACTTATTCCATCTATCCCTGCTGCTTTATTGTTTTTAAGTTTATTCAGGTGTGATGCTACCTCAGTTTCTGCAATCTTACTATCACATATTCTCATACTTATTGTGTCAGGAACCTCATTTGTTAGGATTATTTGGTCTACTTTACTGTTTATTTGTGACATGTGTTCTTGATCAAAGTGGGGACATATTGGTGGGTGCATTTGTTTTGTGAAGTATTCATGAAAAGTGTCTATGTCTGGTTGTATGGATGTTTTTGTTTGTGTATTGGTGAGTTTATTCCAGAGTTTCCAGCACTCTGTTTGATTACTATTCTGTAGTCTATCCAGTTCATTCCTATTTGATTTTTGATGTAATCTTTTCTTACGCTGGATGGTGTACTTGTATTGTTTATGCAGTAATTTATATTCCAGGTTATGTGATTCAATATTTAGATCATGTGTTTTAGCATAATCATTAGCAGTTTTCCTAGCTACTTTACATTCATGATCATACCATGCATTTCTTGGAAAAGTGTTAGTTGTACTTTTAATTTGCTGTTTTTTAAAAGTAGACTGAATGCAGCTCTCTACATAGTCATAGGTGGATTTGATCACAGAGTCTACATTGGCATCGCTACTTAGGTTACATGACAGGTCAATAAGTTTATCCTGAACCAAGTCACCTTTTAGCATTACCTTATATTGTGGGATTTTGTCTCTGTCAAAAACATACCGAAAACGCTTATTGGGGAGACTTGTTTTAGGCTTAGTTTGTACAGGTATATCTGAGGTGAGATTGCAGTTCAGTGAAAATGTTAATGGGACATGATCAGATTCAACTAATTTAGAGCATAAGGTAAAGTTTAACATTGATTCAGAGGAACTTTTCGTGCTCAGGAGATAATCTACAGTGCTTTTACCAAGCGGGGCATGACACGTAAAATCATCAGTGTTGTTGGCATTGATAAAACCGTTCATTATTCGCATGCCACTATTTATGCACATTTGGGTAAGTTCTTTCCCAAAATTATTATGGGTTTTATCTCTCATTTGTCTTTCTTTGGAGTACCAGTCATTATTTTGTTCATTATTGGGGACTGAGGTCCCATAATTTAGATTTGCCATAAGATCATTGTCTTTACCATTTACATTTATAACAATATCGCTCAAACCTCCAGTGCGGCTGTTGAAGTCACCACACAAAACAACAAAAGGGGTGGACGCAAGAAAGCGAGCTATATCTGTTTGAAGAGTTTGAAAAATATCATTAAATCCAGAGTTAAGATAGATTTTTGATCCGGCTGGTGGTATGTAAGTGCCGCCAATTATAAACGGAGGTTGATTATTTTGTTTAAGACTTAACCAAATTACATGTTCATTATGCTTCTCTACTTTGACTAGGTTTTTCACTGTGTCTTTAATTAGCACTGCTATGCCACCAGAGGGCCGTTTAGCACGTGGATGTTTATATTTGCGTTGGCAATGAATATACTCAAAATTTGGTAATGATGGGCTGAAGTTATCAAGTTTCATTGTTTCAAACAGAAAGATAATTTCATATTTAGAGAAGAAATTTCTTATGCTATCTAGTTCTAGTTTACTGCCCATTCCCTGGATATTCCAGAAGAGCACTTGTACACCACAAAGTGTGCTCGAGGCTATGTCAAATTGACGTGGATCATTATTTGTTAAGTTCGGGAGCTCAAGGTCACATGAAGTTTCATTATTGCGAGTATGACTTAAGTGATTTACTTGATTGCAAAGTACAGAGTCATTATTTACAGCGTCAGTTACATTTTTTGCTTTTCTTGAGCTAAGGAAGTTGCAAGGAGATTCACAGTTTACAATTGAGTAGTTGGCACTAGCCCCTGAGATTGTGTTTTCTGTAGTCCTATCTGTTATCCTATTAATCAAATAGTCATTTATGTTTGTATTATTTGCCTCTCTATCGCTGTCCAGCTCAAGCACAACAGATTGATTGTTTAGCAGAATGTCCAAGCAGGGCAAGGGAACTGAGACCAGATCATTGAAATTTCTTGAGTGAATCAAGATACGGCTTGGTGATTATAGTGGAGATCCGTTTTCCGAGCGACACTTTTGATGGGTAGGACAGATGAATGTTGTCATTGAGACGAGCATTATCATTGCTGGCGAATGCAATGAGTCGATTGTTGGAGGCTATAAGGCGCATCAGTGCATTTAGTCTGTGGATAGCCTCTTGTCGCCTGGGGTTTCCCGTTGCAGCCAGACCAACAAGTACCAGTCGTGTCCAGGGGTAGACACGTATGACCTCCCGAATGAGACGCTCGTATTCGAAGATGAGACGATCGGGATGCATGCCATTGGCAGCTTCGATGTCACCTGCCATGATAATGATATGGCTCGGCTGCGTACGATCTCGGGTATGGGGAATGCGCGAGTGAATGTAGTCCAGCGTGCCACCGGGGTAGAAGACAGAATGCGCATCGATTGATTTGTCTCGGAGTATGGGGGCCATTTGTCGTGCGTTAGAGTTACCGAGAATCATCACAGGGGGCTTGTTTGGTACCGGCAAACGCCGAGCACCAGTAGAGTCATTTGATGTTCTCACTGTCAGAGGGGTTTGTGTAGTCGAGTTAGTGGGCTTTGTTGCCTTACGTTGCTCAGCAGTGACAGAGTTGCCCTTTGTAAAGGAGGTTCGATTGCTCTTTTGGGGGCAGACGACTGTGAGCGGAGCATCAGGAATTGGGGGCGCATTTGCTTCAGCCTGAAGTTTACCACGCAGCTCTTCTAGGAGGACTCCCATGACATTTCGTCCACAGAAGTCGGGGCCACACCCCCAGAAGCTGTCCGTATCAATGTTGTGGACTAATTTCTTCCTCCCAGTAGCAAGCAGAGTTTTCTTGAAGATTGGGCATTGTTCGGCTTTGCTCTGCAGGATGTCAGTCATAATTTTGGTTTTGTTCTCATGCCAGATTTCACTTTTTGAGATACTATTTGCAAGAGTCTTGGCTTGAGCAGCATATTTGGCCGATATGATTCGGCGGGCAGCGTCATGGCGGCCATGGAAAATCGCCATGCGATGTTGGTATGCATGTTCAGCGCTTCTGAACATCATACCATTGTGGTGGAGCCTAGTCAAATAGAAATTTGACAGGACATTTAAGTTACCATTCGATCGGAAAAGTGCCATGCCATAGTTCACATGAACATCATTTGAAGCAGAAGTCTGACATTCTTTTGTAGACAGATCTGGTGGAGTGGTCTGGGCTGCACTTTCCGCGATTGGCCGGGGCCTTGTTTGAGAATCATTGTCTTTGGTCTGTGTTCTAGTCTGGGAAGCACTGTCTTCCATTTTGAGAGGGACTGTCTGGGTGTCACTGTTTTTAAGCCGCTTTTGAGATTTAGCAGATGCGTCGTGATTCTGCAGCGGGGTGGATGACAGCTGTGTGTCAAACTTTAGGCCATGTGACGAATCAGGGTCATCGAATGAAATAAGGGATTGTGACATAGGCAAGAGTGAGTGGGACACATGGTCGTCAGGCATACTCAAAGAAAGAGATGACCTCATCAACTTGCCATGGCGGGACAAAGGGGTTGTCACACCGGATGTTGGTGTGGTCACAGTGATCTGCAGATCTGCCTGTGTTTCTGGTATAGCAGTCTGCGACAGTGTGTCAAAGAATGTTATGGAGTCATCCCCCTCTACAATTGGAAGAGTGTCAAGAACAACATCGTTTTTTGGGTTGCTCAGGAAAAACTGGCTGTCCGACAATGTTGTTCCTACCAAGAGGGATGAAGTAGATGCTCCGGTAGGATAGATGAAGTCCTCATCAGGTTGCTTTCGTTTGTTACGTTTGGGTTGAACTCGTCGACCGGTGTTTTTAGTTGGAGTTGGTGAGAAGATTGAGGCCACTTGCGAAAATGCAGCCTGAAGTAGTGCCATGGTGCAGCAGTAGTCTGCAGCATAGACCTGGAAAAAGAAAGAATACTAGGCAGACACTGGTGTTCACTTATTGTGTTAATGGAAGGTTTATAACAGCTGAGAAATTACTGAACTGATGATGAAAAATACTTTACTATAGTCTATAGGGCCGTTAACAGGTAAGGGTAATAGATTTCCGAGTCAGTGATAAAGGGTAATAGATTTCCGAGTCAGTGATAAATTCCTATTAATGTAACAACTAGGCCTAATGCATTTCCTATTCAATAAATCAGCCTAAATGTCTAAATGTCTAGAATTTAGTGTATAAGATGTTTGCAAACGTTTTTCTCTTCTATTACAAGTACAATGTAAAAATATATTTAAAACCCTAGGTTACATTTAGCCTGGTGACAGGGAAAACGAGCAGATAACAGCCTAGATAGTTGTTTAATGCTTTCAACTTATACAAAATTACAACAGATTTGCTAAGGAACACTGATTAAGTAAGATGGTGGGAAATGGCAATCCACAACCTGCACAAGAGGTGGGCTTAATATATGGTTTTAAATAGTGTTTTTAAGCACAAATTGCTTCTTCAGCATTGAAATGAAATTATGTTGCAAAAGTTGCCTATCTATAGGCCTATGTGTGAAATGTGTATTCACTTATTAGAGATCTCTAGGACGTCGAGCAGCTAAAAACAGTGCAACAAAAATGGCGGGAAATTGCCAGAAATCAAGGAAATGGCACTAAAATATTGTGTTTAGGGTTCCTACGGGATAATTACATGTGCTAACAATACACACAGGTGTCTAACAGTAGGTATATCCGTTTTTCAACTTTGAGGACCAATCTGGAGGGTAAAAACGTGCCGAAATGTGCTCTATTTGGTCACGAAAATGGGCGATATTTGGGGGTTTTGAGATGTAAACAGTTTGATTTCCAGGGCCAAAATTTTCGATCTAAGTTGAGCCTATAAAAAACGGGATATTTTCCTATTCAACACCAAATTTATAGCAGGGGAAGTATATAAAACAAACAGATGCAGTATTAAACAGATTAGAAAGGATTACTCAGCTTTAAATGTCGAAAATCATTGTAGAAAGTCGGAGCTCCCATCAGAAGCATCTGCCATTGTTGGCCACCTCCTTATTAAAAACAATATGAATCAGAATGATAAGTAAATATGAATCAGAATGATAAGTAAATTTCTGTGTTATGAAATCTTACAATTTGGCACATTTCTGTGTATTTTGTATTTGTTTAAACTTCTAAAATAAAAAGTTATGTAAAGTTGCAAACTACTGGCAGTAATGTCTCCCCCCCCCCCAATTGATAACTTATATTACAAGCATCCCATTGTCAATTGCCTCAGCAATGGTCTTGTTCAGTATCACTGTATCAGCAAATCAGTGTAGTATTTCCATTTATAAGCAGGAGGCTCTCTGCAGTTGTGACTAAGCATGTTTTTATATAATTAAGATTTAAGAAACACAATTCTTTAATTACTGTATGAGCTGTTTTACTCATTAACTTCAAATTCTCTGAATTGTCATACCTGTCCAAAAAAAAGATTAACAAAGTCTTGTTCTATGATCTAAGTTATGGTCTGCTGGTTTCCTGGGTATACATGCAGTATCTCAGAGCTGTGGTAACTGTGTATAGTTGTCATCAAATTTATAATTTTGGGATGTCATCAACAATTAATGGATCCATGCGCAATTTAGCTTACAAAAAAGTACATATTGGGAGTAAAATACTTAGCCCCCTCCCCCCCCCCCCAACTATCATCTGTTAGGGCCCTGATCAATATTAAAAGCCTTTGCCTTTATAAAGTTAACTTTCATGGTAAAGCCCTTTGTTCTTTAAGATATTTTGCTTACATTTTGCTTCTATTTTCTATTTCAGGAATTTTCGCAGCAATCACATTACACGTCCACCTCACGTATAAAAAGGACCAGTGGCAAAGACGGAGTTACCAACTTCGCTATTTAATGCTGTTTGGTTGCATCGGCCAATTAGCAGGACTCTGCGGATTTGTCACGTATCTCAGTTTAGCCATCGTTGAAAAGTTGCGTGAGTATATTTTGAAAACATAAATTTCATTTTCATTTTGCCATATCAATTGTTCAATGTTGATATTCAGCAGTACAGTTTCTGCACAACGACTTTGGAATTTACCTGTGATTCAGGAAAAAATTTGTTTGGCCTTCACTCAGCCTGCCACTCAGAACTGGAACTGTTTTTCGTGATCTTACGAATGTGGGAGACTTTTAGAGCACAGTCTATGCAGTCAGACTGGCATTATATATGGTCTGATGTGTCGCTGACCTCCTTAAACATGCAACCCTATTGTAGCTAGTGTAGAAATGTTGCAAACAATAATTATTGTGATGCCTGAGTACTTACAGAGATACAAATTATTGACGTCAACTATTTTATTCCCTTTTCTCCTCAGCTTTAGAATTCGAGGGCCCCAAAGGATATTACATAGTGGTGATCTGGACCTTTATGACGTGGAAATGGGCTTTCTTGTTATTTCTCTACTGCAAACAGTACCGCACTTTATTCGAAATCACTTTCCACCGATCTCCTGATATTAAGTATGAACAACTATAAGTTTCAATCGTTCATGGACTTCGGATGTATGTGTCTTTCATTGTTATACCAAATTTTGAAAATTTGATGTTGCAGATTTTTATTTTTGCAGATATTGTATAATGTTTGTATGAATTTATGAACTACATGTATTACAGTATGTCGTCAGAAAGTGTCTTTAGTTCTTTGTGGCAGGATTTGCATTTGTTTAACTTTGAGAATAGAAGTGTTGCTACAGTTAATTTTTAACGATATTTGAATAGGTGAGGCTATTGATTATGTCTACAATGTTTCTTTTTTTTTCTGGATTATCTATTTATCTTACAAACAGTCATGACAGCTATTGAGAATATAACTGTGAAGTTCATCTGTTAATTTCCGTGATATTTAATAGTGATGATTCTGTATCATTTAACTTTTTGTAGCTATCACTATGAAGCTATTGTCATTGCTGTACTTGCTATACCATATTTATTCAGCTAGATCTGTCTAGTTAAAGGCTACAACTTAGTAATGTTGTTTTTTATTTTGACTGAGTTGAAAGAGCAAAAATGAGTTGGATTTGGCCTGTAGTAGGTGGTCAGACCGTATCGTATGTGATTAAATTCTTGAGAAAATAATATTTACATTGCCAAACATGTGTAGTATTCTGTTTGCAATTTCTGTTTTCTTATAGGTTTGTAAACTTGTTTGAAGTGTATCTTGTAATGTCTCAATTCACAAATATTTTCAGAATTTACGAGCGAAAAACTAATCATGTTTTGTGTTGCATCTATGCATTTGACAAAGACAATGTGCAAATGAAATTTTAAATCTATTTCATTTTCATTCTCCATTTAACAATAATTAATGAATGGCCAAAAAATGCTTTAATCATGTTAATTGTAAGTAACTTTAAAAGAAGTAACTATGTTGAACAACAGATTAAGGTATTTATAATCATATTTATCTCTTTAGTTATGTACAGACTTATGTAGAGATTTAGTTATCTTCTGTCATGTATATAATGTTGATGTTTTGAACTGTTAAACTTTTGTTGCCCTTTAACATCAGCTTAATGTGATTTAGTATTATTGTATCACACTTATGATGGTCATTGAGTCCATAACAATATCACTGTCCACTATCATTGATCATGTGTATGCACTATCATTGTGAGCTAGTATACAAAGTATTCTACAATCTACATGCTAAATATCAGTTGATACATATCTGAATCGTTTACTTTACGAACATTGTTAGCTAGCCTCAAGTTTATATGACTAATGTACAAATGATATCATTTTAAGCATGACTCGAAGATGTTTGCTTGTTTAGATGAACTTGAACTTGTTATATTTACGATCTACAAACATTGCAATTTAGCCTTTTAGGTCAGTGGGTCATAAAAATATATATTATCTGATTTTGTGGTCACAATTAATAGGCTTATAGGAGACAATGAGGCAAGGTGATCCTTTGGTAATTTTAAAATAACAGGTCATTCCAAGTTCATACATATGAGCAGGGGTGTATCTGAAAGTGGCCCGAGGGAGGTCATAACGAACGGACAGCGATTTGTGCCTTTTCGATAATGTCGAAAAAAATTCTTATTACTTTATTGTCTGGCCAATGTCTGCAGTATGGTAAATTTACTAGGACTGTATCTGTTATCAGATGAAAATGGTACAACTGTCCGAGAAAGATTGGCTTACATTATAGCAAATCATTTTGCAACGCTATAGGCCTAATACTGTCTACAAGTGGACTGCTCTTGCATTGCCACAGATCAGAACATATGCTGTCTTGTGTTGCCACCTAGTGATTAGTATGGTATTCCGCGAGGTCCTGCCAGCGTCCACATCATTTCAACCAGAGGAACACACACAATTTTGTCTGGAAGACACCGGGGCTGTTTCTGAGTGTGCTGATGGCCTTGTCTACTTCCTTAGAGAATGCGATTGCCGAGTCTGACTCTGGTATACATCAATGTTTTATAGAAATTTTGTGAATGTGCAATGAAATTGGAAATATTTCTTCGGAGCTCAATGCTGAAGCATACAAAACTAACTTTTCTGCCAGGTGGCAGCAGCATGCAGTTCTCATTTTCACCAGACTGGGCCTAATATGTATGTATTGTAGATCAATTGGTTTCATTGTTACAGTAATTTTACTTCGCATATCATGTATGTTTGTTGCTGTATTGTTGTTGTACCGTAATATGGGGTGAATCGGGACACAGGGGTGAATCGGGACAGAAAAGGGATGTGCATTGTTTCTTCAAAGATAAACAACTTCCACTGAATCTAGGATATCAATTTTTGGCACAGTTATGGTACACATATGTGCGCATATTGTGATCGAATTTCAGACTTCTAACTGCAGGCATTGAGGAGCTGCAGCACCCGAAACTTGGCCCTGCATTATTAGAATTTTGACACACTGGTCAAAACTTTGCTTATTTATCAAACAATATAAACACCAGAGCCATGAAACTCGCAAGAAACTTCTTTTCTATTTAAAATGGTTTAAGGGGACCAGAAAAGTAGACTAGACATGGGATAATGTATATTTGGTCATAGGTTCAGATCCAGGTCAATGGCAAAGTTTCGGAAATAATCAAAATATACTCTACCAATTTTCATTTGAATGAGCCAGCATGGCTTTTTGATAAATTTTGTTGGACTTAGCATCATTTGTTATGGATTTAGTCCAGAATTATTAATCACAAGCAAAATTAGCCGAAAATTACAGTATTTGATTGTTTTCTGTCATTTATACCTTTTTTTTAAATCTGCATATTATCAATTGTATTGACTTCAGATTTTCCTCAAAATAAATATTTTGCATATCGAAGATGTTTTCTAATGTTTAGTCATAAGAAGCAAACACTTGAAGAAGCAAGGAAGTATTGATTGTGGATATAATGGAGTGTCCCGATTCACCCCAAACTGTGGGGTGAATTGGGACAGTGGATTTTTGGGTCCTGAGCACTGGGAATTTAAGATATCATATCAAGCTCCAAGGGCTACTTAGACCTTCTACCTGGACACAATTTGACACCATATTTCATTTTCTGACGCAATGTTTGTGTATGCTATCACAGAAAAACTGCCAATTCTGTCCCGATTCACCCCATATTACGGTATTGAGTTACGAGTAGGCTAAGACAAAATTAATGTATTTTCACATTTTCAACCATTGTTATTAATGACAGTTTTGATTCTTATTATATTGATATTGCATTTAAATTGACAATCATGTTAAGAAAGTTCATTTTGATGACACAAAATATTTGCACTAAGATATTAAACTTTTAAAAGTCGTTCATCGATGGTATACAGTATTTGATGTAATTTGTTGGACAATGTTGTCTTTTGAAAAATCCAAGGTAGAGTTATTTTCTCAGGAGAATGTTTGAATTCTGGACAGATTCTTGTGCTTAAAACACAATTTACTGTGATAATACACAAATAATACCTGGATGTTGTAAGTAGTAGTTATATAGGTAATTGATTTTCACTTTGTGGACTACATTTAGGCCTGTATGTTTAATTTGAAAGTCAGTCATAAAAAAGGCACATATTTCCGGAATTTCACTTGGAAAACTTTGCAGCTTGGTTACTGTCTTGAGAATATGCTGACCAAATGGAAATTTTTTTTTTGGTCATTACAAAATAATCCTTTATGTACAGCGATATACATAAGTTACAAGCCGCAGGTTCCCTTAGGTGCTTAACCATTAGCGACAAGGTGAGGGACACAGAAAAGTAGTCCAACAAAATCTGACTCAAAACAAAAGTCTTGCAGGCAGATTTGAAACTTTAACCTGCACATTTCGGTGTAACAGGAAAGGCGTATTCATACATGTGGCAGGTGCTGTTACTTAATAGTAAATACCTATGCATTTACATTTATTTCATTTGCTAGCAATTGCTTTAGCTCAGTTTGATGACGTAATGGTTGTATTAAATGTATAAAATATTGATATTGATTGACAATTAACAATTCACATTGAAAAACATGTTACTTTATTTAATTAGATAAATCCTCAAGTCACCAAATTACAAGTTCCGTTTCGTGAACAATCCTATTTACTATAAAATTGCATACTGCAACAAACGCAATATATACACTTGTTGGAACATATTTTTTGTACTTTAAATATGCAATTAAATGCTATGAAACATAAATGAGAGTCTGGTATTTTGTTGGTGATGATATTTTCAATTAAAAAATAAATTAGTGACATTGCTATAATGGAAGAATATCAGGTCCAGTTTGTTGTAGAAACATTGTTCTTCCACAAGGGTGTGTGGTAAACTAGCTTCTGGGGACCTCTGTAGCCAAGAAAAACTTCCATTTCTTATGGCGCTTTTCAATATTTGAATATCCGGTGAAAATCCACCTGGTCGTATGAAAATGTGTGAATTAACTCCATCCTCTGGTATTGGTGACAACATAGTTGCATTATATGCATTATATTTCAGAATCTCCACAGAGCAAATATATCCATCCTCAAATATATACATTAAAGAATCAAAAAGTCATTTCAATTGGGAAACAGTCTAATATCCTTATACTCGTAACGTTTCTGCCTCTTCTTGCTGCCTCCGTAGTTCTGCTTCTCTTTCCGTTTGTAGACGGGCCATTTCTTCTTCTTTTCTTAGTTGGTATTGCTTCGTCATTTCTGGTCTGGTGTCTGAAATAAACGGCAAATTTATAAATAATTTGTGTAATCTATGGAAATTGCGATAAAATGTATGAGGTTTGCAAGTGTCAAGTGGTTAGGACATAGTTCGCAGTGGTCACACTGACCATCACAGGTTCTTGGAGTGCAAGCGTGATTAGTCTAGTCACCCTTTGATCATATGAGATTGTAGCAGATTTACTTTAAAAGTAAACGAAGCTCAATCCATGACTTTCGACAATGGTAAATGGAATGTGACTGTTTCATGATATAAATTGTCAGTTGGTATTGCACAAGTAGGCCTACTTTACAGGCTTGCCTATTTCACTGAATGGCCTGAACATTGATCCCAAATAACTTTTTTGTAATTCTTCATTTGCTTTTCACACATAGGAGATGTATACATCCCAAATCCAAAAGCATCACTTTCAAAATTTAAATTGAAAGGATGATCAAGTTATAATGTCTTAAAGTTACATTAAAATGCACTAAAAATACTCCAGCTTGGGGTCACTTTGGCTGGACCAATCAGAGGCAAGGGCGGGAAATCTCTTAGCCAATTGGATTTAAGTATTCATCACTTTTCCCTTAGTAACTGAGAGAACCATCCGTGAAATTGGTTTATTTACATAGTGTTACCTACACCTTAAATTATCCCACTATGCGGTAGCAAACTTTCTTAAAATGCAGGTATACCAGTGTATTTATGAATGATGTCACAGATTTGGTTATGTTTCAAATGGATTGTGCTCAACAGCTCAAGGTATCTCTTCCAAAGTTTGAAATGTAATACTGGTACTTGTCCAGTGAGTGAGTGAGTGAGTGAGTGAGTTTGTGTTTTACGCCCCTGGCCCCATCACTGCCATCAGCACCGGTGTGGGCTATTTAGAGGCAATGGTAATTGTCCAGAAGCCCTCACTTGAGAAGACACAGGCAATTAACATGCCTCCTGTAAAGTCTGTAATGCATTAGCATTACTAGCATAACACCCGTGAAGAAGTGTGAGGGGAAATTGGTGTGTTAGAGCAAGTGAGATATTAAGAAATGGTCACTTCACTTTCTGTGACTGTAATTTGGAACCTGAAACCTGGCTAAGGACATTGTAGGGAATGTAGAAAAGGTGCATGCAAGTTTTCACAACTGGGCTATCAGTAGTTTTGTTGGAGTAGCGTAAGGGGTCCATGAATTAATAGTATGATATACTTACACATTAAATAATTTCCTAATTTGACGCCCAAGAATAATGTTCCCACTGCAGTGAAGGCCATGCAGAATGAGACGACACTTTTGTGCATGAGGTTGTACACCCTCACTTTATTCCAAGAAGATGAGGCC
Organism: Platynereis dumerilii; assembly: GCA_026936325.1. Lineage (NCBI taxonomy): Eukaryota > Metazoa > Annelida > Polychaeta > Phyllodocida > Nereididae > Platynereis > Platynereis dumerilii. The sequence continues at coordinate 2,903,816 of JAPTHN010000030.1, forward strand.
ATGTTTGTTGAATGTTCGGAATTCTGAAAAACAAAGAATAAATTGTACGTACATACCACTATCAGATTATTCTTTAGTGTACAAAATCTAGAGGTGGATCCAGACAGGGTAGTCTTGGGGAGGAGGGGGGCATTTGTCGTTTTGGCATTCGCGGGCCCACGTTGCTCCATATTTTCTTCAAAAGGTTATTGTTATTTCCATCTGGGGGGGGGGATTCGCCACTGTAACCTATTTACCACACCCAAGCCAGTTTGTTGAATAATGAGATTGGCGGCCAGAGCGCATCATACATTTTACAATTTAACAGTGTTTGAGCCCAATTTTTTTGGCTACTTGTATTGGCCATCCATAATAAATCAGTCGTTACAAAACCAAGGTGGCTCTTGCAAGGAGATTAACAAATAGTCAAATATAGAGACCCAGCTGTATGATTATAGACGGGACAGAGCCACCGGCTCACCGAGCGAAGCGAGGTGTCTCGTCCCTTATGGCTATCAGGCGAGTGGAGTGCTCCAGATGGTTCAATAAAAAAAAGTGATTCAGACATCCCATAATATGATCCTGGCACTTGCTTCTCTTCACGCGTGACTACAACGTGACTACCTTCTTCTTCTTCTTCTGTGTGATATTCCCCAAAAAAAAATGTCCAAAAAAAAAAAATTTTCCAAAAAAAAAAAAATTTCCAAAAAAAAAAAATTTTCCGAAAAAAAAAAAAAAATTTCCGAAAAAAAAAAAAAATTTCCGAAAAAAAAAAAATTTTCCGAAAAAAAAAAAAAATTTTCCGAAAAAAAAAAAATTTCCGAAAAAAAAAATTCCGAAAAAAAAAAAATTTCCGAAAAAAAAAAAAATTTTCAGAAAAAGAAAAATTTGCCCAAAAAAAAAAAAAATTCCGAAAACAAAAAATTTCGGGAAAAAAAAAAAAAATCCCAAAAAAAAATTTTTCCCGAAAAAAGAAAAAAACTACGGAAGCCATTTTAGGACATGCAAAAAAAAAAAAAAAGTTAAATTGTACAAACGATTTACTATATTGTACAAACAATCTAGTAAATTGTACAAACAGTTTACTAAACTGTACAAACCATTTACTATATTGTACAAACAATATACTATATTGTACAAACAATCTAGTAAATTGTTTGTACAATATAGTACATTGTACAAACAATGTACTATATTGTACAAACGATTTAAATTGCTATTAAATTGCTATATTGTACAAACGATTTACTACATTGTACGAACGATTTACTACATTGTACAAACAATTTACTACATTGTACAAACGATTTACTACATTGTACAAACAATCTAGGAAATTGTACAAACAGTTTACTACATTGTACAAACGGTTTACTACATTGTACAAACAATTCACTACATTGTACAAACAATCTAGTAAATTGTACAAACGGTTTACTACATTGTACAAACGATGTACTAAATTGTACAAACAATGTACTACATTGTACAAACAATGTACTATATTGTACAAACGATTTAAATTGCTATATTGTACAAACGGTTTACTACATTGTACAAACAATATACTACATTGTACAAACGATTTACTACATTGTACAAACAATTTACTACATTGTACAAACAATTTACTAGATTGTACAAACGATTTACTACATTGTACAAACCATTTACTACATTGTACAAACGATTTACTACATTGTACAAACGGTTTACTACATTGTACAAACGATTTACTATATTGTACAAACAATTTACTACATTGTACAAACAATATACTACATCGTACAAACGATTTACTACATTGTACAAACGGTTTACTACATTGTACAAACGGTTTACTACATTGTACAAACGATTTACTATATTGTACAAACAATTTACTACATTGTACAAACAATATACTACATCGTACAAACGATTTACTACATTGTACAAACGATTTACTACATTGTACAAACAATCTAGTAAATTGTACAAACAGTTTACTAAACTGTACAAACCATTTACTATATTGTACAAACAATATACTATATTGTACAAACAATCTAGTAAATTGTTTGTACAATATAGTACATTGTACAAACAATGTACTATATTGTACAAACAATTTAAATTGCTATTAAATTGCTATATTGTACAAACGATTTACTACATTGTACGAACGATTTACTACATTGTACAAACAATTTACTACATTGTACAAACGATTTACTACATTGTACAAACAATCTAGGAAATTGTACAAACAGTTTACTACATTGTACAAACGGTTTACTACATTGTACAAACAATTTACTACATTGTACAAACAATCTAGTAAATTGTACAAACGGTTTACTACATTGTACAAACGATGTACTAAATTGTACAAACAATGTACTACATTGTACAAACAATGTACTATATTGTACAAACGATTTAAATTGCTATATTGTACAAACGGTTTACTACATTGTACAAACAATATACTACATTGTACAAACGATTTACTACATTGTACAAACAATTTACTACATTGTACAAACAATTTACTAGATTGTACAAACGATTTACTACATTGTACAAACCATTTACTACATTGTACAAACGATTTACTACATTGTACAAACGGTTTACTACATTGTACAAACGATTTACTATATTGTACAAACAATTTACTACATTGTACAAACAATATACTACATCGTACAAACGATTTACTACATTGTACAAACGGTTTACTACATTGTACAAACGATTTACTATATTGTACAAACAATTTACTACATTGTACAAACAATATACTACATCGTACAAACGATTTACTACATTGTACAAACGATTTACTACATTGTACAAACAATCTAGTAAATTGTACAAACGATTTACTACATTGTACAAACAATTTACTATATTGTACAAACAATTTACTACATTGTACAAACAATTTACTACATTGTACAAACAATGTAGTATATTGTACAAACAATGTAGTATATTGTACAAACAATGTACTACATTGTACAAACAATGTACTACATTGTACAAACAGTTGTAAAAATTGCTATATTGTGCAAATGATTTACTGCCCTGAACAGACAATCTATCTATCTGTCTCAATCGGTTTATCAGCGTTTCCTCACCCAAAGATAGATAGAGAGATAGAGCGATAGATAGACGGATGATTGGGGCTTTACTTCTTGTATTTATGCACTTGGTAGACTAATTAGGACAGGAGGAGGACATGAGATGAAGGATGATTGAAACAGCTGTCTAACATAGGCCCAGGTGACATTGCAATAGCCGGATGCGAACCCTGGAACCAGTGATTGGCAGCTAGATAGATAGATAGATAGATAGATAGATAGATAGATAGATAGATGGATGGATGGATGGATGGATGGATGGATGGATGGATGGATGGATGGATGGATGTTTACAGAATATCTGATGTCAGGTATTTCCTTCTCTTTATTCCAACTTTTGAGGGAGAGACTTGATCAAAATTTAGGAAGTAATGTATACCTGGTAAATCGTTTAAACGATGTAGTAAATCGTTTAAACGATGTAGTAAATCGTTTAAACGATGTAGTAAATCGTTTAAACGATGTAGTAAATCGTTTGAACAATATAAGTAACGCTGGCTCAATCACTGAATTGTCATTTGCAAGATTGCGGTTTGTGAGCCAACCAGCTGTCCGATTGACTTCAAATAAATTGCATTTTGAAGCTATTGAGTTCAGCTTTATGTTGATATGTTTTGTTTTGCAAAAATTTAACAAGAAGTTGGTCAAAATAAAACGCGAAGATGAGGTACGGACAATTTTTTTTTTTTTTGCACTTGTCTCCTAGTTCAGCAGTGATCAGCCTGGTTCAATCTGATGGGTATTTATCAATGTCTTATTTCATTATCTATTCTATATACATATATAAAATTCCACATGTAATAGATAGATAGATAGATAGATAGATAGATAGATAGATAGATAGACAGATAGACAGATAGACAGATAGATAGATAGATCAACTCTTGCAAGATGAGCTTTGGACACAATTCATCAATTATTCTATTTATATCTGTTTATCCAGCTATCCATCTACATGAATCTATTTATAGGCCTAGATGTCTATCTATCTATTGAATCTATCCATCTATCTATTTATATGATTGACATCAATTCCAATGAAAGTATGTGAGCGGCCAGGGATTGCTAAGTTAGTGTCACCGGGAGACCAACTTTTTCCAGAAACTCTCATTATTGTGCATTTGGATGTCTTAATTTTAAGTTGTTGGCACCCTTTATGTATCAAAAAAAATTCTTGAGTGTCCATTTCTGATTTTCTATTTTCATTAATTAAAATTTGTGAAATTCCTTTGATGAACACCAGTTCAATTTCTAAATCAGTTCAATTTCTAAATCAGATCAGTTCAATTTCTAAATCAGATAAGTTCAATATCTAAATCAGATCAAAAGTTCAAACTCCCATTTGCATGCATATCAGGAGCCATAATTATAAATCTAAGAGATATTCAGTTGATCGTTAAATGTCGCACATCTTAACTGCTCACACTTAAAAATGCACAACTATCAACAAAGCTTAAAAACTAATTTCTATTTGAGGTATGAACTTGAAATTTGGCACTGATGCAGCTGAATATACTCAAAAATGTTGAGAACTGGCATCAGGCCACATTTTGTGAGACTGCTTCAAATACCCAATTCACAACCAATGCAAATCGAGGCAGAAACCCTTTTTTCCATTAAATCCATCAGTCCAATTTTTGATGTTTACAGATAATGAGAGTTGTTCCCCTGACCCTTTCATGCATTTTCACTGCATGTTGTTGGTTTTGGGTTGATTTGAGCCCAAATTGGTGTTTCTCGGATTTTTGTTTGTAACATCTTCTTCAAAACTGTTGTGTCATAAGCTTGGATAATTACACCAATGTGACAATTTTTTTAAATGCAATCTGGTTAGACTTCTTTATTGACACTATATGAAATCATTATCATGTGAATGTGGTGGGTATTCTCTGCATTACAGCCTCATTCAACTTTGCAAATCTCAAATTTGAAACAACCATACAAAATTGTGCCTGGTTCTTCGGAAAACCAATGGATTTTCTTCAAACTTTTCAAATCTCTGGCTAAACAGTTAGTGAGCATGCTTGGAAGGTTACAAAGAATTATCTTGAGTAGTTTACAAATTCTGCCTCTTTTAATATGTGTGCGTTTTAAGTCTGAGCAGTTTATGAATAATGGTTTAAGGTTGTTCTATCGGTCTCCCAGTCAAAAATCCTTAAAAAATGCTCTGCTTCATCTACATTTGTTATATCGTTTGTACAATGTAGTAAACCGTTTGTACAATATAATAAACCGTTTGTACAATGTAGTAAACCGTTTGTACAATGTAGTAAACCGTTTGTACAATGTAGTAAACCGTTTGTACAATGTAGTAAACCGTTTGTACAATGTAGTAAACCGTTTGTACAATGTACAGTAAACCATTTGTACAATTTAGTAAACCGTTTGTACAATGTAGTAAACCGTTTGTACAATGTAGTAAACCGTTTGTACAATGTAGTAAACCGTTTGTACAATGTAGTAAATCGTTTGTACGATTTAGTAAATCGTTTGTACGATTTATTAAATCGTTTGTACGATTTATTAAATCGTTTGTACGATTTAGTAAATCGTACAAACTATATAGCTGACGCTGGCAAAATCACTGAATTGTCATTTGCAAGATTGAAGATTGTGAGCCAACCACTGGTCCGATTTACTTCAAATAAATTGCATTTTGAAGATATTGAGCTCAGCTACAAGTACATATGTGTTGTTTTGCCATAAATTAAATATAACGTGTTCAAAATTAAACGCGAAGTCGAGGTACGGAAAATGTGTTTTTTAACCTTGTTCAACCTTGTTCAATCTGGCTGAGTTTTGATGGTTTTTTTTTATTGATGTATGACCATATATGTGATAGTCATATTATAGAGGCTGAAGTTAAATTAAACTTTAAAAAACAAAAAATAATAAAGCTGCAGGAATAGATGGAATAAGTGATGAATTTTATAGATATGTAGCGGATGAGTTAACAGCACCTTTCAGTGCTATCTTTAAAGGCAAATGCTCATCAAAATCCTACTTTTAGTAATAATAGTATAAGCATAATTATATCTTCCCATGAAAGAATCAGATGTTGCGAATGCATTCAGCTAACATTTTGCTAAATCGTTTTTCGCCATATATGAGGAAAAATTTATTAAATTGGCATTTCAGCCAAATTTTGTGGTCTTCCGTAACGTTCAGTCAGCTGTGCAGTGACGCAGGGCTGGGTGGCCCTCCCCCTCCCTCCTCAGATAGATAGATAGATAGATAGATAGATAGATAGATAGATAGATAGACTTATAGATAGACTGATAGATAGACTGATAGATAGACTGATAGATAGACTGATAGGTTGAAGAAGTCTTAAGCTGAAGATTAGTACCAAATACTTGGCTAGAAGGGCACTCAATTGGTTAATTCAAGCCTATTTAAACAATGTATAGTAAACCGTTTGTACAATGTAGTAAACCGTTTGTACGATGTAGTAAATCGTTTAAACGATGTAGTAAATCGTTTGTACGATTTAGTAAATCGTTTGTACGATGTAGTAAATCGTTTGTACAATATAGCTGACGCTGGCACCATCACTATATTGTCATTTGCAAGATTGAAGATTGTGAGTCAACCAATGGTCGGATTGACTTCAAATAAATATCATTTTAAAGATATTGAGTTCAGCTATCTGGGCATATGTGTTGTTTTGTTAAGAATTAAAAAGAAGTTGGTCAAAATAAAGCGCGAAGATGAGGTACGGAAAATGTTGTTTTTTTCTGCACTTGTCTCTTAATTCAGCAGTGTTCAGTCTGGTAGCTTCAAAAATGCATGTGTGGGCGGACCTGACAGGCAGCACAATCAGTGAAATGTGGGTTTGAACTTTTGATCTGATTTAGAAATTTAACTGCACTCTAAAAATTTCAGACAGAATCGGTTTTTTAGATTCAAAATGGTTTTTTGACAAACCAAATTTCAATTTAAAAAACCAACATGGATTTTTTTAAAAATCCATGTTGGTTTTGCATTTCTTTTAGATGGATAGATGGATAAATAGATATATAAATAGAATGATTGATATGTGTTCAAAGCTCACCCTGCAAAAGTTCATAATTATATCTACAATGTATCTATCTATCTATCTATCTATCTATCTATCTATCTATCTATCTATCTATCTATATATATGAATTGACATTAATTCCAATAAAAGTATGTGAGTGGCCAGTGATTGCTAAATTAGTGTCACTGGGAGACCAACTTTTTCCAGAAACTCTCATTATTGCGCATTTGGTTGTCTTAATTTTAAGTTGTTGGCACCCTTTCTGTATCAAAAAAATTCTTAAGTGTCCATTTCTGATTTTTCGTTTTCGTTCATTTAAAATTTGTGAAATTCCTTTAATGAACACCAGTTAAATTTCTAAATCAGATCACAAGTTCAAACTCACATTTCACGAATTGTGCTGCCTGTCAGGTCCACCCACAAATGCATTTTTTTAAGCTAACCAGTGAAGTTCTGCTGTGTTTTTCTGAGCGCGGACCTTACAGGCAGCAGCACGGACCTGAAAGGCAACAGTCCCAGTGACCTAGAAGCCAATTCGATACCCATTTGGACTTAAATTTCACCTGCTTGAATGGCAGACTGTGCTCAGTCAGGGTATAAGGTTATTCCATCGGTCTCCGAGTCAAAAATCCTTAAAAAATGCTCTGCTTCATCTACATTTGCTATATCGTTTGTACAATGTAATAATCCGTTTGTACAATGTAGTAAACCGTTTGTACAATGTAGTAAACCGTTTGTACAATGTAGTAAACCGTTTGTACAATGCAGTTAACCGTTTGTACAATGTAGTAAACCGTTTGTACAATTTATAGTAAACTGTTTGTACAATGTAGTAAACCGTTTGTACAATGTAGTATATCGTTTAAACGATGTAGTAAATCGTTTAAACGATGTAGTAAATCGTTTAAACGATGTAGTAAATCGTTTAAACGATGTAGTAAATCGTTTAAACGATGTAGTAAATCGTTTGTACTATAGCTGACGCTGGCTTCATCACTAAAATGTCATTTGCAAGATTTAAGATTGTAAGTCAACCAATGGCCCGATTGACTTCAAATAAATTGTATCTGGAAGATATTGAACTCAGCTACGTGTACATATGTGTTTCAATGCCAGGAATGGACTAGAAGTTGGTTAAAATAATACACAAATACGGGTCACGGAAATATGTTTTCGCACTTGTCGCTTGGTTCAGTCTTGTTCAATCTTGCAGGTTATTGATTGGATATTTATCAATGTCTTATTTCATTATTTTCTACTAAAAATTACTCATTATAGAAGACAAAATATAGAAATAGAGTTAGTTTGGGTTCACTTTGCACAGATACATTGGGAAATTGAAGGGAAAAAATGATGTGACACACATACAGCATGACACTCAATAATGTTTTATAGTTTTCTGTAACAATGAATATAAACTTATCACACTTAAAAACGCACACCTATTAACACAGCTTAAAAACAACTTCTAATTAAGGCATAACCATAAAATTTTACATTAATGATGCTGAATATCCATGCCAAGGGTCTGGAAAGTTTCAATGAAAAATAAAAGTGAATGGGCGGCATCAGGCCACATTTGGTGAGACTGCTTCAAAAACCAATGCAAATCGAGGCAGAAAACATTTTTGCATTAAGTCCATCAGCGTCCAATTTTTTGAGTTTTGAGTTCATGGATAATGAAAGTGGTTTCCTTGACCCCTTCATGCATTTTAAAGCATGTTGTGGTTGTGGGCTTAATTTGAGCCCAAATTGGTATTTTTCACATTTTGTTTGTAGCATCCTCTTCAAAAATGATGTGTCATAAGCTTGGATAATTACCCCAATGTGAGAATTTTTTGCAAGGCAATCTTGGTGGCCTTCTTTGTTAACAATTTGAGATCATTAACATGTGGATGTGGTGGGTATTCTCCGCATTTCAGCCTCATTCAACTTTGCTAATCCGAAATTTCAAACAACTATAAAAAATTGTGTCTGGCTCTTCGGCTCTTTGAAAAACCGACAGATTTTCTTCAATCTTTGGCCAAACAGTTAATTAGCGGGCTTGGAAGGTTACAAAGAATTATCGTTTGTACAATGTAGCAAATTGTTTGTACAATGTAGTACATTGTTTGTACAATGTAGTAAATTGTTTGTACAATGTAGTAAACCGTTTGTACAATTTACTATATTGTTTGTACAATATACTATATTGTTTGTACAATGTAGTAAATCGTTTGTACAATGTAGTAAATTGTTTGTACAATATAGTAAATCGTTTGTACAATGTAGTAAATCATTTGTACAATATAGTACATTGTTTGTACAATGTAGTACATTGTTTGTACAATGTAGTACATTGTTTGTACAATGTAGTACATTGTTTGTACAATGTAGTACATTGTTTGTACAATGTAGTACATCGTTTGTACAATGTAGTAAACTGTTTGTACAATTTACTAGATTGTTTGTACAATGTAGTAAATCGTTTGTACAATGTAGCAAATTGTTTGTACAATGTAGTAAATTGTTTGTACACTATAGTAAATTGTTTGTACAATGTAGTAAATTGTTTGTACAATGTAGTAAATCGTTTGTACAATATAGTACATTGTTTGTACAATGTAGTACATTGTTTGTACAATGTAGTACATCGTTTGTACAATGTAGTAAACTGTTTGTACAATTTACTAGATTGTTTGTACAATGTAGTAAATTGTTTGTACAATGTAGTAAACTGTTTGTACAATGTAGTAAACTGTTTGTACAATTTACTAGATTGTTTGTACAATGTAGTAAATCGTTTGTACAATGTAGTAAATTGTTTGTACAATGTAGTAAATCGTTTGTACAATGTAGTAAATCGTTTGTACAATATAGCAATTTAAATCGTTTGTACAATATAGTACATTGTTTGTACAATGTACTAGATTGTTTGTACAATATAGTATATTGTTTGTACAATATAGTAAATGGTTTGTACAGTTTAGTAAATTGTTTGTACAATTTACTAGATTGTTTGTACAATATAGTAAATCGTTTGTACAATTTAACTTTTTTTTTTTTTTCATGTCCTAAAATGGCTTCCGTAAAAAACAAATAAAAACAATTCCACAAAAAAACAAATTCCCAAAAAAATAAAATTAGCAAAAAATAATGCTTGGATATTGTCAACCAATCGAGTAGTTACAAGTCCCGTCTTCTATGCTGTGGCATTATCATATTAAGATTATAATGATTATTGTCTGCCACAGCCACTCTGAGTTTGAAAAGACATAACAATCAACATCATGAACATGCCACTTGGTCTTGAAATAATTCAACCTTAATTTCATGGCATGCTCAATGCTTGTTTAGCTGGTCTGGTAGGCGTGCATGGCTTTGCCACTTATTATCAGTGGTTCCTTAAACACCAAGTTAACGTATTTAACCCTCAAATAATGAAATACCGACCTATTTTATAAGAGTTGCAGTTGTCAATGTCACGTTTTTGACAGGTCGCATGTGTTTACAAAATTTTTGATATGGCCGTGTAATTTTCGAACTTTATGTAACATCGCAGTTCACGAAATAAATGCATTTGCTCAATGAAAGAGTTACCAAAATATAGAATAAATTCAAACAGAGAGAATATGCTGAACAATGACATCTTTTATGAAAGATTAATATTTTCTAAATCAATTTTGCCGTATCAGTTTCGCGAGCAGACGACCATTTCCTGTTTTGATCAGCTGAGATTTTTTCAAAACACGTTTTTATTCCTTGAAATTCTAATTATTTCTGCCATAATTTTGTAATTCAACTGCTCTAAAAGTTGAGTTTAATGTAGATGTCGGAGTTCTAGTGACATTAGGCCACTGTGACTTCAGAAAGACTGTGATAAACGTGATTTTTGTGTGGTAACTACGGACGCCAAATCAGCAGTGCAGATTGGAAAGCATGTTCATGTGCTGAGCAGGTGCTCGGATAACTCACAAGACACAAGTTACTTAGTTAGACAGTGTTCTTAAATTTCTGAAGATGGCATCTTGCAGGTGAGTTTTTTTAATAAAACATTTCTCAATTTTGGTGAAATGCATTCTTTTTGTGCAGACTTGAAATAATTAATTTCTGCCAGGGTATTTCTTAATAAAGTGTTGCTTGATTTAGGAATTAATATTTGGGGACTTTACGCGATTGAAATAAATAAATTCCTGCCATAATCGCCATGAAATAAATAATTTCCCAGCAAGGAAAACTCCAAGCCCCCTCTCTGGAAATTAAATGGTTGCCCCAATTAATCCTATGAATATTTTCTAGATCAATCAATTTTTAAATTAAAATAATAGGCCTATACTGGTATCGCTGGTCTGCATGCAATCATGATTTCTTTGTCACTTCCTTGAAAACTCTGGACACACTAGTAAATTTTGTTGTTGTTTACTTTTCAGTAGACAGAAGGGAATGCAGGTATGTCCTATATACCACCTTGTTTATAAATTTCTAGAAATTTTATACCAATTAATTATTAGCTTTTAAGCGGTCATTTGTTATCAGAGATATTGTTTTATTTCGACAATCTTGATATCAAAAAGATACATGTATCAGAAATAAGAAATAATTAAGAACTTTCAAGATTCTCACTTTTCCAGCACCATAAATATTTGATAATTTTCCATTCCATCGTAATGTTTATGATTGAATGGTCTTTATGGTTTATTTTCCAGCCAAGACTGCCAAAGCAGAGAAGCATGGAAATGCTACCTCCAGATGGTACTTATTGAAATCATTACTTCTTAGTTATAGCAATTTTTGCTTTGCTTATATTTCAAAAACTGTGCATACAATTTTGGCCTATGAAATAATTATCCACGAAATTGAGCTATTAATAGTTGTATACTCTGTTTCTTGCATACTTTCTCTCATTCTAACACATTTTAGCCAAGGATTTTGCTAATTGCCGGGCGATAAAATTAATCATAGAACTGTGTAGAAGTGCGATGATTGACTTGTCCTATCCTATAGATGTATATTCTCCTTATAGTTTGATTTTAATAAAAATCATCTTATAATATGAAATGTTATCTCCACAGATGAGGATCAGTTCCGTCCTACCAGTGCCAGTTCGACGTCATCCTCAAGGTGAGTATTTGACCATTTTGGCATTAATATGGGATGTAAAGCCCCAATCATCCATCTGTCCATCACCTCATGTACTATAGTATTCAGTGAGATACACTTAGTTATGATTATGATCCCCTGAATTTGGAGGTGGGGGGGGGGGTTAACGCATTTGCAGTGTGCTGCCCTGGCAATTGCTTGGTCCAGGGTTCGAATCCAGCTTTTGCCAGGACACTTGGGCCTATGTTGGGCGGCAATTTTCATCCTTTGCCTTGTTGCTATGTCCTCCTCCTGTCCTAATTAGCCTACCAAGTGCCTATATATATACAGGACGTACAGTCGGAACCATCCATCCATCCCTGAATTTGGAGAACACTCCTATTCTGTCATCATGTGAGTCATAGTGGGTGATAAGAAAAAGTGTATATTTGATCATCTGAGGCAGCTGGGTGTTTCAGTGTTGACCTGCTCCTCTAAGGGACCATTCAGAATTTATGACTGGGGGGGGGGGGTAGGTTTCGGCAGAACTTCCCGTCAAAAATTGATACCCGCCCCTTGAGTTCCATGCGGATTTTTAGTACCCCACCCTTAGGTTTCACGCGGTTTTTTTAGCACCCCCCCCCCGTCCGCGACATACAAAGCAATACATACATATGTGGTTATACATTTGCCCCTTGCACAGTCGTGCGTACAGATTCGCGGACTTTTGCGTGTAAAAATGCGTGGTCAAATTGAGTATATGCGCGTTTTATAAAATTTTTGTTTTGTTAAAATTTCTTACCCCCCTTGGACATGTTGTCAGAAATTAGTATCACCCTCCCCCTTGGAACATGTGTGAAAAGTTAGTGCCCCCTAGGGCAAAACTCCCCCCCCCCCCTCCCAGTCATAAATTCTGAACAGTCCCTAAAGGTCTTTGCCTGCATGAGTTCGAACCCTCGTTGGGGACCCATCAGCCAATATTCCATAAGTGAGTTTGGTGTCCTCAGTTGTTTCTTCATCTTTCCACCAGGATTGCTCCAGTCAGTTTTTGTGACTGCCTCTGCCACCTAACATACGGCAACCTGATTTCTGTCCATCAGAACATTCAAGTATGAAGAATTTACTGATTCCAAACGAGGGTCCTTTACAGTGTACATTGTTTGTCCTCTATGTCAGTAATCTTGTACTGGCTTTATTAATCAATTTGCTACTATACTGTATAGTATTAATGGATGGTGATGAGTCCATCGTATAGAAATATATTTGGTCCATTATATAATTATCAATTGGACGAAGAAAAGTTATATGAATTTTAATTGTCTTAAATTTTTTCGTTGAGATAATCAGGGGGCCTCGGAGTTTTCCTTGATGCAAATTATTTGTTTCACCGTGATGACGACAGTAATCATTTATTTCGAGTGCCCGACGTCCACAAATATTAGTGTCTGAATCAAGCGACACCAAGATTTAGTTAAGAAATACCCCAACCAGAAAAACTCTAAGCTTCCCCTCCCTGGAGATTAAATGGTCGCCCCTTAGAATGTTTTCCCTAAGAGGCTTTTTCTTTAAAATTCTCCCTCTTCCTTTCTTTTATTTTTTAGTGACTTGGCATTCAGCTCATTCCTCTTAGCAGCTTAGTCTTGTGAAAAGCAAAAAGACCAGACAACTGTTGCGCTGTGACAGGACTTCTGATTCCTTTGTCTGAAGCATCGCTGCATTGTCAGTTCTGGACAGCACCAATGACTTGCCATTGTGCAGCGTAATGACAGAAGTGTCTGGGGTCCTGCAACTATGCTGCAGCAAATTCTTTGGAAGGACAATAGATAAAAGTATCTGCTTTCTTATGGTGTCTTGTCTACTTGAAGTGTCTGGCAATCTGTTTACTTGTTCAATTTTTATGAAACATTGGGACTTAGCTCAGTGGCTGTTTTCCTCTGGAACCTGGATTTGATTCCTGGTCCGCTAAGTTACCTAAAAAAAGTCACTGCATAATACAGGATGTAAAGCCCTTCCTCTGACTCATTCATCCACTGTGTTATGTTCAAGATGAATGCTTTAGTTGAAACTGCAGAGTAAATTGACTTTTTAAAATTGAATGGAGGCAGCTAACATAAGAGCATACAAAATATAACTCTAATGTGATTTTCACAAAATGCAATGAAAGTTTATTTTCATAATTGTGAAGAACTTTCTGGCTTAGGCCAGATATTTTTAATTCTTAGCTTCTCAGATCGACCGACCCAACAGATATTCTGCCTACGGAAAACAAAAATTGGACATACCCACCAATTTTATTAAATTTTCATTGCAAAAAAATTTAAATTTAGCCTTTTTTTTGCTCTGCCAACTACTGACCCTAGGAAAAGTGCCTTAAGATTATCCGAGAAGCTAAAGATCAATTATGGCTGGCCTTATTGTGGCACAACCGTATTGTTCAGTAATTAGATAGTATTTTTGCTCCTGTCTTTCTCTCTTTTGTGCCATCTCTCTGATTCTCTCTGATTCTCTTTTTCATTGGCTTTGCATTCAACTCATCCCTATTACTGGGAGTAGAAAGAGCAGACAGGTGTTTGGCTGTGACAAGACTTGTGCATCTTTTTGTCTGTCAGACTGTGTGTGGAGCATTGTCAGTCCTGCAGCGACTTGCCATTGTGCTGTGCAATCACAAAAGTATCTACTATCTGGGGACAGGCGCGTTACTCAATACTATTGCGGTTTCCTTGTGGGAGGCTCCCGAAGGACAGTAGTCGTAGCAGTGTGTACTGTGTATACTACATTGTGTAGTGTCTGCCATCTACAATACATTTTTCAGGTGCTATTGAGCAATACTCGTGAATACTGCAGGAGTATATACATTGGTTCCTGCGTCATTCGGGATTGTGCGATCTGTCGACTTCTTTATCATAGTACCTATATGTTATCACCGTCCTTCCAGGAGTGAGGGTTGGTTTAATGGTAGTGTGCTAGACTGCCAATTGCTGGGTCCTGGGTTCGAATCCAGCTCTTGCCGGGTCACCTTGGCCTATGTTGGACAGTTGTTTCAATCATCCTTCGCCTAATTCCTGTGTCCTCCTCCTGTCTTAATTAGCCTACCAAGTGCATAAATACAGGACATCACCTTCCTTCTGTAGAATGAATTGAATTCTGTTATACGTAGATGATCCAAAAGAAAAGGGAAGAGGGGTTAGTTAAATTGGTAGCGCACTGGGCTGCCAATCGCTGGGTCCCTGGTTCGATTCGTGCTCTGGTCTGGAAACCTGAACTTTTGTGGCACTGGACTGCTGTTTCAAATTATGTTGGCTTGAATTTCACGTCCTTCTCCAATTCTCAATAGCCTACTAAGTCCATAAATACAGGACGTAAAGCCCAAATCATCCATCCATCGTTCTCTCCACTTGTGATCTGTTGTCGTCTTCTTCTTCGAGAATGAGGGGGAAGGGTTGGTCTAGTAGTAGCGTGCTGGACTGCTAATCACTGGGTCCAGGGTTCGAATCCAGCTCGTGCCGGGTCGCCTTGGCCTATGTTGGATGCCTGTTTCAATCATCCTTCGCCACATTGCCGTTTCCTCCTCCTGTCCTAATTAGCCTACAAAGTGCATAAATACAGGACGTAAAGCCCCAATCATCCATCGATCCATCTTCGAGAAGAAATTCAGTTGTTTTTTTTTCTTAGATAATGCATCTTGCATAAGGAGAGTGGAGTGAGGGTCGCTCGATCATAGCTCAGTTGGTGGTAGTGCTTTTCGCATCCAATCACCTGGGCTTGGGTTTTAATCCAGCTCTAGAGATGCCACTGGGACTTATGTCAGACTTCAGCATATATATCATCCTCCTACTCAATGCGGTGTCCTCCTATTCTAAATGCTGCCAATTGATTTAACCTTCATTTCGACATTTTGGGAGTATGCTAGAGAGAATAAATTTTGACATCATAACTTTTTGTATAATTTTCAAAATGATATTAATTGATCATAAGTTTTTGTGTAATTTTCTTCACAGACCAAACAGTAGCAGTTCAAGAAGGGCCCCTCCAATTAATGGCCAAGAGAGAGTGCCAAGAACTCCCACACCAACCAAGTCAGTTCTACTTGAGGCAGTCAAGAGAAAAGAGGAACCAAACTTATTAGTCGTTAAACACCTCGAAGGGAAACCTCCTGTCAAACGTTCAAGTCACAAATCAAAAATAAGGTAAAGAATAAGTTGATTATTTTCTATTTTTTACTATTGTACGGGTTTGTTATGAACTTATTTTTCTGCCATGTTTCTTCATAAATTTCTTAAAGTTGTTGCTTTTTTTCTTGGGATAAAATTTTATGAATACACGCGTATTGTTTGTTGGACTTGAAATCTTCATTGCAAGGTTGCTGGAACTTTTAGAAGCGTGGAATATTTTTGTAACAGTCTGATATTATAACCTATTTTGACAACTTCTCAAACAATTTTCTGCAGAAATTTAGGGAATTAGGGCTCTAATATAATAATAATTATAAACCCAACACATCTCCTTCCATTCCTACAATGTTCATCTTATTCTTCTCTTTTCTAAATGAGGAGACAATTGTTTGTTCTTCATCTTTTTAAGCGGGCGATTCTAGTACATAATAAATTGAAAATATTTGCGCATGAAGTTTTTCCCTCTTCTTTAAATTAAGATGAAAAGATGATTACAGACTCTTCATAAATTTAGGTAGGCCTGGATATGATTCATGTTGATGTGTTGATTTACCCTTTTTTTATTTTCATAATTTAGCAAACAAGAGAGCAGTGAAGAATATGACACAGACTTAGAAGACCAACCGAAAGAGGCTGCTCCTTCAATACCTCAAGAACCATCAAAAGCTCCTAATGAACTTATATTAGAGGTACATAAATATTTATTTTAAGATTTGAAAAATAACAGCAAAATTGTGAATTTCGCTAAATTTTTCTCTGAATATTTTGATTAATACTGCGATTGCTCTTTCATTTCTCTTTGCAGTTCTTAGGTTGTATGATGGACAAAGATTATACCAATGCTCACAAACTCTGCAAAATGAGTAAGTATTTAAATTTTTTAAGGTATTTTGTAAGATATCACATGCTGCAGCTTCAAATTTCAACACAATTTATTAGCCTTTTTAGATATCTATGATAGATTGGTAGGAAGATTTAGGTAGAGATGGTAAGGACTAAGTGCAGCCCTCTCCTGGCTGTCTTGAGAGGGTTGATTGATAACATTAGAGAGAAAGAGCAGCAGTCCTCAACATGTTAAACATTAATGCCATGTGAGGGATCTTTTACTTGCCCGACATAGACACTGATACAACTCACAGACTATGTCTCTGATCTGTTCATAAGCCTACTGCTATGAAATTCAACTGGAGGGAGGAGGGTTGGTCTAGTGGTAGTGTGCTAGAATGCCAATCGATGGGTCCAGGGTTCGAATCCAGCTCTTGCTGGCAATGCTGGGTCACCTGGGCCTATGTTGGACGGCATTTTCAATCATCCTTCGCCTCATTGCAGTTTCCTCCTTCTCCTGTCCAAATTAGCCTACCAAGCGCATTCATGATTAGTTTATTAAATACAGGACATTAAGCCCCAATCATCCATCTATAAAATTCAACCATGTCACCGCTTCTCTGAGGTCTCTTAGGTCTCTCATGTCTCTGATATTCTTAATCATAGTAAATGCTCCCCAGTGCAGAACCATTTATCTCCATCAATGTACATCATGTTGGTGTGAGGAGCATAATCTTCCTAATTGACATATGACGATGAGATGAGACAAGATGACGCCTATATAATTAGGAGGAGGCGAAAAATGTCATTTATACATAATTTATACATAATGCAGAAAAATGATATGATCCCACTCAGTTCGGAACCTCGTATTGAAGGTGTATGAACATTATTGACTGATGCGAACTGACGTCCTACGAACGCAATACATGAATGTTCCTCATGCATGAATTCATGGGGCAGATTCTTACAGATCTCTGCAGCATGTCAATGATGTTTTGAGCCTTATGGTGGCGATATTCATCATGCTCATAGAACTTCATACAAGGTCCTTGGAGTATGGCAGTATGGCCATGAATACCATGTACTTGATAAGATCAGATAAGATAAGATAAGATAAGATAAGACATACATTATTGATCTTAGACAGAGAAACTCTTGTAGAGCAGACATAGAAACTCTTGTAGATCACGGTGCATGTGTATATGTAATATGTAGTAGGGCTGCACGATATTGGAAAAATGTTCGATAACGATATTTGGGGTTGAATTGTCGATAACGATAAATTCTCGATATTACGCAAATTAAAGATCTGCTCCCTTCTGTCACTGACTGCGCCCTGCTGGCCCAGTGGGGCTGCTTAACTCTATGGGTGCTGACTGTATTAAAGTTGGCATGAATATGGATATTCATCAAATAAAGTCCCAAATGTTTCTGATCTGCCCCTTTTGAACCCTCTGCCACCCTAAACGGACGTTCAAATGATCTTTTAGGCTGCCGTAAAACCACTCAACCGCCAAAAAGTGAGTTGTATTTTGAAAATCGATATATCTAAACTTTCACGATATCAATATCGTGGCATGTGATATCGCGATAACGATATATTTTCGATATATCGTGCAAATGCATAGCTACAAATATAGATAGATATAAAAGTGTGGCCCTCTAATCCCAGTTCTTGGCTCTCAACAGGTTGATTGTAGAAATGAGCAGATGAGAGAGAGAGAGCTTGGAGTCCTCAACATGTCATGCATTTTCTCCATGTGAGGGATCTTTACTTGCCCATCAGCTAGGCTGTCACCTCATGGACATTTTTAGGTACAGTGCCGCCTGTAAGTAAGTGAAACGCATTATATTGTGTCATTGCATCAATGCTAAACATCCTCAACCAAACTGCTTTAGGAGGCATGAATTCTCATCCAATGAGAGGAAAACATATTGGGCCACAAAGGCTGATATGTGAGGCATGTGAGACTTCGACCCATACCTGACTCCAACTGTAGCAAGGAAAATTGGTAGCCATTGTTATCCTACATCGGATGAGAATTCATGCTTCCACAAGCAGTTTCGCTGAGGATGTTTAGTATTGATGCAATGGCACCATTTCGTGCGTTTCACTTATTTACAGGCAGCATCGACATCATATAATCAACTCTGTTATGTGACCACTGGCATTCAAACTTAAAGCATTAGATAGTGGAGGAGTTCGGATGGACTTCGAAGGCTCTTTCATCCATATTTTCGATGTGAACTCTAAATCTTCAAAATTTAGAAAAGTGATACAAGACTGCTATTAAATTTTACTAAATTAGATGAAGCTATTTATATGATAACGACATATATATCGCAAAAGAGCAAGCCATACAACTTGCCATATCTTGCCATTTAGATTGTTAGATTGCCTTATATTGCTGATGGACAAGTCTGCTCCAACCTAATTGCATACATCAGATTCTGTGATCACGGTTGGCATCTATACAATTCATGGCTTCAAGTCAATGGCTACAAATACATATATATGTACATAGTTTATGCAATATGCTAATTAAAAGTTTTATGTGCACGTTTGTTGCTTTTACCTGCTTGTATCATGATATAATATTTTGGTACCATGAAAAAGTTTGTGACCATACAAAGAGGTTGCCTCTTTTGAGTGCATAGTCTTACCACCAGGAAGAGGGACATGATTTTAGGCCTACTTCAAGTGCTATTTATAGCTCTTAAGTATTCTGAGGTCACTCATGCTAGTGCATAAGCAGGTCTGCGGGCAACAGAGATCTTAAGGATCTACATATTTGTGAAACTATCGTATTATGAGGTATCTGCTGCTTGGGATATTCACTCACATATAATCAGGTCATCATGATAAATAGACAACTTCTGCAAGACCTACATTTTTATCAGAAATGGTACTGCAGTTCTTGCTACAGCCTGCTGACTTAAGGACAGACGGACATAGAGCCAGACGGACAGACAGACGCACAACAATAAAAGCTTAAGTCCTCAGACAGGACAAACAAACATTCGCTTGGCACCGCACCTAGCTGTCTGTTATATATAATGAAGAATCTGGTGCCAAAAGTGGGATAATCATGACAATATATTACTCATATAGTTTTCTGACAGGTCTATTTGTCATCCAATTACGCAGGTCTGCCAAGTCTCGTCAAAACCTCATCAGAAACGTCAGGAAAGCTCAAAAGATAATAAAAACAGCACAAAAATAGAAATGTCATATCTTGTTGAAATGAGTTTGTATTATCTCTTTTTTATTTTCTTTCTATTTCCAGTTTTATTGTATGAACCTGACAATCATCACGCCACACAATTCGGACCGCTTTTAGAAGAAAAAGTGAAGCAACGTGAGTTTTAGTTTTATATACTTTTTCTTGTGAGATTTTTTATATTATGTCCAGATAATGGTTGAGTGACTTGTCTAAAATGACTGTAACATCATGGATTTTTATTTCAAGTCAAGAATTTAGAATGGTAATACAGTTGCTGATACATTTAAATATCACATGCATGATCGGCATTGAGGTGATGGTATATCTGGAATTATCCTGTACATAGTCATGCTATTTTACTGATTTGATAAAGCTAAAAAAGGTGGCTCTGTACATATAAGGTTGAACTATGATTTACAAACTGTTGATGAAATATATGACTGTATTTCTGTGCAATTGAATCTTGTGAAATTCTTTAACTGGTTATTTGAGAAACATGTGAACCAAGTGATGCCTTAACGTAAGATTTTGTACCGGCCTCTACATTCAATGTTTTTTATTCTGGGCGTTGAGGAGAGGTATGGCCCACCATATTGAAATGCGCCCTTGGATCATATGCATTATTCATGTCTTTCTTGGGTCATTGCAAAGCATTGAGGACCTTGTTGACATCACAATTTCTGATAACATGTGTTCCCATGTCAGATCTATAGGGATGCAGTATGTGTTATTCACTGACAGGACCATTTGCATCAGAATGATAACTTGGATATTGATAACTAATGTTGATGACTGTTGTTGACAAATGACGTTATTACAAGACAGCCCAGTTAGCTCAGTCAGTAGCGCACTCGCCTCACAAGCGAGGGACCCGGGTTTCATCTCCAGGCTGGCTATCATGTCATTCCACGGCATTGTCGTTCGCATCAGACATTAATTGGAGGTGCCGTGGGCCCAGCTGTAAATAAGTCTCTGACTTAGTCTGGTTACCCATGTTAAATAACGTCCACCTTTACCTTTACCTTTAGCAGTATGTTCGTGTCATCAGATGGGGGGAGGGTTGGTCTAGTGGTAGCGTGCTGGGCTGCCAATCGTTGGGTTCAGGGTTCGAATCCAGCTCTTGCCCGGTCACCTGGGCCTATGTTGGACGGCTGTTTCAATCATCCTTCGCCTCATTGCCGTGTCCTCCTCCTGTCCTAATTAGCCTACCAAGTGCATAAATACAGGACGTAAAGCCCAATCATCCATCCATCCATCATGTTAAAGACCCCGCCCTTGAGAACAGGGAGTACCTTGGTGTGGACTCACTGCCATGTCATCTCATCTGGCAATTGATAATCAATACTGGCTGAGCTTTAATTACAAAGATTCCTATTCTACTCACTGGAGTGTATAATATTTACTATATATACTGTTACAATATTTTGATGTCAACGCTTAAAGACATTGAAAAAAATTGTACTTCAGTGATATATATTTCACTGTATGGCCACAATCCTCTTTTCACCTGTCATCATATTGTAGTGCTCTCTATCTTACTAATCTTGTCTTATAACAAATTACCGTAAACTAGGTACAATACAAGTGCAAGTTCTACTTCAAAGCTACTTCAAAGTTACATCTATAGTAAGCAACAATCCCAATGTATAATACTACTCAGTTACAGAGAGACTCCCTGGCTGACTCCTTATAGCTCAACAGTCATGCAAGGAACCACTCCCATTGCAATGTATTCTATGGACGGAGTAGTGCAGAAGACGTACAATGAGCAAAAAGTGGAGCAAAATTCTAAAGCAAAAAACAGAATTGTCAGAAATAGAGGAGGAAAAAGTAAAATGTCAATTGGTTCATGCCAAATGAATGTGAGCGCAAGTTACACAAGACTGTAAAACTACTGTGGGATGATTAAAACTACACACAGTTTCCCCAATGCTGAAACAAGAAACATTTGGTAGTTTTAGTACATGCCGATAGATAGATAGATAGATAAATAGATAGATAGATAGATAGATAGATAGATTGATTGATTGATTGATTGATTGATTGATTGATTGATTGATTGATTCAATCAATCAATCAATCAATCAATCAATCAATCAATCTACTTTTGCCTTTAGGAAAGCCATTGAATACTTGAAATATTTTTATCAGGCCGATTTTGGGAGAAGTGGCAGGAAATATAACATGTAAACAAAACTTCGGACATCAACCTCGGGTGCTTCGGTCGCACTTTTCACATAGAAATAATGGTCGTACAGAGCCGAAACTTAGCTCAAAATGTAGGAAATTAAATTTCTGAAACATTGGTACCAATTAGAAGGTGCTGCGTCCGATATTAAAGCCTCCATACCGTGCTGCGTCATTGACGCAGCAATTGCACAAGAAAAGATTGGATGGATACTGAGCTAGAGCTGCTCTGCTGATCTAATAGACAGATAGATATATGGATAAAGACCACTCGACTAAATGACTGCACGATAATTAGATCTATATAGATAGACAGATAGGTACATAGAAGGACAGACAAATGGTAAACATGTATAAATGGGAAAATGGATTGATGGATATATAGATCGATGAGATAAAAGGATAGATAAAAAGATAGATAGATAGACGGAGATAATGCAACAGATCGATAGAACGTTCTATTGATAGGCCTATTTGATCAATACAAAATATTTAGAATGGGTTATCAATAAACAATCTTACACAGGAAACATTTTAAAATGTTGATTCAATGAAATGTTGCCAATATCTGAGCCTTATTGTGTTAACCGTCGATCAAACGAACCCACAAAAGCACAAACACTGTTGCAAGAATCGATCAGGCAGGGATTAATGAGAGAAGCAGAAATTCCTTTGGCAACCAACACACTTGGGAATTGCTCAGACAAATACCAAATAAATGGGGCATCACAGCCAGACAGCGGCTCAATTATTTAATGACATCCTCTCAACAAAACCACATGCAAATTTGCAGTTTGTTGCTAAATGAATTTCCGTGTTGGCTGACTGCTGAAGGACTTTGAACAAAGCATAATGAATGGGCTAACCTTTTTTCTCATTCTGCGCTTGTTTTAATTCTTCAAACAAAAATCGTCAAAGGAAAATTAGAAAAGCAAAATCGATTTCAAAATGAGCAGAAACTGCAAGGGCAGCAACACTGATTGATCAATTCTGTCTGTGAAATTGTGAAATTGAATGTGGTCTTCTAGGCTATGGCATGTCACCTTGAGCACAGTGACTGCACACAGCCTTCAATTTCAGATTGAGGTATTCTTAAATCAACGTTTAGTGTGATACTGTTTGTATGAGGTGCAAATGGATAAGGATCTTAGAGAAGGTTCAACTCATTCGGTCATAGAAATACATAGAACGGACACAAGACTGCATGAAGCCACCTCAAGATGAGGTCACTAAATCCGCCATATTGGAACTGCCCTGAGACATGACGTCACAATAGACTAATTATGATGTGACGTCATGCCATTGTTATAAGTGACATCACTGTTGTTGGTGACGTCACGGTACCATTGTGTCAGGATACAGGGCAGTTCCAAGATGGTGGATTTGGTTGCTTCATCTGCCAGAGCCTCATGTCCGTTCTATGTATTTCTATGCATTTGGTAGTGCCTTGAGCTTTCAATCATTAACTCCTGGGTTCTTATCCAGCTATGGCTAGATCACCTGCGTTTGTAGATTCTAGGTTGTGCAGTGGATGGATGGATGATTGGGGCTTTATGTCCTGTATTGAAGTATTTTTGCACTTGGTAGGCTAATTAGACTGGAGGAGGACATGGCAATGAGGTGAAGCTATGTTGGACAGTAGTTTCAATCATCCTCCTCCCATTGCTCTCACAGCAGTGTTCTACTGATTAGCCCACTGAGTGTTTGAATACAGAATATTCAATATAAAGTTCCAAACATCTGTCCATTCATTGTGATGATACCATCTCAGTTTTTTAGAGATGCTTGCTTGCTTGAAAGCGCATCTCTATTGTGGGAGGCAGGTTCACAAAACTTATGACAACTGCCATGATCAGGCTCTGTCATTAAAACTTTACATACAGCCTCAATGGAATTTTATCTTGAGTTGATAAACTATTGGTACCTTTCTGAGATGGAAAACTTAATAAAGAAAACAAACAGGCTAACTTTCTTCAGGTCAAAGGGCAATATAGTTAACTGGGTCATGCTGACCTACTTTTGCGAGCACTTTCACGGTTCACTGAGCAGCTGGTGACTCTTGCAGAATTCTGGTTTGTTGATATCTTGTGCAAGTACTGTTGTGTCAACTCTTTTAGAGTTGTCAGTTGAAGAAAGGAAGGAAAAAGGGAAGGAAGAAGGGAAGAAAGGAGGGAAGGAGGGAAGAAAGGAAGGGAGCAGGGTTGTTGATTTTTTAAAATCCCATTAAAATCATGATTTCAATCAAATTACTCAATTTAAATCAAATAATTCATGATTTTAATGCATTCAAATCATTATCTAAATCATGATTTAAACCCCATTGAATAAATCAGACAACCCTGGTGAGTAGGGAGGAAGGAAGGATTGAGGAAAGTGAGGGATGAAGGATGGAAAAGGGAGGAAAGGAAAGAAACAAAACAAAAAATTGATCATAATTATATAGACAGAGAGATAGATCCTTGTAGATGTAGATAGCCAGACAAGCAAAAGGGTAGATAGGCAGTATATCTGCAAGCATCTCTTAAAGCGCTTGCGCGTTATTTTTTTATCTGCTTAAATTGATACAACATACACAACATGAGGTAGCTTGCCCAGTCAATTTGTATGTGAGGCACTTTTATTGTCAGTCAGGGAAACACAAGCTCTGCATTTTTACTTTCAGATCATTTATCAAAGTGATAAGCTGATCGCTCGTAAAGATATAGATGCAAGTTTCATTCGGCTCTGTGGCTTGAATATCTGATGTCTCTTGTGTATCGCTGTGGCTGATCAGAGGATTTCGACATTTCTCTTTTGTATGTTTGCTGTTTGTTATATAATATAACCTATTATATAACCGGCCCCTGAGGCTGAGGTTGTGTGCTGTTGCTAACCTCCAGGACAAAAAGGTTTGATTTCCAGCCTCCTAAACTTGTGGTTTTAGGTGGCTGTTCTGGGTCAAAAGTGCACATCTCCTTCTCTGCTTATCAGGGGCCTTCCTTGTCATGTAATGTGGATAATCACTATATGTATTTCTCTTTTGATTATTGGCCTTCACAGTCTCAAGTGATTCTGTCTCATTATGGATGCCTAGATGATTTATTGCTGCAATTAAAAAGTTATCAAGGAATATTTTCCTTTAAACCAATTAATTTATCAATTGATCTTTCTGGAAATGTAGATTGTCCTTGATATGTTTGACTTCTAAAGTTGCTTAATTATCTTGTCCTTTTTATGTTGGACTTCTAAAGTTGTTAATTATCTTTTCACTATCTTCTTTGAAGAAACAATCCTGGATATTTCTGTGATCTATGATTACGTACCATTTTTTACAAGGATGGATTGACCAGAAAACTTTTCCATTTTAACTTTGAGCTGGCATTATCAATATTTTTTTAATCAATTGTGACAGATTGCAGTGTAAATCTCTTGCAGCTTTTTCAGTTTCCTCTTTACTCAGATTTATTTGAGCAATTGCCAAATGAGTCAATGCTCTCCGCTTCAATAATCACAACTTGCAAGTGTGAGCTATTGATTTTTGCATTAAGTTTGTCCCTTTCAAATTTCATTTTATTTTCTACCATCTGATTTGCTGTAAATCTATCATAAGTTGTCTATTGCCCTGTAATAAGTCTATGGTCCTCTCCTTTCATGCAAGATAAAGTTTTTAAGTAGTCATTAATGCTGTCCTTGTTTAAAGGGGTGGGGGTTCACTCAATTGTAGTACTCCTGGTTTCCAGATTTCCAGATGGGTGGCCCATAGTTCAATTGCATCTCTGGACATATGTTGTAGAACAGTTGCAATCTTCTTTTTGCTTTGTCAGTGATATGTTATTCCAAAATAATGTATCAAAGACAACTTGCAGAATGATGGACATTCTGTACATGAGTCCCTATCGTCCATGCATCTCACCTTGAATGCTGTTCCTGGAATCAGAGTTGACAGTATTAAAATAAGAAGATAAGTCACTTTTCCGTGTCTTTCTCATCTTCTCAAGCCCAACCATGATTCACTGTGGTCCACTGTGGCCACACCAAGGTCTAGTCCTGCTGTAGTAGTAGACGAGGTCAACACATAACTCGCTTATGGATAAGACTCTCCCATGTGAAGCCTGTTGAAGAAATGGGGTCGCCACACTGCCGGATTTAATTTGGGCCACTGCCATTTCTGGCTGAGATATCACCAAATAATGTGCATAACTGAATTAGAAGCGACAAAATTTTAGTAAGAGTTCAGGGAATGTGATGTGTTCAGACACCAAGTTTCCTATATATCTTTTGACTTTTGTGCCTCACGCTTATGTGAATTTAATTTAGTCTGAGCGCAGTTGTATATTTTTGATACATTTAGAGTCTGATTCCTCTTAAAAGTTGCAAGACCCAGCCAATACACTTGAATAAACTGCTTCTTCAGTTGATCTAACATATAAAAGAGTAAGGAGACAACAGATATTTTTGGTCTCTGAGGAAGATGAACCCCGTGTCTTTATCTTTGCGAGCAATCATCTTATCTGTTTGATAAATGACTCTGAAGCAAAGATGTCTCCTAATAAATGACTAAAAATGAGACAACACAACAGTCTGGGCGATTAATAGTTTTTTTCATGAAAATTAAAGTTGTATTTTGATGAGATTTAAACTAAAACGGTTTTTTATGGAGGGTGGTGGGCTTTTATTAAGGGGTGTGCTTTTATTACAGAAAATATGGTATTTTGTGAGTGTCACCGCTGGGTCCATGGTTTGATACCCACTCTGGCTAAGTCAACTGGATATATATATGCTGCACAGAGTTTAAATCATCCTTTCATCCACCCGCCTTTGGCTGTCATATATATGCTGACTAATCTTTATATAATAAACGGAAACAAAAAACTTGTAATTCACTGATGTTGTCTGGCCCCCAGGCCCTGTGGCCACCATCCTGTGTACACCTGTCGTCAAACTGCTGTCTTACTAATCTGTCTTGTAACAAATTACCATAAACCTGGTTCAATACCAGTGCAAGTTCTACTTCAAAGTTACATCCATAGTAAGCAACAATCCCAATGTATAATACTACTCAGTTACAGAGAGACTCCCTGGCTGACTCCTTATTGCTCAACAGTCATGCAAGAAACCACTCCCATTGCAATGTATTCTATGGACGGAGTAGTGCAGAAGATGTACAATGGCAAAAAGTGGAGCAAAATTCTAAAGCAAAAAACAGAATTGTCAGAAATAGAGGCGGAAAAAGTAAAATGTCAATTGGTTCATGCCAAATGAATGTGAGCGCAAGTTACACAAGACTGTAAAACTACTGTGGGATGATTAAAACTACACACAGTTTCCCCAATGCTGAAACAAGAAACATTTGGTAGTTTTAGTACATGCCGATAGATAGATAGATAGATAAATAGATAGATAGATAGATAGATAGATTGATTGATTGATTGATTGATTGATTGATTGATTGATTGATTGATAGACAGATAGATATATGGATAATGACCACTCAACTAAATGACTGCACGATAATTAGATCTATATAGATAGATAGATAGGTACATAGAAGGACAGACAAATGGTAAACATGTATAAATGGGAAAATGGATTGATTGATATATAGATCGATGAGATAAAAGGATAGATAAAAAGATAAATAGATAGACGGAGATAATGCAATAGATCGATAGAACGTTCTATTGATAGGCCTATTTGATCAATACAAAATATTTAGAATGGGTTATCAATAAACAATCTTACACAGGAAACATTTTAAAATGTTGATTCAATGAAATGTTGCCAATGTCTGAGCCTTATTGTGTTAACCGTAGATCAAACGAACCCACAAAAGCACAAACACTGTTGCAAGAATCGATCAGGCAGGGATTAATGAGAGAAGCAGAAATTCCTTTGGCAACCAACACACTTGGGAATTGCTCAGACAAATACCAAATAAATGGGGCATCACAGCCAGACAGCGGCTCAATTATTTAATGACATCCTCTCAACAAAACCACATGCAAATTTGCAGTTTGTTGCTAAATGAATTTCCGTGTTGGCTGACTGCTGAAGGACTTTGAACAAAGCATAATGAATGGGCTAACCTTTTTTCTCATTCTGCGTTTGTTTTAATTCTTCAAACAAAAATCGTCAAAGGAAAATTAGAAAAGCAAAATCGATTTCAAAATGAGCAGGAACTGCAAGGGCAGCAACACTGATTGATCAATTCTGTCTGTGAAATTGTGAAATTGAATGTGGTCTTCTAGGCTATGGCATGTCACCTTGAGCACAGTGACTGCACACAGCCTTCAATTTCAGATT
This sequence comes from Platynereis dumerilii, assembly GCA_026936325.1. Lineage (NCBI taxonomy): Eukaryota > Metazoa > Annelida > Polychaeta > Phyllodocida > Nereididae > Platynereis > Platynereis dumerilii. The sequence continues at coordinate 2,932,695 of JAPTHN010000030.1, forward strand.
GAGGTATTCTTAAATCAACGTTTAGTGTGATACTGTTTGTATGAGGTGCAAATGGATAAGGATCTTAGAGAAGGTTCAACTCATTCGTTCATAGAAATACATAGAACGGACACAATAGGGTGGCCCATAAAACAAAATTTTTGATTTTCTATTCGCACACCCCCTCATTTTAGGAGAAATTGTGAAAAAAGCACCCTGTAAAAATTTCAAGAAAATCGGTTAAGTCTTAGTGGTCTCTCAAGGCCCCTCCATTCTTAGCAAAAAGGAAAATTTCAACCATTTTCGCAAATACGCGGTTTCTCATAACTTAGTCAATTTGGACAGTACTGCATTTTCAATACCATGGTTGGATAGGGCTCAACAAGAGCTTCAATTTGCATACTAACATTATTGGTCTAAGATAATATCTCAACTCCCATGGTCTCTTCAGTTTACACTTTTCGTGAATGAAATTGTTGCTGAACGACCGATCCTGATAAAAGCCAGACTTTTTTTTTTTTTGCTGTAAATTGCTGTGATTCTTATTTTCCCAGTTCAAGAATGATCAAATATTTAAAAAGAAAAGATATTTGACCATGGGAATGCCCGGTTCATGAGTGATGAAATTTTATGTTGAAGTTTGTCGCAAACTCATAAAATAGCAGGGGGGAATTGTAGTATTTCAAATTCATATCTTCATCCAAATTTATTACAGGGCACCATGATGGGTACCACTTGAAAGACAATATTCTTATGTTTCACATTGATATAGATTATGTTGTCCTATATTTAACTCTTATGAAGTTAAACTATGAAATGCAACAGCCCCTCTCCGATGTTTTCAGCACTTTTGACAAAATCTAACATTAAAACTTTACAGCTCATAAAGCGGGTTTCTCCATGGTAAAAAAAAAGTTTTATGCTTTATCGGGTCATCCTGCCTTTTGGAGAATAAGAACATGTTAATTGACAGTGAAATTTAATGGAAATCTTTTCTTGAACAGGTTTAGTCATTCAGTAAACACTTTCGCACATTAGCACTGTCAGCTGAAGAGTCCATGGGAGTCAAGATATCATCCTAGACCATTAATGTTGGTATGCAAATTGAAGCTAATTTTGATACCTTTCCAACCATTGCAATTAGAATGTTGTTCATTAAAAATTCACAAAGTTGTGGCTAACCGCGTATTGGCGAAAATGGTTGAAATGTTTCTTTTTCGTGAGAATTGAGGGGCCTTGAGAGACCACTTAGACTTGACTGATTTTCATGAAATTTTAACAAAGTGCTTTTTTCACCATTTCTCCTAAAATGAGGGGGTGTGCGATGTGAATTTCAGAAAAAAAAAAATTCCTGTACATTTTTAGGCCACCCTAGGACACAAGACTGCATGAAGCCACCTCAAGATGAGGTCACCAAATCCGCCATATTGGAACTGCCCTGAGACATGACGTCACAATAGACTAATTATGATGTGACGTCATGCCATTGTTATAAGTGACATCACTGTTGTTGGTGACGTCACGGTACCATTGTGTCAGGATCATAGAAATACATAGAACGGACATGAGGCTGTATGATACCACCTCAAGATGAGGTCACCAAATCCGCCATATTGGAACTGCCCTGAGACATGACGTCACAATAGACTTATTATGATGTGACGTCATGCCATTGTTATAAGTGACATCACAGTTATTGATGACGTCACGGTCCATTGTGCCAATATTCAGGGCAGTTCCAAGATGGTGGATTTGGTTGCTTCATCTGCCAGAGCCTCATGTCCCTTCTATGTATTTCTATGGTCAGGATACAGGGCAGTTCCAAGATGGTGGATTTGGTTGCTTCATCTGCCAGAGCCTCATGTCCGTTCTATGTATTTCTATGCATTCGGTAGTGCCTTGAGCTTTCAATCATTAACTCCTGGGTTCTTATCCAGCTATGGCCAGATAACCTGCGTTTGTAGATTCTAGGTTGTGCAGTGGATGGATGGATGATTGGGGCTTTATGTCCTGTATTGAAGTATTTTTGCACTTGGTAGGCTAATTAGGACAGGAGGAGGACATAGCATTAGCAATGAGGTGAAGCTATGTTTGACAGTAGTTTCAATCATCCTCCTCCAATTCTTGTCACAGTGGTGTGGAGTGTTTGAATACAGACAGTATTAAAAGTCCAAACACCTGTCCATTCATTGTGATAATACCATCTCAGTTTTTTTTTTCTGCTTAAATTGATACATACACAACATGAGGACATTGAGGTAGCTTGCCCTGTCAATTTGTATGTGAGGCACTTTTATTGCCAGCCAGGGAAACACAAGCTCTGCATTTTTACATTCGGATCATTTGTCAATGTAATAAGCTGATCGCTCGTAAAGATATAGATGCAAGTTTCATTTGGCTCTGTGACTTGAATATCTGATGTCTCTTGTGTATCACAGTAGCTGATCAGAGGATTTTTTCATTTATCTTTTGTATGTTCACTGTTTGTTATGTTATATAACCGGCCCCTGAGGCTGAGGTCCAGCTGGAGGTCTTGTGCCGTTGCTAACCTCCAGGACAATAAGGTTTGATTTCCAGCCTTATAAACTCGTGGTTTTAGGTGGCTGTTCTGGGTCAAAAGTGCACCTCCTTCTCTACTTATCAGGGGCCTTCCTTGTCATGTAATGTGGATAATCGCTATACGTATTTCTCTTTTGATTATTGATCTTCACAGTCTCAAATGGTTCAGTCTCATTATGGATGCCTATATGATTTCTTGCTGCAATTAAAAGTTATCAAGGAATATTTTCCTGTAAACCAATTGATTTATCAATTGATCTTTCTGGAAATGTAGATTGTCCTTGATATGTTTGACTTCTAAAGTTGCTTAATTATCTTGTCCTTTTTATGTTGGACTTCTAAAGTTGTTAATTATCTTTTCACTATCTTCTTTGAAGAAACAATCCTGGATATTTCTGTGATCTATGATTACGTACCATTTTTTACAAGGATGGATTGACCAGAAAACTTTTCCATTTTAACTTTGAGCTGGCATTATCAATATTTTTTTAATCAATTGTGACAGATTGCAGTGTAAATCTCTTGCAGCTTTTTCAGTTTCCTCTTTACTCAGATTTATTTGAGCAATTGCCAAATGAGTCAATGCTCTCCGCTTCAATAATCACAACTTGCAAGTGTGAGCTATTGATTTTTGCATTAAGTTTGTCCCTTTCAAATTTCATTTTATTTTCTACCATCTGATTTGCTGTAAATCTATCATAAGTTGTCTATTGCCCTGTAATAAGTCTATGGTCCTCTCCTTTCATGCAAGATAAAGTTTTTAAGTAGTCATTAATGCTGTCCTTGTTTAAAGGGGTGGGGGTTCACTCAATTGTAGTACTCCTGGTTTCCAGATTTCCAGATGGGTGGCCCATAGTTCAATTGCATCTCTGGACATATGTTGTAGAACAGTTGCAATCTTCTTTTTGCTTTGTCAGTGATATGTTATTCCAAAATAATGTATCAAAGACAACTTGCAGAATGATGGACATTCTGTACATGAGTCCCTATCGTCCATGCATCTCACCTTGAATGCTGTTCCTGGAATCAGAGTTGACAGTATTAAAATAAGAAGATAAGTCACTTTTCCGTGTCTTTCTCATCTTCTCAAGCCCAACCATGATTCACTGTGGTCCACTGTGGCCACACCAAGGTCTAGTCCTGCTGTAGTAGTAGACGAGGTCAACACATAACTCGCTTATGGATAAGACTCTCCCATGTGAAGCCTGTTGAAGAAATGGGGTCGCCACACTGCCGGATTTAATTTGGGCCACTGCCATTTCTGGCTGAGATATCACCAAATAATGTGCATAACTGAATTAGAAGCGACAAAATTTTAGTAAGAGTTCAGGGAATGTGATGTGTTCAGACACCAAGTTTCCTATATATCTTTTGACTTTTGTGCCTCACGCTTATGTGAATTTAATTTAGTCTGAGCGCAGTTGTATATTTTTGATACATTTAGAGTCTGATTCCTCTTAAAAGTTGCAAGACCCAGCCAATACACTTGAATAAACTGCTTCTTCAGTTGATCTAACATATAAAAGAGTAAGGAGACAACAGATATTTTTGGTCTCTGAGGAAGATGAACCCCGTGTCTTTATCTTTGCGAGCAATCATCTTATCTGTTTGATAAATGACTCTGAAGCAAAGATGTCTCCTAATAAATGACTAAAAATGAGACAACACAACAGTCTGGGCGATTAATAGTTTTTTTCATGAAAATTAAAGTTGTATTTTGATGAGATTTAAACTAAAACGGTTTTTTATGGAGGGTGGTGGGCTTTTATTAAGGGGTGTGCTTTTATTACAGAAAATATGGTATTTTGTGAGTGTCACCGCTGGGTCCATGGTTTGATACCCACTCTGGCTAAGTCAACTGGATATATATATGCTGCACAGAGTTTAAATCATCCTTTCATCCACCCGCCTTTGGCTGTCATATATATGCTGACTAATCTTTATATAATAAACGGAAACAAAAAACTTGTAATTCACTGATGTTGTCTGGCCCCCAGGCCCTGTGGCCACCATCCTGTGTACACCTGTCGTCAAACTGCTGTCTTACTAATCTGTCTTGTAACAAATTACCATAAACCTGGTTCAATACCAGTGCAAGTTCTACTTCAAAGTTACATCCATAGTAAGCAACAATCCCAATGTATAATACTACTCAGTTACAGAGAGACTCCCTGGCTGACTCCTTATTGCTCAACAGTCATGCAAGAAACCACTCCCATTGCAATGTATTCTATGGACGGAGTAGTGCAGAAGATGTACAATGGCAAAAAGTGGAGCAAAATTCTAAAGCAAAAAACAGAATTGTCAGAAATAGAGGCGGAAAAAGTAAAATGTCAATTGGTTCATGCCAAATGAATGTGAGCGCAAGTTACACAAGACTGTAAAACTACTGTGGGATGATTAAAACTACACACAGTTTCCCCAATGCTGAAACAAGAAACATTTGGTAGTTTTAGTACATGCCGATAGATAGATAGATAGATAAATAGATAGATAGATAGATAGATAGATTGATTGATTGATTGATTGATTGATTGATTGATTGATTGATTGATAGACAGATAGATATATGGATAATGACCACTCAACTAAATGACTGCACGATAATTAGATCTATATAGATAGATAGATAGGTACATAGAAGGACAGACAAATGGTAAACATGTATAAATGGGAAAATGGATTGATTGATATATAGATCGATGAGATAAAAGGATAGATAAAAAGATAAATAGATAGACGGAGATAATGCAATAGATCGATAGAACGTTCTATTGATAGGCCTATTTGATCAATACAAAATATTTAGAATGGGTTATCAATAAACAATCTTACACAGGAAACATTTTAAAATGTTGATTCAATGAAATGTTGCCAATGTCTGAGCCTTATTGTGTTAACCGTAGATCAAACGAACCCACAAAAGCACAAACACTGTTGCAAGAATCGATCAGGCAGGGATTAATGAGAGAAGCAGAAATTCCTTTGGCAACCAACACACTTGGGAATTGCTCAGACAAATACCAAATAAATGGGGCATCACAGCCAGACAGCGGCTCAATTATTTAATGACATCCTCTCAACAAAACCACATGCAAATTTGCAGTTTGTTGCTAAATGAATTTCCGTGTTGGCTGACTGCTGAAGGACTTTGAACAAAGCATAATGAATGGGCTAACCTTTTTTCTCATTCTGCGTTTGTTTTAATTCTTCAAACAAAAATCGTCAAAGGAAAATTAGAAAAGCAAAATCGATTTCAAAATGAGCAGGAACTGCAAGGGCAGCAACACTGATTGATCAATTCTGTCTGTGAAATTGTGAAATTGAATGTGGTCTTCTAGGCTATGGCATGTCACCTTGAGCACAGTGACTGCACACAGCCTTCAATTTCAGATTGAGGTATTCTTAAATCAACGTTTAGTGTGATACTGTTTGTATGAGGTGCAAATGGATAAGGATCTTAGAGAAGGTTCAACTCATTCGTTCATAGAAATACATAGAACGGACACAATAGGGTGGCCCATAAAACAAAATTTTTGATTTTCTATTCGCACACCCCCTCATTTTAGGAGAAATTGTGAAAAAAGCACCCTGTAAAAATTTCAAGAAAATCGGTTAAGTCTTAGTGGTCTCTCAAGGCCCCTCCATTCTTAGCAAAAAGGAAAATTTCAACCATTTTCGCAAATACGCGGTTCCTCATAACTTAGTCAATTTGGACAGTACTGCATTTTCAATACCATGGTTGGATAGGGCTCAACAAGAGCTTCAATTTGCATACTAACATTATTGGTCTAAGATAATATCTCAACTCCCATGGTCTCTTCAGTTTACACTTTTCGTGAATGAAATTGTTGCTGAACGACCGATCCTGATAAAAGCCAGACTTTTTTTTTTTTTGCTGTAAATTGCTGTGATTCTTATTTTCCCAGTTCAAGAATGATCAAATATTTAAAAAGAAAAGATATTTGACCATGGGAATGCCCGGTTCATGAGTGATGAAATTTTATGTTGAAGTTTGTCGCAAACTCATAAAATAGCAGGGGGGAATTGTAGTATTTCAAATTCATATCTTCATCCAAATTTATTACAGGGCACCATGATGGGTACCACTTGAAAGACAATATTCTTATGTTTCACATTGATATAGATTATGTTGTCCTATATTTAACTCTTATGAAGTTAAACTATGAAATGCAACAGCCCCTCTCCGATGTTTTCAGCACTTTTGACAAAATCTAACATTAAAACTTTACAGCTCATAAAGCGGGTTTCTCCATGGTAAAAAAAAAGTTTTATGCTTTATCGGGTCATCCTGCCTTTTGGAGAATAAGAACATGTTAATTGACAGTGAAATTTAATGGAAATCTTTTCTTGAACAGGTTTAGTCATTCAGTAAACACTTTCGCACATTAGCACTGTCAGCTGAAGAGTCCATGGGAGTCAAGATATCATCCTAGACCATTAATGTTGGTATGCAAATTGAAGCTAATTTTGATACCTTTCCAACCATTGCAATTAGAATGTTGTTCATTAAAAATTCACAAAGTTGTGGCTAACCGCGTATTGGCGAAAATGGTTGAAATGTTTCTTTTTCGTGAGAATTGAGGGGCCTTGAGAGACCACTTAGACTTGACTGATTTTCATGAAATTTTAACAAAGTGCTTTTTTCACCATTTCTCCTAAAATGAGGGGGTGTGCGATGTGAATTTCAGAAAAAAAAAAATTCCTGTACATTTTTAGGCCACCCTAGGACACAAGACTGCATGAAGCCACCTCAAGATGAGGTCACCAAATCCGCCATATTGGAACTGCCCTGAGACATGACGTCACAATAGACTAATTATGATGTGACGTCATGCCATTGTTATAAGTGACATCACTGTTGTTGGTGACGTCACGGTACCATTGTGTCAGGATCATAGAAATACATAGAACGGACATGAGGCTGTATGATACCACCTCAAGATGAGGTCACCAAATCCGCCATATTGGAACTGCCCTGAGACATGACGTCACAATAGACTTATTATGATGTGACGTCATGCCATTGTTATAAGTGACATCACAGTTATTGATGACGTCACGGTCCATTGTGCCAATATTCAGGGCAGTTCCAAGATGGTGGATTTGGTTGCTTCATCTGCCAGAGCCTCATGTCCCTTCTATGTATTTCTATGGTCAGGATACAGGGCAGTTCCAAGATGGTGGATTTGGTTGCTTCATCTGCCAGAGCCTCATGTCCGTTCTATGTATTTCTATGCATTCGGTAGTGCCTTGAGCTTTCAATCATTAACTCCTGGGTTCTTATCCAGCTATGGCCAGATAACCTGCGTTTGTAGATTCTAGGTTGTGCAGTGGATGGATGGATGATTGGGGCTTTATGTCCTGTATTGAAGTATTTTTGCACTTGGTAGGCTAATTAGGACAGGAGGAGGACATAGCATTAGCAATGAGGTGAAGCTATGTTTGACAGTAGTTTCAATCATCCTCCTCCAATTCTTGTCACAGTGGTGTGGAGTGTTTGAATACAGACAGTATTAAAAGTCCAAACACCTGTCCATTCATTGTGATAATACCATCTCAGTTTTTTTTTTCTGCTTAAATTGATACATACACAACATGAGGACATTGAGGTAGCTTGCCCTGTCAATTTGTATGTGAGGCACTTTTATTGCCAGCCAGGGAAACACAAGCTCTGCATTTTTACATTCGGATCATTTGTCAATGTAATAAGCTGATCGCTCGTAAAGATATAGATGCAAGTTTCATTTGGCTCTGTGACTTGAATATCTGATGTCTCTTGTGTATCACAGTAGCTGATCAGAGGATTTTTTCATTTATCTTTTGTATGTTCACTGTTTGTTATGTTATATAACCGGCCCCTGAGGCTGAGGTCCAGCTGGAGGTCTTGTGCCGTTGCTAACCTCCAGGACAATAAGGTTTGATTTCCAGCCTTATAAACTCGTGGTTTTAGGTGGCTGTTCTGGGTCAAAAGTGCACCTCCTTCTCTACTTATCAGGGGCCTTCCTTGTCATGTAATGTGGATAATCGCTATACGTATTTCTCTTTTGATTATTGATCTTCACAGTCTCAAATGGTTCAGTCTCATTATGGATGCCTATATGATTTCTTGCTGCAATTAAAAGTTATCAAGGAATATTTTCCTGTAAACCAATTGATTTATCAATTGATCTTTCTGGAAATGTAGATTGTCCTTCATATGTTTGACTTCTAAAGTTGCTTAATTACCATGTCCTTCATATGTTGGATTTCTAAAGTTGTTAATTATCTTTGCACTATCTTTGCCTTAGAAGAAACAATCCTGGATATTTCTGTGATCTATGATAACGTACCATGTTTTACGAGGATGGATTGACCAGAAAACTTTTCCATTTTAACATTGAAATTCTATCTATCGAACCTCTATATTGCAGAGCTGGCATTGTCAATATTTTTATAATCAATTGCGACAAAATTGCAATGTAAATCTCTCACAGATTTTGCAGTTTTCACTTCACTCAGATTTTTATTTGTGCAATTACCAAATGAGTCGACGCTCTGTGCTTCAATATAATCACAACTTGCAGACTGGGCTATTGATTTTTGCATTTGATTTGTCCACTGACACTCTCTTTCAAATTTCAACCTCATAATTTTCTCCCGTTTGATTTTCTGTCAATTGAGCATAAGTTTTCCATTGGCAGTAATAATACTACATGATCCTTTGCTCTCATGCAAGATAAAGTTTTTAAGTAGTCCTTTAATGCTGTCCTTGTTTAAAGGGTTCACTTAATTGTAGTTCTCCGGGTTTCCAGATTTCCAGATGGGTGGTCCGTAGATCAATTGCATCTCTGGACATATGTTGTAGAACAGTTGCAATCTTCTTTTGCCTCATCAGTGATATGTTATTCCAAAATAATGTATCAAAGGCAACTTGCAAAATGATTGACATTCAGTACATGAGTCCCAATCGTCCATGCATCTGTCCTTGAATACTGTTCCTGGAGTCAGAGTTGACAGTATTAAAATAAGACGATAAGTCACTTTTCCGTGTCTTTCACATCTTCTCAAGCCCAACCATGATTCACTGTGGTTCACTGTGGCCACACCAAGGTCTAGTCCTGCTGTTGTAGTAAACGAGGTCAACACATAACTCGCTTATGGATAAGACTTTCCCATGTGAAGCCTGTTGAAGAAATGAGGTCGCTACACTGCCAGATTGCATTAGGTCCACTGCCAATTCTGGCAGAGATATCGCCAAGTAAAATGCAAATAAATTTAAATAGATCCTACGAGATTTTAATAAGAGTTGAGGAATTGTGATGTGTTCGGACACCAGGTTTCATGTGTCTTTTTAGTGCTGTGCCTCACGCTCATGTAAAAATTTAATTTAGTCTCTAAATGCAGTCATGCATTTTGCAATACATTTAGATTCCTACTTCTATTGAATTAAAAGTTGCAAAAACCACACAGTACACTTGAATAAAGCTGCATCCGCAGTTGATAGAAGATATCAGAGAGTAAAGAGACATCAGATCTTTTTGGTCTCTAAGGAAGATGACCCTAGGATCTTTATTTTTACCAGCAATCATCTTATCTGTTTGACAAATGACTCTTTAGCAAAGATGTCTCGATGTTTCTGGCTAACAATAAGACAGCACGACAATCTGTAGTCCCACAGACACAAGCTAACAAGTCTGAGACGTGCCTTGGATCTTAACAACCATATTAAAGTAGTTGTTCTATGGTGCTTAATTGTCTCTTCCAGCTTTTAGAGTCAAGTCTTGCAGAAATTTCAAGACCTTTATTCAATCAAAGAGACCAGATTGTGAATCAACTCCACTTACACACCTTTAAGTGCAGATAGTGTAACCTTGCTTGCACCACTCCCAAATGGTAAAGGATGATTGTTTTTTGTGGCAAATTCTAGGAGTGGAATTAAACTTGGAAAACATGAGCACTAAATTTGTCTTTGTATTGGGACAAGAAAACACCTTTTGAAAAAAAACAAGTTTACACAGACATATTTTGGGCAACATGTATGAACGGTAGGCAGGAATTAATGAAAGTGGCGAAATTCCTTTGGTAGCCGACACGCTTGGGAATTGCTCAGACAAATACCAAAAAAATGGGGCATCACAGCGGGACGGCGGCTCAATTATTTAATGACATCCTCTCAACAAAACCACATGCAAATTTGCAGTTTGTTGCTAAATGAATATCCGTGTCGGCTGACTGCTGAAGGACTCCAAACAAAGCAAAATGAATGGGCTAACCTTTTTCCTCATTATTCGCTTGTTTTAATTCTTCAAACAAAAATCGTCAAAGGAAAATGAGCAAATCAAAATCAATTTCAAAATGAGCTGAAACTGCAAGGGCAGCAAGACTGATTGATCAATTCTCTCTGGGAAATTGTGAAATTGAATGGCGGTCTTAAGTTAAAAGCTGCTGCATATCATCTCGTGCATTTATCCTCTCGTTGGAAATTATATTATTACCCGATATGCTTAAATCAGTAGATAGTGGGATATATTTCATATCAAGTGTAAATTTATAAGTGGATAAAGAAGGGGTTCAGCTCAGTTGGTAGTGCTCTACCTTTCAATTTCTGGGTCCTAAGTTCTATTCTTTGGCCAGATCACCTGCTTCTATAATTATATAATTTATATTCTGTGTGACTCTATGTTGGACAGTAGTTTCAGTCTAGATCATCCTTTGCCTCGTTGCTCATTGCTCATTGCTATGTCCTCCTCTCCTAATTAGCCTATAAATCCCCTTCCATATATTTGAAAACAGAACACGAAGTTCCAAACATCTGTCCAGTGTCTATGCGTAAACTGATGATGATACCGTCTCAAATTTTGCCAATTGAAATGTGTATGCGCCTATGCGGCAGCTGTTCATTAAAAAAATATATTAGGTGGCTTAACCAGTCACCCTGTGTGTGAGCCAGTTTCTTTGACAGTCAGGGAGACACAGGCACAGCAGCTTTACTTTCGGATCATTTATCAAAGAGATAAGCTGATCGCTCATAAAGATACAGACGCAAGTTTCATTTGGCTCTGTGACCAGATATCTGATGTCTATGGTGTATCACAGTGGCTGATCAGAGGATTTTTTCATTTATCTTTTGTGCATTCGCTGTTTGTTATATAACCGGCCCCAGAGGTTTAGCTCAGTAGGTAATACTCTAGGCTTCCAATTGTTGAATCATTGGTTTCCTTCCAATGCTGACCAAGTCATCTGGGGTTATGTCAGTATCTTACCGATTTGACCAAAGGCTTTGTATCAAGAATTTGCTTTAGAGGGCTACACTTTCTATCTACTTGATTTATGTGATTCTACTTGCAGATGTCCTTCTTTAGTTGCTAATTAGAATTGCAACATACAATCTTGAAGGACAATAATTTCTTGACCTTAATTTTGCTATCTTTCTTCTATCTTTTATATATATTTGCTTAATTAGTCATTTCTGATTGACAATATGGTGCCTTCCTTTTCATGTTATTTGGATAATCACTATATCTTCTCTTTTAATTATTGGCCTTCACATTCTCAGATGATTCTGTCTCATTATCGAGACAAACAAAATATATGATTTTCTGCTTTCAGAAGTTAGCAAGTAATTTCCCAGTAAATCCAATTAATTTGTGAATTGATATCTCTGGAAATGTAGACTGTCCTTCGTATTTTGGACAATCAAAGTTGCTTTATTACCTTTTCATTATCTATTTTGGACGGCAGTTTCAGGCATTCGTGGTGTCTTTGCCGTGTCCTCCTCCTGTTATAATTAGCCTACCAAGTGCACAGATAAAGGATGTAAAACCTCAGTCATCCTTCGATACCTTTTTATTATCTTCTCCGAAGAAGAAACGAACCTGGATATTTCTGTGTTATGTGTTAATGTTGAATTGACCTGAAAACTTGTCCTTTTAAACATTAAAATTCAATCTGTTGAAGCTCTACAGTCTACGTTGCAGAGCTTGCATTATCAATATTTTTCAATCAATTGCGAGGGAAATTGCAGCGTATATCTCTCACAGATTTTTTCGTTTCCAGTTTACTCAGATTTATTTGTGCAATTACCAATAATAATAATAATAATAATAGACATTTATATAGCGCTATTTCCAGTAAACTGCTCAATAGCGCTTGTGAATGATAGCTCTATTTGTAGAAAGTCTTAAACAAATGAGTTTTGAGATTTCTCTTAAAGCATTCAAGTGTTGCTGAGGCCTTGACTTCCTCTGGGAGTTGATTCCAAAGTTTTGGAGCAGCATTTGAAAAAGCTCTGTCTGCAAATTTATTTTTATTGCAAGAACTCGGTTCTTTTAAGAGCGTTTTGTTATTGCTTCTGAGATTACGGTTTTGTTTGGATTTTGACTCAATCAGATTTTTAATATACACAGGAGCCTGATTGTTGACTGCTTTCCATGTTGTTAGCATCAGTTTGAATTGGATTCGAGCTGGAATTGGCAGCCAATGTAGCTGCTTCCTGTATTGGCTCACACTGTCATGCTTCTTCAGTTTTTCTATAAGTCGAACTGCTGAGTTTTGCGCCACTTGAAGTTTATTTATCAAATTATTTGATGTACCATACAGAAGCCCATTTCCATAGTCTAAGTGAGGAGTGACAAGAGCATTAACTACAGTTTTGCAAACTTCCTTGTTCAATGACTTCCTGATTTTTGATATATTTCTCAGGTTGAAGTAGGCGTTCCGACACATTTTGTTGATTTGTTTTTCCATGGTCATGTTTTTGTCAAAAATCACACCTAGATTTCTAACATGGTCAGTTGCAGTAATTTCCACATTGTCCACATTGATTGATGATATTTGGAGTTTACGGAGTTGATATGGACTGCCAATGAACAGTAGTTCAGTTTTTTCTCCATTGTTGCAAAGCTTATTTTCATGAAGAAAATTCCTGATCTCAGCAATGCACTTCTCCATTTTATTGACAGCATTTCTTTGATCCAAGAACGTTGGTTTGAAAGAGAGCACAAGTTGTTCGTCATCAGCATATTTTTGATCATCGACTTGATTTTTGGCAGCAACTTCGCTTAATGGTGTGATATATGAATTGAATAGGACTGGTCCTAATTTTGATCCCTGAGGAACTCCAAATTTAAGAGGCAGTTTGGATGATGTTTTGTCATTAATTATCACTGACTGAGACCTTTCAGAAATATATGACTTGAACCAGCTCAGTGCAGAATCATGAACACCATATCTGCATTCTAGGCGTTTCAGAAGTATCTTGTGGTCAATCGTGTCAAAAGCTGCTGATAGGTCCAGCAATACAAGCATTGTTATTTCACCTTTGCTCATATTTAGCATAATATCATCATGGATCTTCGTCAAGAGGGTTTCAGTGCTGTGAAATTTTCTGTAAGCAGACTGTTTTTCATCATTCAGTTCGTTTTTAGTAAGGTGGTCAGTATATTGTTCAATAACCGCACTTTCAATCAATTTGCTGAGGAAAGACAGATTTGAAACTGGTCGATAATTCTTTTTGATCAAATCCAATCCAGATTTTTTCAGCAGAGGTTTCACTAGAGCATGTTTCAGTTCAAGTGGCATCTGTCCTTGTGTGAGTGACTTATTTAGAATATGTGTTATAATTGGGAGGAATTCATCAATACATTCAAGCAAAAGCCATGTGGGAATGGGATCCAGCTGACAGTGTTTAACTGGCATTTCAGTGATGAGTTTCTTGATCTCAGTTTTTGACAACTTTTTAAAGTGCCGCAGCATGTGAGAGGCAGTTTCAACATCATTAACAGTCTCATTACTGGTGGAGTCTAATTTAGACCTGATGGTCTTGATCTTTTCATCAAAAAATGTATTGAAATCATTTGCCAGGTCTGTTTCATTGGCATGTGGGGGGAGAGGTAGCTCTGGTTTTCTGTTCAAACTGGAGTTCAGTAGCTTGAACAATGTCTTCGCATTACCTTTCGAATCTTCAATTTTGGATCTTAGATCCTCTGATCTGAGCTGACTTAAGTGCTGATTCAATGCATTTCTCATTCCTTTAAAAGATTCCCAGTCATTTTCCAGTCTGGTTCTCCTCCATAATCGTTCAGCTTTTCTTTTTGCTGTTTTCAAATTCTTAATATCTGCATTGTTAAAAGGAGTTGGTTTGCGTAGTGTAATTTCTCTTGTTTTAACTGGGGCATGTTTGTCAAGAACCTGTTTGGTAGAGTTGTAGAGTTCAATAAGTTCATTGAGATTTTTCTGTTCAAGTCCATTTCCAGACAGATGTCTCTGTATGTCTTTTTTGAAGTCATGCATGTTTATTTTTCTAGTCTTCCTGAAACTGATTTTCTTCTTCTTTTTTTCCACTATTTTTATGGGAATTTCAAAGAGGATGCAATTATGATCAGACAGAAGATCACTGACCATACAGTTGCTTAAGGCAGATTTTTCTTGAGTTATCACAAGATCGAGCATGTTGCCATCTCTGTGAGTTGGTGCTGAGACGTGTTGCACAAGGTCAAACATTTCTAGAATGTTGGTAAATTGAATGACTTTGCTATCATCTGGTTTATTCATATGGACGTTGAAATCACCAGCTATAACAATTTCGTTGTTTGTTGTTTGATAGTGACTTAAAAATTTTGTAAATTCCTGAAAGAACTCTGGAAGACTGTATTTATTTTTCTTGGATGGCTCAGGGCGGTATATGAGAAGAACAGTAACAATTTTTCCATCAAGTTGAATTTGGATTTCCACGTGTTCAAAAGTCTTAGCCTTCGTGTGATCTTTTTTAATTGCTTGTATGCCTGATCTTACAATGCAACCCACGCCACCTCCTGGTCTTCCAACTCGGGGAGAATTCAGAAAGAAGTATTCGCCATTTTGTTCCAACTCGCCAATTTCAACTCTATCATCCTCTTTTAGCCAAGTCTCAGTGAAGAGGAAGATGTCCAGATCATGCTCGTCCCTAAAGTCCTTTACTGTTTGTGTTTTCTTTCTCAGACTTTGGGCATTCCATACACACATCTTTAAAATATTGTTTTTCTTGGGATGGGTGATGCTAAGATTGTTTCCAACATTTTCAGTACTGCATGGATCTACATGTGAGAATCTGTTTATAAGCTGAAGTTGTTGAAATTGATGATGCTTTGTGCCTTTTCTTATATATTTCTTTGATTTATTTGAAACATGAATCCATTCAGAAATATGCTGATTGGTTGTTGTATTTGGGGTATCTCTACCTAGGCCAGTGCGCACTATATCTGAGTATAACGTTTTGGTATGAGACATGGCGAAAAGTGACTGTTAATGCTGATTTCTGAAGAATTGGACCCAATTTGTAGTAAACTTGACTTAGACACACTACAAGTGGTCAACAAGCCAAGTAAGCAAAATTGAAGCAGGCTAGTTTTGATATGAGTTTGACTCGTAAACACACAAAGACGCCAAAATGCTTTGCGGAGTTGGTTTGAATTAAGGCAGGCTATTTTTGATAAAAGCTGACACAGACACACACAAAGTGGCCAACGAGCTCTTTTGAATCAGTTTAAAATGAAGCGGACCAGTTTCAGAATCAGCTGGCCTCAGACACACACGAAGTGGCCAGCGAGCTTTGTTAAGTCTGTTTGAGTGAAGGAGGTTAGTTTCAATAAAGGATGACTCGGACACACCCAAAGTGGCCAACGAGCCTTTTATGGTCACTATGAATTGAGGTGGCAAGTTTCGATATCAGATACACTCGGACACACAAGAAGTGGCCAACGAGCTTCATTAAGTCTCAGTGAAGAAGGTTAGTTTTGATATGAGCTAGACTCGGAAACACGAAAAGTGGCCAAGGAGCTTAGTTAAGTCTGTTTGAGTTTTGATATGAGTTTGACTTGGAAACACACGAAGTGGCCAACAAGCTTTATTAAAACAGTGAGACTGAGGCAGACTAGTTTTGATATGAGTTCGACTTGGACACAAACGAAGTGGCCAACAAGCCTTAAAAAACAGTGAGAATGAGGTAGACTAGTTTTGATAATTACGAGTTTGACTTCGACGCACACAAAGTGGCCAACAAGCCTTATTGAGTCAGTGAGATTGAGGCGAACTAGTTTGGATATGAGTTTGACTTGGACACACACGAAGTGGCCAACAAGCCTTATTGAGTCAGTGAGATTGAGGCGAACTAGTTTGGATATGAGTTTGACTTGGACACACACGAAGTGGCCAACAAGCCTTATTGAGTCAGTGAGATTGAGGCGAACTAGTTTGGATATGAGTTTGACTTGGACACACACGAAGTGGCCAACAAGCCTTATTGAGTCAGTGAGATTGAGGCGAACTAGTTTGGATATGAGTTTGACTTGGACACACACGAAGTGGCCAACAAGCCTTATTGAGTCAGTGAGATTGAGGCGAACTAGTTTTGATATGAGTTTGACTTGGACACACACGAAGTGGCCAACAAGCCTTATTGAGTCAGTGAGATTGAAGGGAACTAGTTTTGATATGAGTTTGACTTGGACACACACGAAGTGGCCAACAAGCCTTATTGAGTCAGTGAGATTGAGGCGAACTAGTTTGGATATGAGTTTGACTTGGACACACACGAGGTGGCCAACAAGCCTTATAACCAATTTGTGACTGACCAAAACAATACAAGTTATAATGATAATGAATATGAATATTATGTTCCAAAAAGTATTGATTTTAAAGATAGTAATAAAAAGTAAAGCAGATTGATATATAAATTACAGCAGATTTATATAAAATTTATTGTTATTGAAAACATTCTGTCTGTTTGGCTGGGCTGACCAAAGGCTGGTGGTGAGTAGAGTTCTTGGATGTGTATTGGCAGTGTTGAGCTCTTCAAACTTAAATTCTAAGTAACTGGTGATGTCAAGTGTTGTGGAAAGTGTCTGGAATAATAAGTGAGTGCTGAAGAAACAAGATATGATAATTAGATTACTTTTCAGCTGTAAAAACAAAGGTAAAATGAGCACAAATCGAGGTCAAGACAATGTGTATTTGAGCCAGAAACGATGTTAAAAATAGCTGGTAGTTAAATTGCCGAGTTTTAGACTAGAATCACCTGGAAATAGTGATATACAAGGCAGTTAGGAAAATAAAATGTATAACTTTAAGTGGTTGAGGGTTTGCTGTCCGGTAGGCTATATTTCTAGGAATCTGGTTCTGCTGAGTTCTTGGATGTGTATTGGCAGGGTATTCAGCTCTTCTAAGTTAAATCCTCAATAATTAATGCTGTCAAGTGTTGTGGTATGTGTCTGATATAATAAATGAGTGCTAGAAATAGAAAAAATAACAGTTAAATAGCTTTTCAGGTGCAAAAACGAAGGTAAAATGAGCGAAAATCGAGGTCAAAACAATGTGGATTTGAGCCAGAAAACGATGTTGACAGTGGCAGGTAATCAAATTGCAAGTTACTGCATCAAAATCACCCAGAAATTGTATAAGAATGTTAAATAATAGGTAAGAAACACTTTACCGACAATCACACACAGGAACAGCAGTTAAATATACCCAGAGCTTATTAAAAAGATGAAAATATCCAAATGAGTCAACGCTCTGCGCTTCAATAATCACAACTTGCAAACTGGGTTATTGATTTTTGCATCAAGAGTTTGTGCCTTGACACTCTCTCTTTCAAATTTCATTCTCATAATTTTCTCCCATATAATTTCCTGTAAATTAGCATAAGTTGTCCATTGCCAATAATTAGTCTTTGGTTCTTGCTTTCAAGCAAAATCAAATGTAAAAGAAGTCATTGAATGTTGTCCTTGTGTGGAGGGGAGAGGTTTCATTTAATTGTAGCACTCTGGATTTCCAGATGCCTGGTCTGTGGTTCAGTTGCAGTGCTTACCGATCAAATGGACAAATGTTGAAAAGCCTTCGCCTTATCATTGATGATGAAAGACACACATCCCAATCACATTTATCTGTCCTTGAATGCTGTTCCTTGTTGACAATACGG
Source organism: Platynereis dumerilii (assembly GCA_026936325.1). Taxonomy (NCBI): domain Eukaryota; kingdom Metazoa; phylum Annelida; class Polychaeta; order Phyllodocida; family Nereididae; genus Platynereis; species Platynereis dumerilii. Next base: position 2,951,188 of record JAPTHN010000030.1, read on the forward strand.
GGAGATAAATCACTTTTTTGTGTCTTCCACATCTCTTCTAGCCCAAGATCTTGGTCCATAGTGGCCACACCATGGTCTAGTCCTGCTGTGGTAGTAGACAAGGTCAACACATAACTTGGTTATGGATGAGACTCTCCCATGTGAAGCCTGTTGAAGAAATGGGGTCACCACATTGCCAGATTGTATTAGGTCCATTGCCATTTCTGGCTGAGATATCGCCAAGTAATGTGCAGAGTTAAATCAGAGTTGTGGGATTGTGATGTGTTCAGACGCAAGGTTTCATATATATGTCTTTTTACTACTGTGCTTCAGACTTATTAAAAAAATTAATTTAGTCACTGAACGCAGTCGTATATTTTTGATACATTTAGAGTGAATGTAAGTCAACGTCGTTCACAAAGGAAAAAATCACGACGCCAAATAAAGGATTCGTATCGGAAATTACAATCTGTGAGTAGCTTTCTGATTTGCATGTTTTTGACCTTCTAGAATGCCAAGGAATATGAACCAAAGTGACCGTTTTACTGTTGTTTCAATTGATATATTGTTGACGTCAAGCCATTGCAGATGATTCAAGTCTACATTTTCATAATTATGTGGTGCTCCCCTTCTGAGTTAGATGATATGATACACAACCATATTTAAGGTATAAAATGGATGATTTGGGTTTTGCAACATCTATTTATGCACTTGTTGAGCTAATTAAGACAGGAGGAGAACACAGCAATGATGCGAAGGACGCTTGGAACTGCTGTCCAGCATATAAATGTAATAGATAAAAGGGACTGGAGAGATTTTTAGACGCAAAGAGGCAGCTGCAAATGTCTGCTTTTTTCCTTGGGTGGTCTCATCGAAGCCTTTCAGTTTGAAGATATAACCTCGCAGACTATTGCGGCTCTTCTTCACTCTTGAGTGCAAAGGTTTCATCTCTACAGATCAAAGGAATATGATTCATTGCTTGGCAAGTGATAGTCATTTGCAGATATCTATTGGGGATATTTTTCATTGGAAGAAGTAAGCTGATGCAGTCTGAATAGCCTGTAAGTCATAGGCAGAGGAGAGTTGGTCTATTTAAGGGGGAAATGCATAATAATTGTTCCATTTGAGGCTTTCTGCTTAAAATTTTCTGACATTTGTCCTTTGCTTATATGTACAATGCTCCCAGATTTCTTGGAAGATGGGGTAACTGCCTACCTTCTTCTTCTAAGTGTATGTGGTAAGGTTACCTTATGTTGTTCAATTGTCTAACACATGACTGTGTAAAGGACAGGGAGGAAATAATATTTCGGAAACTTATTCGAAAGCAACCTTCACTGACGTTCCCGAATGTCGATTGACATTGTCACAGATAATTCAATAATTCTTGAGGGCTAGTAGATCCCTGTGGATCACAGATTCACCTTGGTCAACTTAGTACCTCCATCGCTACTCTTGGGGTCAACACATAACTCAGTTATAGATGAGACTCTCCCATGTGAAGCCTGTTGAGGAAGTGGGGTCGCCACACTGCCAGATTGCATTAAGTCCACTGCCATTTCTGGCTGAGTTATCACCAAGTAATGTGCAGAATGGAATTAGATGCCAACAAGATTAGAAGTGCAGTATTTGCTGGGTATTCCATGACTGTCAACAACTGAACTGATGTACAAAATTGTACATTTGTGCATCTTGGGAATTTGACTTATACCTCATATCATTGCACCTTCATTGTAGCCATATTGATGTTAGAGCATTCGTAAATGGCAATGGCATGGTGCAATTTTTTTGCAAATTGATAATTTTTTGTGACCGTGTTACAGGTAATTTCATTAGTACGCGATTCCTAGGTTCTAGACCCACCAAATACATGGCATTTTTAGTTAATCTGATTGGTTTAGAAACAACAGAACGTCACACATTCGAGTTATCACACATAGTAAGTGCTGGTTTAGCATTGACTAGCATTATACCCGTTCTACGAACGGGAGGTTTGAGAGCCAAGGCATAAGTTATGGCTTGATAGCATAAGTTGACACAAACATTTAGGCCCATTGGCAAACATTTACGCCCATTGGCAAAACATTTGCGCCCGTTGGCAAACATTTGCGCCCGTTGGCCAACATTTGCGCCTGTTGGCAAACATGTGCTCCCGTTGGCAAACATTGGCCCGTTGGCAAACATTTGCAGCCGTTGGCAAACCTGTGCACCCGTTGGCAAACATTTGCGCCCGTTGGCAAACATGTGTGCCCGTTGGCAAACATTTGCGCCCGTTGGCAAGCAGTTGCGCCCGTAGGCAAACATTTGCGCCCGTTGGCAAACATTTGCGCCCGTTGGCAAACATTTGCGCCCGTTGGCAAACAGTTGCGGCCGTTGGCAAAACAGTTGCGGCCGTTGGCAAAACATTTGCGCCCGTTGGCAAACTTATGCCCGTGGGCAAACATCTGCGCCCGTTGGCAAACATTTGCGCCCGTTGGCAAACATTTGCGCCCGTTGGCAAACATTTGCGCCCGTTGGCAAACATTTGCGCCCGTTGGCAACATTTGCGCCCGTTGGCAAACATTTGCGCCCGTTGGCAAACATTTGCGCCCGTTGGCAACATTTGCGCCCGTTGGCAAACATTTGCGCCCGTTGGCAAACATTTGCGCCCGTTGGCAATCATTTGCGCCCTTGGCAAACAGTTGCGCCCGTTGGCAAACATTTGCGCCCGTTGGCAAACATTTGCGCCCGTTGGCAAACATTTGCGCCTGTTGCCAAACATTTGCGCCCGTTGGCACACCTTGATTATGAGAGTATGCGGACTGATTGCGCCCGTTGGCAAACATTTGCGCCCGTTGGCAACATTTGAGCCCGTTGGCAAACATTTGAGCCCATTGGCAAACATTTGCGCCCGTTGGCAAATATTTGCGCCTGTTGGCAAACATTTGCGCCTGTTAGCAAACATTTGCGCCTGTTGGCAAACATTTGCGCCCATTGCCAAACATTTGTGCCCATTGCCAAACATTTGCATCCGTTGCCAAACATTTGCGCCCGTTGGCAAACATTTGCGCCCGTTGGCAAACATTTGCACCCGTTGTCAAACATTTGCGCCCGTTGGCAAACATTTGCGCCCGTTGACAAACATTTGCGCCCGTTGGCAAACATTTGCGCCCGTTGCCAAACATTTACACCCATCGGCAAACATTTACACCAATTGGCAAACACTTACACCCATTGGCAAACATTTACACCCATTGGCAAACATTTACACCCAATGGCAAACATTTACACCCATTGGCACCCATTGGCAAACATTTACACCCATTGAGACCCATTTAAACATTACACCCATTGGCGCTTGATAGCATAAGTTGACACCTCTACCCCCTAACTGAAGTGTGGACACTGGGGCATTATGTTGTTCATACATAATCCAATAGGGGAGTTGTGTGTGTAGGTTGTGATTTGCAGAGCCCTCTGTTGTTATTTGGTAAAATCATTTGTTTACATTAAATGGAGTGGTGGATGGGGGATGAGAAATGAAGACTTTTGAAGGATTATTACGGAATACTGTTGAGCAGTAGGGAGGAGGGGACCCCCCATTAACACGGAGGGAAGAGGTTAGATGAAGTGGATTGGCATATTTGGGGGATGGGAGTGAAAGGGAGGGCAGTTAGTGGCTACATTGAGCATAGCAACCATGCTGGATTTGGTGAGTTGTGTTGCTAGGCAGCGGTAATTATATAGTGATTCCTCACAGGCAAGTGTGAATGACAAGAATCGCATGGTAATGAAAACACCTGTAAGTTATGAACTTTACACATCCAATGCAAATTATATGTATAACCACAAATTCCACAATGAATAACTAGAAAATAGATTTCTTATGAGGAATAGTCTGAGAAGACAGTGTAGAATATCAAATGATATGCAGACTGCCGATTCAATAAATATGTTGTTGTCCATCTTGCTAGAAGATTTTTTTGTCAACAAGATTAATTTCAAAGGTTGTTGTTTTTTTTTTCTTTCACAAAACTTTAGGCTCACATACAAGTTGGAAACCACTCCTAGAATTTGCCACAGAAAATAATTATCCCAGAGTTAACATTTGATAGTGGGACAAACAAGGAGACACTATCTGCACTCAAAAACAGTGTGTAAGAGTTGATTCACAATCTTGTCTCTATAATTGAATAAAGGACTAGACTTTTTTGTAAGTCTGGACTCACTAAAAGAGACAATTTAAGACATTATAAAAGAGACTAAATGAACTGTTATGTGTTTGTTAAGACACAAGGCACGTTTCTAAGTTGTCAGTTGATGTATTTGGGACTGCCGGGTCTGCAGTACAGACAGTCAGACACTGGATGTTGTCTCATTGCCTGACAATCACATTGAAGGAGCTTTACATTTCAGTAATTTATCAAGAAGATAGGCTGATTGGGCAAAAAGATAAAACATCAAAAGTATGTCCGAGGGTTCTTTTGGGAATACAGACAGTCAGACACTGAATGTTGCTTTATTGTCATTCATCAATAAGATACGTTGATTGCTTGTTGAGATTAACAAGACCCTGTTGGGTATTGGACCAAAATATCTGATGTCCAGTTCACTGGATGGATGCCCAACTTGATTAATGCGTGGCTTCAATTTTACTAAAATTAATCATATTCTCCTGGATTTGATCATTTTTATAATCTCTACAGTCTACATTGATAGCGATGTAGTTATAAATATTGTTCTAATCAATTGAATTGCTCACCAACCTTTTCAGGTGCCATTTCATTCTGATTTATTTGTGCAATTACCAAATGAGTCAAAGCTCTGGGCTTCAATAATCAACACTTTCAAGCTGAACTATCGATTTTTGCATTGAAGTGCAATTGAAATTTTTGAGTCCCGATTTAAAGAATTTTGGCCTCATTTCTGTTGGCTATCACTCCTGTTATTTTGAACTGTCTATCTTAGTATTTGACGCTCTAAAATATTTTAGTAACAATCTCGCTGTACAGTGAACTACTACAGTTTGTCACGGCAAGCATTGGGACGGAAATTTAGCATTGTTTGTACAGTTCATAAAAACCAACGCAATGAGCTTGATGGATCTGCTGATACAAACTTGAGTAGAACTAAGTCTGGAGTGGTGCTGTGGAGCACTTTTTTTATGTCATTGCCCATTGTGTGTCAGATTGGTAGCATCAAAAATGTCAACATTTTTGCAAAATTGGACTGCCATTTTCATAAATTGGCAAATATCAGACAAAAACGGCACCAAAACATCACAAAAATGTGATATACATATTACAAAAGACTCATGCTATACATAGGTATGTGTTTTTCTCCTGTGGGGCTTGTGTTTGCTGAGATATCTGGCCAAACGTCTGTCCTCTGCTTGATGTGACTAACTATATGGTATGTGGACTGTCAGTGCAATTATAAACTGGAGGATGAGAAATTGAGAATCACTTAATTGTCTGCAGTGAAAGAGACCTTTATTACATCCCTTAACTATACAGGGTGAGGAAGCAAATTTTTCAAAATTTGGAATATTTCAAACTTCAGTAGCAATGAAAGGTTTCGCTAATTCATAACAAATTCATATTTTCAGGCCTTAGAAACAAGGCAAAAAGGATCCTTTTTGTGAAGTTTGACTTGTATTATCTCCAATCAAAAATTCAATATGGCCGTCTAAACTTGGTGATGCTTTGAAAAAAAAACGCCTTCATATTTTGAGGCCGTTAGCCATGAAGACAACAACAACGTGGTGTCAGGTCTTGTTGACCAACTATTCTAGGATGCCCCACACGGAAAAGTATTAAAGGGGAATTAAGGTTCAAGCTGGAGAACGGTCAGAAGTTGGCCACCCAGAAGTCTCCGAAATTTCTGTAAGTGGAAATCCTGAACGTTCTTAGCTATAAGGTATGGGGAACCATCCTGAGTCTGCCTATAGTTGCAATTGGGGTAATTCACATCCAGCCATGGCAAAAAATGACATCACTGGACCTAGTAGTAAGCATCATGTCCGTCCCCCTTTACTCACATGAACAAGAAATAAAGCATAATTTTTCTATCTGAAGTCATGACTCCCGAAACCATTGCCTGAGCTGGATACTTTGCCCTGAATGTCCCATCGACATCTTCTATTGATTTTATATAGAATTTGCCATTTCCTTTGTTGACAATAGAATCCACAACCAAACGTTTATAGTTTGAAAAAAAATTGAATATCGAGCCATGCTTCCTAATGTAGCCCATCATTTTTCACCATTTATATCTTCTGGCCTTCATGGAATAGGCCGAATGGTGTCTTTCAGGTCCTGACATTTGATTTCAGGCCAAAATCATTTTGCATAGCCGCTCTGGCAGCCTTGAGGTCCACCTGAAGCTCTTCATCCACCTCTCTCCTGGTGGTTGCAGGTACCTTGTCAGTTTTGTCGTCAGTGACTCCAGAAATGCTCCATTCCTCTCTTAATTCTCTTCACAAACTCCCAGACTTCCCTCTTATTCCTTTCCCATCATTGATTGCCTTCATGATATTGTATTCCGGTTGTGAGGTCACTCTGACTATGTCAGGGATTGCTTTTTAGTCCATTTGGCACTGAAGCAAATCTGACCACCTCTTCCTTTTTGTCTCCTGTGGAGTCGTTTTTAATCACAGCTCATTCTAACCTTCCACAGGTATGGCTGATACCTTAATGATAATGCTGTATTGTTTTCACAATTTTCCTGTAGATGCGAGATGCTTTTTTAGCACAAGGAACTTCATAGAAAAATTTTATTATTGGAAATACAATATGACAAAGTTAGTTAGGTCATTTCAGGCAAACGGTCAATCTTGTTGTGAGGATTATATTACTGCATCCCTGAAATCACATAGGGTCAGCTCATTACTCTGTTATTGCATTTTCTTGATATTTTCTTAGTGGTGTCATTTAATCTCAAGGATGGTGACTTGACAATCAAGCTGATTGGCTATTTACTTTGTAATACATACTTAATTGGACTCGCAGTCCCGCATCCTTCCAAGTTGGAGAATTGTCACCGATGTCCTCAGAAGTCTTGTAGCTCAAGCCTCAAGGCAGTAAAGGGGGTCAACCGATAACTCAGTTATAGATGGGACTCTCCCATGTGAAGGCTGTTGAAGTAGTGGGGTCGCCACACTGCCAGATTGCATTAGGTTCACTGCCATTTCTTGCTGAGTTATCACCAAGTAATGTGCAGAATTGAATTAGATGACAGAAGATTAGATGCGCAGTATTGGCATTAAGGTCTTCACCAGTTCTGTTGCTGAGTGCTCTTATTTTGGATTTGTGGTTTTTTGGGATTTTATACTTGTACTCTATCACATAAAGTCATCTGGAAAATTTTTGCCTGGCCATAAAACCTAGAGAATCACACATCACATTGAACTGAACCTGGTTTAACCGTTGAAAGGAGTTTTTTTTTTGTGTTTTTTTTTTCAACTGAAAATTTGCAAAACCCTAGGGAATAACTGGTTGAATTCATTTTAAAGTCAAAAGAAGCAACTGATCTTACTTCCCTGTATTTATAACAAAGGGACATTTTTATAGAATGACCCTTGATAAGTTTTACAGCCCGAATTTAATGAGAACCTTTGGAAGTGCTCCTATATATATAGGTGAACAGTAACCTTGGAGCATCAATATATCCAATGTAATTTCTTCCTTCATAAAGCAGTTGTTGTTCATGTTACACAAAATGTTTTAATATATATAGAAACAAAATTGTATTGGTTATGAAAACAAAATTGATTTTTAAAAGGTTATTCTCAACCACTCCTTGAATACTGTGGGCTGATGATCTGATATTTCAACATTTGAGAATGGGAGAACCTGGGTCACACCATCTGGACTCAAGTACAGTCTGTATTACTCTGTAAATGTAATTAAATTGACTCACGATCTGGTCTGTTTGATTAAATAAAGGGCAAGAAATTGCTTCTGTTTAAAAGCCACTAGAGGCAATAAGACACCAAGGTAAAGTAAAAGAGCAATGATTTGTTTTTCAAGAAGCGATGAACAATCTGATGAATTGTTGGTGATGTCTCAGGGATGACAAAGCATAACAACCGTGAAATGCTGAATTATGTTTCGTAGCTAATATTAGTCTGTTGCATTGATATGAAGCCTTTTCGATTCATTATGGTGACAAGTTCATTCATTGCTTGTAAAGACAAAATAGAAAATACAATATTACATAGTCATTAAGCTGGAGGACTACTTGACTTCTTGTTAATATTATACTTCAACTAAGTATTACTTGATCAAGCTAAAGACTTCACATTGGATATAGTCTATAGACATGCGAAAACTGTCAATGGTGCAATTCTGTTGCATTTTGACGATAATATGAAAATCTCATAGATTTCTTTTTGAAACATATCTACTGTTTTTCCAACAACCCACATTCTCAGACTTGCAAAGGAGTGTTACAATGAGTCACATAAAAAAAGAGACATTAAATACTGAATTTAACATTTTCCAACTTGCAACTTTTAAATGTCAAACGTTTGTATAAGCCTATATTGCTATTACACTTTCTTTAAATATTATGGTGAAAATGTTGTATAAATATCACATTGCCATAGATGCCAGACAGGTTTCCAATTTGATGCTGTCATGCAAATGTTGTTTAAAACTATAACATGTAATTGTTCACTGTTCAGGTGTGATTTTTTTTACGTGTTCGAATCTCGAATATGCCTCAGGGACGTGAGCTATAATATACGGGGAATTTGTGGATTTCTGCAGCTGTTCCAATTCAGTTCAGTTCAGTCGGAAGCAGGCCGGTGCCTCTATATCTAGATCTTCTTGATGGCGGTACGTGTTGATCTATCTTTTTCATATTAATTTTGGAGCGGAGACCCACTGGCCATAAATACACTCTTCTCTTTTACTTTGCATAAACAATTCTCCTTATAAAGGAAATAAATTTTGGGGTTAGAAATATTAGACTTAGCTCAGCTACAGAGCAACAACCTTATTTGAACCATGGAATCAAATAAGGTTAGGTGATATAAACCAAGTTCAGCCGCAGAATTGCTTCCACAAACAGTCAAGCACCATTACCCTGAGTGCTATAGGACATGCCTCAACAAAATGTATTAATGCTTTCGTGATGCACGTCCCTTTTAGGGATTCCAAACACTCTTTGATCTTTCAGTATTTTTTACAGAGCACTGCACATCTGTACTGCCCGTAAAATACACTGTAAAATCGGACTCGCTGATTCAGCTCAATTGATTGAGTGAGATGGTTGCACAAGTTGATTGAGCTAACATAGATTAATGTTTTAAGCTGAGATAACTCAAAATACTGAGCTGAGATAGCTCAAAATACTAAGCTATGTTGACTAAGGTATTCAAGCTGAGAAAACTCAAAACAATGAGCTGTGTTGACTTACAGCTCAAAATATTGAGTTTTGTTGACTTATTGATCCAAGCTGACACAACTCAAAATGTTGAGCTGTGTTGACTTATTTTAGTTGTTTTTCATTTATATTTGTGTGACCTGTCTTATAGAGTTATTTATGAATATGGGCTGTAATCCCGAAATATTGTTTGATCTCTCAAGGGGATCCACCTGATCCAGTATGCTTCATTTCAGCACATCATGGACAGGCCCAAGATGCATTCAACAATGACCATTGCATCACAAGGAGATTTAAAAATTAATTTCTTGTGAATAAATCCCAATGGCCTGTGGCTCATCTCAGTTGGTATACAGTGTTAGAAGCCTATATTTTAACACACTCTGACTTGGAAATGTTGGTTGACGTATGAAAGCATGCATCTAATTACTCCAACAAATTAATTAAAGAGAGATAAAAATAAAAAAGTAACCAGCAAAAGTGGTGTGCTACTTATGTTTTCTCTGGGATAGCGTAATATAAATTTTATTTTTTCTTGTAAGTAAATAATTATTTAAAACTAAATGCAGTCTTATGAGAAGTGCTTGTTATAGATGGCGCTATATGTGGCATGACTGAGATGTCAAGCTATCTGCAACAACTGAAGCTTTCATGTTTTCACAGCTTAATGTTATGATTCGTTTGGACAACTTACAGCATTGAGCTATCATACCTTGACAACTTATAGGATTGAGCTATCATAGCTTGAAAATTATCAACATTCTCAGACAGCTCAAATTATTGCATCAACTCAGTTTTCAAATTTTACAGTGTAATTGCTCACTCTGAAATTGCATAATTTGGCACACGCCAGACCTGTGTGAGGATTGTGGAAAAATCTCAATTTATTTAAATCATGATCATTTTAAAACAAAAAGTTTCAAAGGCTTTCATGGATTTATGGAACACTACACCTTTTTTCAAATGTTCAATTTAATTTACTGTTACATGGAAAAGAAATTGAAAGTCTACTTAAACCTTAGAATTGATTTCACAGACCAAAAACACACTTCAATTTCCTCTCCTGTGCGCGAAGGCATTCCTTGATTTTGCTTTCGTGATCTACCTACCTTTTAGCGATTCCAAACACTCTTTGATCTTTCAGCCTGTTTGTCCACATCTCTGATTCGCTCTCCTCACACATTTCAGTGCTCTGTTTTGAAAAACCTACTTCTGGACTATTTTGGAGTTGCAGTGGCAGTAGGGCACATGTAAAATATTAATATTTGTCAAAAGATAAATTATTCGTCTTGTGATCCGCCACATAAAATATTTGTGCACATATTGCTCACAATAACGTAACAATAGGGCTATTAACCTGAAAACATGATATGACTACCACTGTTGTACTAGAAATATTAAACTACATGTCGAGTTTTTCTGTCTGTCAACAATTTCATATTTTTGATAAATACTATTTATCAATATAATATTTCCTTACAGTAAACTCATCATGCCACTTGGAAATAAAATATTGCTCTACTTTCAGTGCAACACTAGCTTTAATGAATATTTTTCTGGCAACGTAATTATATTCAGTTGCAAAAAAGTTCTCTAAGACACATAAAATAGAGGATGTAAACTAGACTCATTCCATTTTATCATGGTGACATCAGTTAAAAAGAAAGATGCACCTTAGCAGCTGACAAATAGCAAAAGACTTTTCAGACCATTCTATACACAGGAAGACCACCTGCACTGTCTTCAGTACAATTAATTCCCAGGCACTATTTATAAGACTTCCGGAGTTACCATCTGCGGTGCCAGTCTGCAAAGACTTTTCTTCAATTTTATTCCTCTTCTTTGCAATTCCCATGCACATTCTAAAGACTCTGTTGCAGTATTGTGTGTCATCCTTAGGACAGTGATTGATACTTTTGCCCAATACATTGCATAGCACTGCAATGCTTTATCACCTATCAACTATCAATCTTCAGTAATCATGTCAGTTACGTGTCTATTCACCATTTCCAAGAATAGAAAAATTTCAATTTTCAATGAAGTTTAGTGGACCATCAGCCTGGAATTTGCTTGCTGATGACATTAAAAGTTGTGATAGTCTTTTGCATTTTAAGAAGAAAGTTAAGAATCATTTTTTTAGTAATAGGAACATCTAATCATCTTTTGTTTATTCATTTAATCTGTATTAATTTGAAACAACTGTTTGTACCCTTTATTATTGTTACTAACTTGTTTTTTTCTAAAATAATTGTTAAAATGTATTTGTATTTCTTTGGTAAAAGTGTGCTTACTCGTGTGTAACTGTTTTATTAGGCTAACAAGCCTCTAGAGGTTTTACGCCTACTACATTATGTACCGCTGTATTGTACCCCAATTAAATGATCAATAATAAATAAAATTTAAAAAAAATAAAAAAATTCTGTCACCTATCACTTGTATTGTGTCACTGGTTTGATTTCTCAATGTGATAAGTCATTGAGATATGTCAATTTGATTAGTTCACCCATCTATTATTCATCTATTTGTCTATCATCCCAGATCAAAATAACAAAATCTGACAGACTTATCAGCAACTGACTGTCACGTCTGTCAAGCTGGCAAAGGAGAATCCTATCAAAGAGATCATCGAAAGTTTCGAAGTAGACAATTTGCACCTGTCTATACTCTATATCATCTTTACATTTGCATTAACTTTGTTTCATCACATGTTTTTCAGTTTTATTGCCATTTATTTGTATGTTTCTTCGGTTTTATTGCCACAAATGCACCTGCGAAGTTGTCAGTCCAGGGCAATCTAGCACATAGAAAATACAATGGTTCCATTTCATGAGTTGCAATGGATGTTGTTGTTTTCTTGAGAGTAAAATAGCTCTAATCCTGCAATCTGATTGGTCCATAGACAGGAAGTGTGCCTTTTCAGTATGTTCGCGTGAAAGGTCATGGTTTTGCTTGGTACCAGAATTTTTCTAATTTTTTTTCTGATTTTTTGGTGTAAGTGAAAATCATGACGTTTCACGCGATCTATTATCGCCCATAACTTTCTATGTGTCTAGCGTCTCACAGAAACTCATATAGTCACAAACTCTGCCATAGGCCTATATCATCATGAAATCTTCGGCTCATCTTAAGCTCTGTCGCTTCACCGCAGATTTGATCTTCTCAGATCACAACAATTGCTAGGCCCAAGTTGGCAGCATTCACAGATCTATGTGTTCCTTAGTATGTCTACTGAGGTGTTATATACCGATTGGTTTGGTTTCTGCATTTGTGAACTTACCAATATATAAGAATGCAAACTCCTAAATTTTTGAAAGGAGCATACTCAACGTAGTCTTGTGAGAACACAGTCTAACTCACAAATAGATAACTTGATCAGAACAGAATAAGCAGAAAAAGGCAAAGTTTATTGCAAAAGTTCTTGGGAGAAATAAAACACAGATCAATCTTGCACCTTATATTGCTCCCAAGTTTCTTCCTTCCAGCCTCAGCAAGGTCTAATATGATTTCCCGCTTCCTCAGGTTCATTCAATTCGGCCACTCAGGGCAGCAAGAGTGGTCAATAAGTCTATTCACCAAGACCGAAATGTGTCACCGGAGAACCAGCTGACAAAATTGACTGCAACTACGACCAAAATGACTGAGTGATCCTGTAAGTGACCTCGAGGTGGTGGTCAGTGCAGTGGTCAGTGCAGAGTGACCACCTCTCAGTCATTGAGGGTCCTTTGCAAGATTACTAATGTTGTGGTGATTTATTTTAGGCTGGAGAATTCAGTTCAATGAGCAGATACGCTGTATATCCAGAATCTTGCCATCTGGTCAATTCAGAGTCTCATCCAATGATGGCCAAACACAATGCATGGAATGACTGAATCATGTGAATTGACATTGATCAACTTGGGTGATGATAATGAAAACAATGATGCGAACTCTACCAAACCTATGACATAATGCATTTTAGTCTTTGTTGCTTGTAAACAATATCTTTCATTAATTTTTCAGAAATTCTCAAAATCATAAACCAAAATTTTAACATTAAAGACATTCTAAACTCCAAAAAAATTCTTCTTTCCAAATAACATTGCAGTCTTTTCATCATTTCAACTTTTGCTCCAAAGTCTGGATGACAAACTGTTTCCTCCTGTAACTTGCTTCCCTTTAGCATAAACAGAATAATGAGAACTTAATCTGAGTTTAATGGAGAAATGTCATCCATTTTAATTAAACCAAATAAATTGACAAGCCTTGGAATTACATAATTACCTCATGACAAGCCTCGAGGCATAATTAAAGTATTTACTCAAAACATTTCAAAAGACTAACAATTCTGGCGCGTGCTGCTGCATTTTCAATTACCATTTATTCAGTGATGGATTTTAAAGGAAAATTTTCGAAATATTAGTTTTGTTTTACAATTCCAAACTGTCCTGTCCCATTTGCATATTTTTGGAATGCCTGGAACTTTCTCTTTCTTATATAATCAGATTGTGGTGGACGAATGCAGTTCCGAAGCAGAAATTCTGATTTTCTTATGATTAGAAATTTTTACCAAACAAAAAAAATATGAAATCATTTTCCAATTATGATTCTTAAGAACTTGAAATATTATATTGGAAATAAGTGAGAGTTGGCTTGAAAAGAAAGGAGGTTATGTGATCATGTGCTTAGTGAGAACTGAGATACCTTTAAACATACTTGCTTGGAGGCTGTTGTTCTATCTTGTGAAAAACAAGAAGCACTGAAATGTGCAGGAGGAGACAGATGAGAGAGAGACATACCAACAGACTTAAAGATCAAAGGGTGTTTGGAATCACTAAAAGGGAGGACCCTGGAAGGTGGACCACTAGAGCATTATGTGAGGCATGTAGTTGCACACTGAAGGAACAGCAGTGTTTGTCCTTGCCATCAAAATGTGTTTTATTTCACTGTTAACCCTATGCCTCTTTTGTAATTTAGTGTAATTTGGTATGATTTAACAGTGATGGTTTGTCAAGGTAGGCTTTCGCACAGGATAGTAATTATAATTATGGAATAATTGCTGAATATCTCAGAAGATAGGACTGTTAGAAGTACCACTGAAACATCTGTGAAAGTTGTCAACTTTTGCCTGGCAGTATATCATATCGATGTGATCAGAGGAGATGAAACTGCTTTGAAGTGACTGAGTTAAGGATGAGCCAACGATTTCATGAGGATATATGGGAGTCTGGATGTGGGTGTGTGACTTTACGAGTTTCTGTAAAAGGCTAGATTGCCCAGGATCCGCAACTTTGCAGGTGCATCAGCAGCAATAAAACTGAAGAAACATGATACAGAATTAATGCACGTGTAGAGATGCTGTGGAGCTCTAATATAGGCAGGTGCAAAATATTCTCTGATATATTTAAGATGGGCTCTTTGATAAGTGTGTCTGTTGCTGGCTTGACAGAAGTGACAGTCATTTGCTGATAAGTCTGTCAGATTTTTGTATTTAGATCTAGGAAGATAGACAAATGGATAAATAATAAATTGGTATACTAATCACAGTGTTTTGCTCCCAAGCACCAGCATTACGCCATGGAAAGAGCAGCATACTAAAACACGGTCGTCAACAACATGGTACATGCCTAGGCCTATCATGACGCGGGAATGATACAAATTGAAGTGAAAGGATTTTGTAAGAGTTTGCTGATAAGGCATATGTCCTGTATTTATGCACTTCAAAGGCTTAATAGTATGACCGGAGTGGCATATACATAAAAATTATCTCATTGACAGCTTTACCCGGTGACTTGTGACAAAAGACAGGTGATAGTTCTAATAGATGTAACTGACTAACTGTACTGCCAAGCTATGAGAGGACCAAATATCTGATGTGATGCAACTTTTTGCTATCACCAATTTATCCCCAACTTGTCATGCCTATTAGGATTTCAGATTTCATAATGCAGCACTGTCATGATATGATTATTGAAGATTGATGGTTGAGGAGTCATAGAGCATTGCAGTGCAATGCTGAGTATTAGGCAAAAGCATCAATCATGGTCCATAGGACTCCCCAGACTCTGGATAAGGAGTTCTCTTGAAAAACTGGAATGTGCAATGGAAACTACTATACACAGAAGAGAAAAAAAAAGGAAGAGAGGTCTCTGCAGACTTACACTATAGATGATTCCAACTCCGGAAGTCTTATAAATAGTGCCTGGGAATTAATTGTGCTGAAGATAGAGCAGGGGGTCTTCCTGTGTATAGAATGGTCTGAAAGGTGTTTTGTTATTTGTCAGCTGCTCAGTGAATCTTTCTTTTCTTATGAACTGACCCTTACAAAGAGGTTGTTTTGGTTAACATCCTGTACTTTGTGAAGGCCATTATTTAATTCAATTTTCAATATCTGCTGAGCAATATATACATTTATTCCTAATACCAAAGATCTTTTGATGTACTTCGTGTCCCTGCAATTCTAGTATGGTCCAGAAGTAGGTTTCTGCGAACCAGAGCACTGAATTGAGTGAGTAAGGCGTATCATAGATGTGAACAAACAGACTGAAAGATGAAAGAGTGTTTGGAATCACTGAAAGGGAGGTATATCACAAAAGCATTTGTCAAGGCATGTCTTTGTGCGAAAGAGAGGAAATTCAAGTGTTTGTTTTGGGCTATCAAATCAATTCTAAGGTAAAATTGACTTATTTATTTTCCATGTTAATGATAAATTAAATTGAACTTTTGAAGAAAGTGAAGTGTTCCTTTAATCTACTCTGTACTCACAACCCTCGCAGTTCTATTGTGGTAAAAACATTCATAGTGAGCAATTATTTTGAAACAAGTACAGTTGTGCGACAGTAAAAAGGACTGAAAGATCAAAGAGTGTTTGGAATTTGCCAGTAAAGAGAGTTATTACACCTTCATTAAATATGATAGCATAATATGTTGCATAAATATCATGGTAGCATTGACACCCGACAGGTTTTCAATTTTATGCTGTCACAAAAATGTTATTCAAAACTGAGAAGTCAATAAATGGCAAAGGTTTACAGAATTGGGTGTTAAATGTTCAGTTGTGATATCTTTTACATGCGCATGTCACTTAATTACTTAATACCTGCGGCTTTTCCAATCAATCTTCCCAACATGAATATATTATGTTTGATATCCAAGGATGGAGTTATTTGTCTCTAGAGGGTAGATTCTCTGGGTAATGAATACATGTGTCACTAGAAAAACTGCATACACCACTATCAAAATAAATTTGCAGACAAATTCTGTTGGTAACATATATTGTGTGATATTCTCTCTATAGCAGCAGTTAAAGCATTACAATACATACCACTCAAGAATTATGTCTTCTTTGATATTCTGGTTTTTTAACTAAAGATAACACTCAGTAGATAAAATAATTGAAATAAATAAATCAATAATGGTGTTCACAATAAACAGGATGTTAAACAGACTCACTCTATTTTGCCAGAGTAATGTCAGGAGAAAAGAAAGATTCACAAAGCAGCTGACAAATAGCAAAACACCTTTCAGACCATTCTATACACAGGAAGACCACCTGCTCTATCTTCAATACAATTAATTCCCACGCACCATTTATAAGACTTCTGCAATAAGAACCTTCGGAAGTGAATGTCTGCAAAGACCTTTCTTCCATTTCATTTCTCTTTGGTGAATTTTCCAGGAGTATTCCAGTTCTGATACAAGAGAACTCCTTATTCGTAGCACAGCAATGCTTTATCAAGTGTCAAACATCAATCTTCAATAAGTATTTCATGACACAACTGCATTATGAAATGTGAAATCGTAATAGGCATGACATGTTGAGGATTAATGGTATTAGTAAGAAGTTTCATTACATCAGAAAGTTGGTCCTTTCTCATAGATTGGAAGCACAGTTAGTCAGTTATGTATCTATTCCAACACTTGTCTTTTATAACACATCACTGGGTAGAGCTGTCACTGAGACAAGTCACTGCGATAAATACATCTATTATTAATCTGTTTTTCCACCATTCCAGATTAAAATACCAAAATCTGACAGACTTATCAGCAAAGGACTGTCACTTCTGTCAAGCTGGCAATGGACAAGCTTGTCAAAGAGACCATCTTAAATATATCAGAGAACATTTAGCACCTGACTATAGTAGCTCTATTCCATAGCGTCTCTACATATACATTAATTCTGTTTCATCATAAGTTTCTTCAGTTTTATTGCCACTAATGCACCTGTGAAGTTGTGAGTCCTGGGCAATCTAGCCTCTTACAGAAACTCATAAAGTCACACACCAACATGTGGACTCTCATATATCCTCATGAAATCTTTGGCTCATCCTCAGCTTAGTCATATCAAAGTAGAGGTTTCATCTGCTCTGATCACATCAATATGATATACTGCCAGGCACAAGTTGGCAACTTTCACAGATGTTTCTGTTGAGAAGCTCCGGTGGTATTTCTGACAGTCTCATCTTCCGGGATATTCATGCGATTATTCCTTAGCTGCAACACATGGTAAAGGCCGACCTAGACAAAAATCACCATTAGATTAAAGCTAATTACACTAAATTATTAAAAGGGCAAGAGGGTTAACAGTTATCTAAAATATTCTTTTGATGGTGTCCCTGAACACCAATGCTCCTCCGGTGTGCAACAGCATGGCTCGATCACGTATGCTTTTGTGCTCCCAGGGTCCTCCCTTTTAGTGTTTCCGAACACTCTTTGATCTTTAGGTCTGTCGGTCTAACTCTCTCATTTGGCTGTACCAGCACTTTCCAACGGTTCTTTTTCCATAACAGTCAAAAAGTACCCTCCAAGCAAGTTTGTTTAAAGCATCACTTTCCTAGCCATTAGCCACATTAGCATTGGCTTATGCATCGTCCATGTGGCTATTGAAAATTGTCTATTTTGGCTGCAACTTAGCCGAAATGTTTGCGTTTCACTCAGAATTGGCTTTTTTGGATAAAGGAATTTCGGTCCTAAGAAAATCGCTTTTTAAAGAAACTATCTCTGTTCTCACTATGCACATAAATAACTTCCTTTTCAAGCCAACTCTGACTTATTTCCCATATGAAGATATTACAGCTCTCGCAATTGCTCTGAAGAAATATATTTTTTTCATAGTTTGGACCTATGATGTCAAAGCTGGAGACTCCATTGGAACCTATACAACTTTGGTGTAAGCTGTGGTGTCATAGGTCAAACTGGCCAATAGCATTTCATGCCAGATGAGCCAATGATACCACTGCAAAAACTCAAGTGTTAAGTGGGAGGGGGGATTGTTTATTATTTGGTGATACCAAAAGTGCCTGAAATTCAACCCAGCATGGTTAATGTGATAACTGGAAATTAATCACAGTTGTTCACCAACATGCTTCTGATCTAAATTGGATTTGATATGGAGCTGTCAAGTCAAGCATTTTGTTTACTGTTTGCAGTTTTGTTGGCGGCTCCTTTCAGTGTAAAACTACCAACAATTACTTTAATCCTATATTGTTTTACTGGTTACCACAGTTCACAAGAGTTAATATGGAGACATAAGGATCAATTGACAGCTTTTGAACAGAGTGCCCCCTCCCCAGGATAGTCCAACCTTGCACCTGAGTTGTTGTTGTGATCTTATTGGCCGCTCTGGCAATGATGTAACTGCAAGGCCATGATGAAACTGTCCACAATGGATGCTATTGGCCAGTTTGACCTATGGCATCATTGATTGCACCAATTTTGCATATCCTCTAGTGCTTGGCAATGGATTATCCACCTATGACATCATAGGTCCACTCTGGCACTGAGAAAAAAAAACTGATTTCTTCAGATCAATTGCTAGAGCTGTAAAGTTCTCAGCAATCTAAATAGGATAATGATTTCAGACTTCTTTGTTTTTTTGGCAAAAGTTGTAAGAAAAGAGAATTTCGGCTGCAGGAGTGCATTCGTTCAACATCCTCTGATTATGAAAGGAAGTACCATTCAACTCTCTGGGAATGGGACTGGATATAGTTTGATATGATAAAATAAAACTAACAATTTAAAATTTTCCATTGTAATCAATTTCTGAACAAATGGTATTGAAAATGCAGCGACATGCGCCAGACTCATCAGTCTTCTGAAATATTTTTGAGAAAAAGACTTTAATTATGCCCCATGGCTTGTCATGACGTAATTATGCAATTTCAAAGCTAGAAAAGTTATTCGGTTAACTAAACTGGTTGAAATTTCTGCATTAAACCCACATTTTAATACTTCTCATTCTGTTTTTGCTTTAGAGAAGTAAATTACACAAGGAAACAGTTTGTTATCCAGACTTCAGAGGGTAATTTGAAATGATGAAAAGAGTACAATGTTATTTGGAAAGAAGATTTTTTCCCGAGTTCAGAATGTCTCTGATGATGAAATTTTGGTTTATAATTACAAGACCAGATAAAATATTGGATAAATTAACTGAAGACAGTGCGATCAGCAGGACTAAATGCATTCTGTCAAGAAGGCTTCTTACAGCTTGTGTCATTTGTTTTCGTTATGATCATCACCAAAGTTGATCACTGTCAATTCACACGATTCAGTATAGTCATTCAATTCAATGTATTGTGTTTGGCCATCATTGGATGACCCCTCCAAGACTCTAACTTAATCAGATGGCAAGATTCCAGATATATTTGCACATTGAAACTGAATCACCACAACATTAGTAATCTTGCAAAGGCCACTCAATGACTGTGTGGTTGGACCACCACTTACTTACATGATGACTTACTTGACTCTTAGAACAGTCTTTCGAAAAGTTATAAGGAATATATTTTAATTATGCCTCATGGCTTGTCGTGAGGTAATTATGCCATTTCAAAGCTTGACAAATTATTTGGCTTGATTCAACAAGATGACATTTTTCAATTAAACATGTATTAATTTCTCGCACATCAGTTTTTGTTAAACAATAGCAAATTACACGAGAAAACAGTTTTTCATCCAGGGGGTAATTGGAAATGATGAAAAAATTTTAATATCATTTGGAATCAAGAATTTTTCAGGGTTAGAAATGTCTACAATAATGAAATTTTCGTGACATGAGAACTCAAGGTAAAATGTCCGATAAATCAACAGACATTCCAGATAATTATATGGAATCCAGGATATTATACAGAGTTCCCAAAGGCTAAAATTACAGCGAAAAACTTGAAGCACATAATATTGCAAAGGACACTCGATGACTGAGTTGTGGTCACTCCAATAACCACCGAGGGTCACTTAGACCACACCTTGGACATTCTGGACATAGTCACGATCAATTTTGCCAGCTTGTCCTCCGGTGACACACTTCGGTCTTGGTGAATAGATTTATTGACTGCCCCTGACTGCCTTGAGTTGCCAAATTGAATAAACCCGAGGAAGTGGGAAATCATATTAGACCTTGCTAAGATTGGAGAAAGTAACTTGGGAGCAATAAAAGGTGTAAGATTGATCTGTGTTTTATTTCTCTCAAAAACTTATGGCAAGCACTTAGCTTAAATTTCCTTGCTTATTTTGTTGAAGAAAGTTTTCACTTATTTTTGTGTCAGTCTGTGTTCTCATAACACACATTTCGTTGGGTATTTCACATTCTTTGATCAGTTATGGATAACGTATAGAGTCATACTAATACAGTCAATGTTATAATTGTTTTACATTTTGAAGATAACATGAAAATCTTGACTAACTGAAGGGAGACAAAGATTTCTTTTTGACACATATCTTCCTTTTTCCGACTACCCACATTCTCAGATTTGCAAAGGAGCATTGCAGTCAATGAGTCAAATAATTATTAAAAGTTACATTATATACTGAATTTAATATTTTCCAGTTTGCACTTTTTAAATGTCAATAGGATTTGGCATCAGCCTACACTGCAATTACAACTTCTTTAAATATGAAAGCACAATAAACTACATAAATATCACGTTGGCATTGATACCAGACAGGTTGTCAAATTTCATGCAATCACAAAAATGTCATTCAAAACTAAAAAATGTCAATAAATGGCACAAGGTTTATGTGTTGTATACTGTTAAGCTGTGACGTCTATTGCAATATTTTGGGCGTGTCTCTTAATTACCTGACACCTGCGGCTTTTCCGATCAATCTTTCATACGTCAATTGGAGATGAGAACCATGCAGTGTGCCATGATTATGCTGCTGGTCATTTACTTTGCATTGACATAAAACACGACACTCCTTGTCTTGAGGCAAAGGCCCAAATGATGTCAGCCACAGACCTGCTTCCACAAGCACATTTAAACCATGTGCAACGACACAAAATGACAAATGCTTTCGTAGCAATGCAGGCTTATACAAAATTGTGTTGACATTCAAAAAGTGCAATTTGGAAAATGTTAAATTCAGCATATAATGTAACTTTATATGTCACTCATTGCCTCTAATGCTCCTTTGCAAATCTGAGAATGTGGGTTGTCGAAAAGACAGAAGATATGTGTCAAAAAAAAATCTACTTTTCCTTCAATTGTCTAGATTTTCATATGATCACCAAAATATAACAGGTTTGTTTCGTTGACTGTGTTGGTGTGTCTTACTTTATCAGTATCCATATAAAAATGAAAGATACTGAAATTTGGAAACGCTTGTTGTGAGAACACAGTCTGGCACAAAAATAGGTAAACTTGCTTCAAGAAATTAATAGGACAGAAAAATGAGAAGCGTCTAACTAAACTTTTTGAGAGAAATAAAACACAGATCAATCTTACACCTTTTATTGCTCCAAGTTACTTTCTCCAATCTTAGCAAGATCTAATATGATTTCCTACTTCCTCAGGTTTATTCAATTTGGCCACTCAGAGCAGTCAGGGGTGGTCAATAAGTCTGTTCACCAAGACCAAAGTGTGTCACCGGAGGACCAGCTGACAAAATTGATAGTGACCATGTCCAGAATGGTCAAGGTGTGGTCTAAGTGTCCTTGACTCCTTGAGTTGTGGTCTGAGTGGCCACTACTAAGTCATTGTGTGTATGTTACAAGATTATGTGCTTTAGGTTTTTTGTCGTAATTTTAGCCTTTGGGAATTCTGTTGAATACTCATATAAAATATCAAATAGATCATTTACTTAGACCGCCATCCCATTAAGTACGAAAATTGTCGACAATGTCCTCCAAAGTCTTGCAGCTCAAGACAGTAAAGGGAGTCAGAGTATAATTCAGTTATGGATGAGGCGTTCCCATGTCAATGAAGCCTGTTGAAATAGTGGGGTCACCACACTGCCAGATTAAGGTCCACTGCCATTTCTGACTGAGCTATCTCAAGATAATGTGGACAATTAAATCAGATGGCAGCAAGATTAGAAGTGCAGTATCTGTATCGAGTTGCTGTTTTATTTTCTTGTTAATTTTTTTTTTGTGGTTTGATTCTTGTAATCTTTCCTTCATTGTTTTGAGTCTTTTGCCTCATCATAAAATCTAGAAAATCGCATGGTTATTGAACTGAAGTGCTTTAACTGTTTAAAGATAGTTTTTGAGCCCAAATATGCCATAATCATGGAATTCCTGGTCGAATTAAACTAAAGATAATTTTTAAAAAAACCTTATTCCCCTGTATTTATCACAGAGAGACATTTCTATACAAGTACCTTCATAATTTTTAGAGCCTACAGAGACTTTAATTAACAAGAACCTTCGGAACTGCTTATGAATAACTGAATGGTAACCTTAGGGTTGGCACTGTGTAAATGTATCCAATGTGATTTTTTTTACTTCATAATTGTAGAAAAATAAGCTGTTGTTGTTCATGTTACCTAATATGTTTTTATAGAAACAAAATTATATTTGTTTACGAAAACAAAACTATTATTTTTAGCCACTCCTTGAATTTACTAGCAAGAATCTTTCGGAGCTGTTCTTATATAGGCCTAAACGTATCGGTGAACTGTAACCTTAGGGTTGCAACACTATAAATTTAATTGTTAACGAAAACAAAATTGTGTTTTGAAAGGTTATTTTTAAGCACTCCTTGAATTTATTGAGGGCTGATGATCTGATATTTTGACATTTGAGAGTGGAAGAACCTGGGGCAAATCATCTGAAATAAAGACAGTTTGTATTACTCTGTACATAAAACTGACTCATGATCTAGAGTGTTTGATCAGATAGAGGAAAATGAATTGTCTGTGTTTAAAAGGCACAAGAGGCAATAAGACATCAAGGTAACGTAAAAGTCTAAAAAGAGCAATGATTTGTTTTCAAGACGCATTGAACGTCCCATGTGTTGTTGGCTAATGTCTTCAGGATTACACGCATTCAGATACCGAATGTTGTTTAACGGTTGTTCTTCTGTTACTTTGAAGCAGTTTCCTTTCATTGCGAGGGGGAGGGTTGGTCTAGTGGTAGCATGCTGGGCTGCCAATCGCTGGGTCCAGGGTTCGAATCCAGCTCTTGCCAGGTCACTTGGGCCTATGTTGGATGGCTGTTTCAATCATCCTTTGCTTCATTGCAGTGTCCTCCCCCTGTCCTAATTAGACTACCAAGGGCATAAATACAGGACGTAAAGCCCAAAACATCCATCCATCCATCCCTTCATCGCGATGACAAGTGGGTTGCTTGTAAAGATGAAGGAGCTTAAAAATGGTTAATGTTAAACTGAAGGTTTTAGAATATTGCTTTTGGTCTGTATCCACAGAATGGCGTCTCATTGTTAGCCAATCATGTCAAAACAACTTTGCCTTATGGTCATTAATCAAGAGGGAAAGCTGACTACTTCTTAATACAAGAATTGAGATTTTGATCATGCAAGGTTTCTATGGTCCCATTACCAAAATGTCCGATGTTTCTGTAGCCTATTAAATTTGATCAAACTGTGCAGCAACACAGAATCTGAAGAGTTTCGAAATACTGCGAGTTCCTCAAAAGATACATTAACGGATACATCTGTGAAAGCTGCCAACTTGAGCCTGGCAGTATATCATATTAATGTGATCTGAGATGAAACCTGCTTTGAAGCGACTAAGCTCCGGATGAGCCAAAGATTTAATGAGAATATATGGTAGTCTGCATGTGGGTGTGTGACTTCATTAGTTTCTGTGAGAGGCTAGATTGCCCAGGTCTCACAACTTTGCAGGTGCATTAGTGGCAATAAAACCGAAAAACATATGATGAGACAGAATTAATGTATATATAGAGTGTAGGCAGGTGCAAAATGTTCCCGGATATATTTTAGATAATGTCTTTGAAAAGCTTGTCTGTTGCTCGCTTGAGGGAAGTGACAGTCATTTATCAACATGCTGATAAGTTTGTCAGATTTTGGTGTTTATATCTGCAAACATAGACAAGTAGATGAATGATACATGAGTGTACTTATCACGGTGTCTTACGTCAGTGACAACTCAGCCAGGTGACACATTACAAGAAAAGGGTGATAGAATTGCTACATAACTGACTAACTGTACCACCAATCTGTGAGAGAGGACCAAGTATCTAATGTGAAGCAACTTCTTGCTATTTCCATTTAATTCTCACCTTGCACCTATCATGATTTCAGATTTTATAATGCAGTCCTGTCATAATATAATTACTGAAGATTGATGGTAGATAGTTGATATAGCTATGCCAAGTATAATGCATCAATCAGTGTCTCTTGGAAAGTATGGATGAAACAATACTGCAATGAGTTCTCTTATGTCAGAACCAGAATGTGCCACAGAGTTTCACGGAAGAGGAATAAAATGGTAGGAAGGTCTTTGCCGACATTTACTTCCGAAGGTTCTAATTCCGGAAGTCTTATAATGGTGCCTGGGAATTAATTGTACAAAAGATAGAGCAGAGGTTCCTGTGCATAGGATGGTCTGAAAGGTCTTTTGCTATTTGTCAGCTGCAGGGTTGAATCTTTCCTTTCTCCTGATGTTACCATCAGAACAGATGAGTGAGTCTAGTTTTAAAACATCCTGTATTTTATGTGCTGGATCATGGAGAGAATTTTTGACAGCTTAATATATGTTGCCAGAAAAATAGCTCAGCTCATATTTCCAGGTGGCGTGGTGTTTGAGGTATTGTAAGAAAGAATTATTTTGATAAGAGTATTTACCTGTTGTATAAATAATTAATGTTATTGTATTATGTTTTTCTCAATAAAAAATCTTGAATCTTATCATCAAAAAAATAGAATTGTCAAGAGGAAAGGTTAACAAGTTCATTCATTTTCGATTCTTTTATTTGAGTGAGTGCAATTAACATCATTTCTGGACAGGTAGCAATTAACAATTAATTTCATAAATTGTAGACAGCATTTCCAATACCTAGATATAGAAAGTTAAACATGTCCTTGTTCCCCTTGTAACACCTGTCCACAGATATTTTCAAATCCTTTCTTGGACAATTCTTCTGACGTGAGAACGATAAATTGCAAAAGATGCAGGTGTCAGGTAATTAAGTGACACGCCCAAGTAATAAAAGACATCACACCTGAGCAGTAAACACATTTAACCTTATGCCATTTATTGACCTTTTTCATTTTTATTAACATTTTTCGTGACTGCATACAATTTGACAACCTGTCTGGTGTCAATGCCAACGTGATATTTATGCAATCGTATTTAAAGAAGATGTAATGGCAATGTAGGCTTATAAAAATTGTGTTGACATTTAAAAAAGTGTAGGTTGGAAAATGTTAAATTCAGTATTTATTGTAACTTTTAATATGTAACTCATTGACTCTAATGCTCCTTTGCAAATCTAAGAATGTGGGTTGTTGGATAAAAGGTAGATATGTGTCAAAAAGAAATCTGTGTTTCCCTTTAGTTTGTCAAGATTTTCATGTTATCTTAAATGTGTAACAGAATTGTACCATTGTCTGTATTAGTTTGTCTATGTGTTATCCTTATCCATATAAGAATGCAAGATACTCAACTAAGGAAAGGAGTGTTATGAGAACACAGTCTGCCACAAAATAGGTAAACTTGCTTCGAGAAAATAGGCAAGAATAAACAAAAGTGTCTGGCTAAACTTTGTGAGAGAAATAAAACACAGATCAATCTTACATGTACACCTAATATTGCCCCCAAGTTGCTTCTTCCCAACCTCAGCAAGGTCTAATGGGTCATTCCA
Source organism: Platynereis dumerilii (assembly GCA_026936325.1). NCBI lineage: Eukaryota > Metazoa > Annelida > Polychaeta > Phyllodocida > Nereididae > Platynereis > Platynereis dumerilii. The sequence continues at coordinate 2,977,571 of JAPTHN010000030.1, forward strand.
TGCCAAATCACCCAGAATCAGAAACTTGCCCCAGGTCACCATGTCAGAAAAAATCGAAAAAAATCTCAGACATAGTACTACCTGAGATGGGCACTTGACCAAAATTTGAAGTCTGTGCTGTCAAAACTCATGGAGATATGACCATTTGAAATTTAGGGTGATTTTTTAACTTTTCAGGAATTGCATCTTCGCCTAAGTTTGAAGCAGTGTATAGACTCACATGTTGCAACTACAGGTCTAATATTTTGGTTATTAGGACAATTGCACCCATATTTTCAGTTTCTGGTGTCAGATTTGAAATATCTCTATTACACAATTGGTGCCAGAGCTCCAAAAATGGCCGAGAACTCAAATTTTCGAAACGGATGGCCATTTGAAAGCTCAGCCACAGGAAACTAAATCAGCAATTAGTGCTGAAACTGGTTTTGCAGTTTCACCTGATGTCCTTTAACTGATCCAAACTCTTAAAACCTGTAAATTCACATAAACCAATGCACACCACACAATCACTCAAGCCATGTTTTACAATTTTCGTCAAAAATACCTTTATTTGATACACCAGAATCACATGTTGACAGTTGTTGGGAACATTCAAACTTTTTTTCCAGTTTTATATACCTCTTAAGATATTATGAAGAAAAATTCAGGTTTACTATGCAATGGGTTCTATTTCTAAAACTGAAAATACTGTATAATGGTTTTTATTGCAAAACGTGTGAAATGTATTTTCACCTGATTTTGAAGCAGTGTGTAGAGTCACATTTTGTAACTACAGGTCTTATATTTTGGTTATAAGGATAATTGAACCCATATTTTCAGTTTCTGGTGTCAGATTTGATATATCCCTATTACACAATTGGTGGCAGAGCTCCAAAAATGGCCGAGAACTCAAATTATCAAAACGGATGGCTATTTGAAAGCTCTGCCTAAGGAAACGGACTAAGCAACAAGTGCTGAAACTGGATTTGCAGTTCCACCTGATGTGCTTTAACTGTTCAAAACTCTGAAAACCTGTAAATCCACATATATATATATATATAATTATACACAGTACCAATGCTCAGCACATAATCAGACTATCCAGATTTTTACACTTCTCGCCAACATGTAAATTACCATTTTGTGTGCTTTGCATTGGTGGACCTATGTGCAAATTTACAGGTTTTGATCTGTGAAAGGACATGAGGTGAAACTGCAAAACCAGTTGCAGCACTTATGGCTAAGTGAGTTTCCTGTGGCAGAGCTTTCAAATAGCCATTCGTTTTGAAAATTTGAGTTCTCAGCCATATTTGGAGCTCCACCACCTATTGTGTACTTAAGATATATCAAATCTGACTCAAGAAACTGAAAATATGGGGGCAATTATCCTAATAACCAGAATATAACACCTGTAGTTGCAAAATGTGACCCCACACACTGCTTCAAAATCTGGCGAAAATGCATTACACACATTTTGCGATAAAACCACTGTATTTTGGTTTCAGTTTAAAAAGATAGAACCCATTGGAAAATAAAACTGAACGTTTCTTCATATTATCTTTAGAAGTGTATAAGACTTGTCGGAAAAGTTTTAATGTTCCCAACAACTATCAACATGTGATTCTAGTGTATCAAATAAAGGTATTTTTTGGCGAAAATTGTAAAACCTAGTTGTTCTCACTGTGTACTGTGCATCAGACTTAGTACATGTAAATATGAATTTACAGGTTTAATGAGTGTGGATCTGTTTAAGGACATCAGGTGAAGCTGCTAAACCAGTTTCAACACTTATTGCTAAGTGAGTTTCCTGTTGCAGAGCTTTCAAATAGATATCCATTTTGAAAATTTGATTTCTCGGCCATTTTTGGGGCTCTGCCATCAATTGTGTAACAGGGATATATCAAATCTGTCACCAGAAACTGAAAATATGGGTGCAATTGTCCTTATAACCAAAATATAAGACCTGTAGTTACAAAATGTGACTCTACACACTGCTTCAAAATCAGGTGAAAATGCATTTCACACGTTTTGCAATAAAAACCATTATACAGTATTTTCAGTTTTAGAAATAGAACCCATTGCATAGTAAACCTGAATTTTTCTTCATAATATCTTAAGAGGTATATAAAACTGGAAAAAAAGTTTGAATGTTCCCAACAACTGTCAACATGTGATTCTGGTGTATCAAATAAAGGTATTTTTGACGAAAATTGTAAAACGTAGCTTGAGTGATTGTGTGGTGTGCATTGGTTTATGTGAATTTACAGGTTTTAAGAGTTTGGATCAGTTATAGGACTTCAGGTGAAACTGCAAAACCAGTTTCAGCACTAATTGCTGATTCAGTTTCCTGTGGCTGAGCTTTCAAATAGCCATCCGTTTCGAAAATTTGAGTTCTCGGCCATTTTTGGAGCTCTGGAACCAATTGCGTAATAGAGATATTTCAAATCTGACACCAGAAACTGAAAATATGGGTGCAATTGTCCTAATAACCAAAATATTAGACCTGTAGTTGCAAAATGTGACTCTATACACTGCTTCAAACTCAGGCCAAGATGCATTTCCCGAAAAGTTGAAAAATCACCCTAAATTTCAAATGGTCATATCTCCATGAGTTTTGACAGCACAGACTTCAAATTTTGGTCAAGCGCCCATCTCAGGTAATACTACATCTGAGAATTTTTTTAATTTTTTCTGAGACAGTGACTTGGGGACCCCTGGGTGATTTGGCATGGAATGACCCTAATATGATTTCCCACTTCCTCTGGTTTATTCAATTTGGCCACTCAGAGCAGTCAGGGGTGGTCAATAAGTCTATTCACCAAGACCGAAATGTGTCACCGGAGGACAAGATGACAAAATTGATCGTGATCATGTCCGGAATGTAATATTGAGTTGTGGTTGGGCACTGCTGACTACTCATGCTAAGTTCTCACAGCATGTTACGGAGGTCTTTTGGCAATTTTTTGTGCATGCTATGCAATTTCTGCCAAAAAAAAAGTCCGAAATCATTGCTGTGAAATGATTGTCTAATTGTGGTTGGAAAGAATTTTGATGTCTCAATATTGGAAATTAATGCGAGTTAGTTTAAAAGGGCAGATTATACCCAGGAATTATATAAAAAAAGACATAAACACAGTGAGAGCTGAGAAGATACCTTTAAACATATATACTTGTTTGGAGGATATTGTTTAATCACAGAACTGTGCGGTTCTATGGTTTAATCTTGTAAAAAACAAGAAACACTGAAATATTCAGGTGGAGACAGATGAGAGATACAGACATACCAACAGACTTAAAGATCAAAGGGTTTTTGGAATCACTAAAAGGGAGGACCCTGGGAGGTTGAGCACTAAAAAATATGTGAGGCATGCCGTCACAGGCTTGTTTAATTCTATTAATTAGGTTTTGATTTAAGGACGGTATTTTTTCAAGGTAGGCCTAAACCTTCAAACTTGGAGGAAATGGTAATTTTGTGCCATAATTTGTGAATAGTGGAGATTGAAGATCAAAGCTATTACGTCTCCCCTTTTGAAAGATGCTAAAAAAAGGTAGGACTTAAATTTAACTTAATATAACTTAAATTTAACTAATATTGCAACTGACAACTGTATTTAATTGTCCTTACAAGCCCAATGTATGATGATAAATTCTTTTACAAAATGTAAAAAAACATTTTTCATGCCCATGTATTTTCCTGCCATCTTTCTTTTGTTAGGTAGGCAATTATGACTTTCTACAACTATCGATTCTAAATGTTCAGTGCCAAACCAAAGTGTGTAAAAATGTCAGGAGACACTTCTGCAAATGATACTATATTGTACCGAGTGATGTCTTAATGGTGGGATCTTAGGTTATAAATGTGGAACGCTGCACTTGATGTGACTGAGATGTCAGATGAGGGATACAGGAGGGGAGGGGGGTTGTGTCCCAAGATTTTATGAGAAAGTATGGGAATTGTTATGCGTTACGTGATCAGAAAATGTAATGCATCAAAATATTCATCTGAATCGTCTCAGGTAAACCGGTAATATTCGCTAATACATTTTACAGGTGCCATGCCTTCCCTGCGCAAATGCATGCCTTAACAAACGATTTCGTCCTTTATCTGCCTCTTAACTATCCCAAACAGTCTTTGATCTTTCGGTCTGTCTCTTTATCTCTTTAAGTACTCGTCTGTCTATTCCTGCAAATTTCAGTCCTCTTTCTTTTTCAAAGGGATTAAACGATGTTCTCTTTTTCAAAGTGTGATTAAAGGAGGTCCTCGCGTCTATCTTTTTAGAAGGGTATTTTCTCTCCCTAAATAGATATGCAGCCATGGCCGTAAGTTTTCACTCAGCAACCATGCTTCACTATGGTGCTATAATTTTGACCAATCATAACAAAGCAAATACTTGCTAAATCTTCACCAAAATGTCAGGAATTATAGTTAGTATGTGCTTGGAGGTGTTCTGATAAAAATGTTATGAATAGAAAAATTGTTTATTTCTGATGTAAGAATAAAGTAGTAAATTGTTTTTCTTATTATGAAATTTTATTTGTTTCATAAAATTCCGAATCTATGGAAAGCATTTGGCACAATTTTCTTTCAAAAGAAGAAGTGCAGTTATTTCCTACACCTACATAAAATGTCGCCATATTAAAAAAAAAAAAACATTTCTAGTAAAAAGTGATGAAATAAAAATTCAACCATGTATTTTATAGTAATTTTGTCATGAATGCTTAATTTTATGTGTACACAACACATCCACAAACTTTGGTGGCTGTTACTACCATGAGAATAACATACAGCATCATAATTGATTTTATGCTCAAAATTCAACTTATTCATTATTTTGCCTCACTATTACTGTGAAAATTTAATTTAATGCAATTATTTCTACCAGAACACCTTCTACTCTGTGCAAACTACAATTGCTAACGATTTAGTGAAGATTTAGCAAGTATTCGCTTTGTTATGATTGGTCAAGGTAAATGCACTATACATGTAGTGCAGCATTGCAGATGAGTGAAAACTTACGACCATGGCTGTACAGTGTACATGTATGTAGTAAAGGTTCTTTTTTCCCTTTTCAAATTAATACTCATATTTGCTACATCCAATATCAAGATACCAAAATTATAACAGGAAAACAATTCAGCGAAATTTTGAGTCCCAGGGATGCACTGATATCCTCCGCAGTGTACGGTATCCAGCCGGATATCGGAATTTACTGGTTTCCATAAGTACAAGGATATCAGAACAGGATATCTGTGGTGCTCCAAAATTAGTGAAAAGCATGGATTATCCAGTATCCAACCATTTTTAGTATCTGTGAATCACAAATTTTGACCTTTAATTATAAATATCTGTTTTGAATGTATGAATATTTCCTATTGTTATGCAGCAAATTTCTTTTTTTACTTAACTGCATTCTGCGTAAGCCGTAACCAGCTACATTCTGCATGATTTATCTGCCGTACAGTACAACCCAAAATAAAGTATGACTACCCCAACAGGAAGGAAGAATCAGCCACTACTTTACCCTTTCACACCTTTTGGCTACCTCTGAATCACTTCCTACCTTTACGTAATTGAAACTACCTTTTAAAATTACATTCAAACTCCATCATCCCCTTTGTGTTTGATTTCTTTGATGATATTGTGCCCCTTTGCTAATTGCAATTGCATAGATAGCTGTCTTAATCGAGTTTTTAATATGAGCTAAGGTTGTTCTAAGGAGTCAAAGGTAGTTGTAAGGAGATTTGGGGTGGAGAGGAGAAAGGAGGGCAAAATAGGTAAACAGAGGATTTCTGACAGAAAATTTTCTTACTTTATTTTGGGTTGTACTGTAGTTGGAACTGCTTCTCGATTTTTGGAAAGGGGACTGGATATGAAGAACTAACATCTTTGATTTAAATTAATATCTGATTCTGAATAAATGGAATTTGAAAATGCAGCATCACGCGCCAGACTCGTCAGCCCTTAGAAATGTTTTTGAGTAAATTCTTTAATTATGCCTCATGGCTTGTCATGAGGTAATTATGTAGTTTCAAAGCTTGACAAATTGTTTGGTTTAATCAAACTGGATGGCATTTCGCCATTAAATTCAAATTAATTCCAGCTTACTTTCGTTTTTACAAAACACAAGCAAATTACAGAAGGAAACAAGATTTCATCCTGAGAGTAATTTTCCAAAATGAAATATCGAAATGATAGGAAGATTGCAACATTTTTTGAAAGAAGATTTTTTTGGCGCAGAATGTCCGCTGTAATCATAGACTTTCGAGTACACTCTAAAAAATGTCATGACAAAATTGGTTTTTTAGATTCAAAATGGTTTTTTGAAAAACCAAATTTCAATGCAAAAAACCAACATGGATTTTTTTAGAGTGCAAGGTAAGATGTTAGGTAAATTCACTGCAAACAATACCCAATATATTAGCCTTTAACACAACATTATGACACTTCCTATTCCATGGTAGCTATTGAATATTTAGTCAGCTGCTCTGATTCTTGATTTTCATAGTAACATGCAAACATACAACATTTTCAGAGTACTACACTGTAAAATTTGAAATTTTGAGTCAGCTCAAATGATTGAGTGAGATGGTTGCACAATTTGTTTGAGCCATGATAGCTTGCCGTTTTGAGTTATGATGATCTTTATGTTGTTATAACTTGCAAACAACAAGCTATCTTGGCTCAAAGGAATTGTGCAACCATCTCACTCAATCAATTAAGCTAACTCAAAATTCAAAATTTACAGTGTAATTGACAAGCCATTGTGTATCTTATTCAGATAGCAATATTTCGGATAAATTAAATGTGTACTTAACTGAATTCTCAGTGCTGAAGCAGAAACTCAATGGAATATACTTACAAGGATGCAAGCAGTCTTGTTAAAGCAAATATACAGGAATCATGTCAGAGTCCAGCAGAGAACCTTAATGGCTGCCCACTCATGGTCGCTCTGACCACAATTCAAGGTCATTTTTACCACCGCTGCGTAGTTTTGACCACCACTCGCAGTCAATTTTGTCAGCTCGTCCCCCGGAGACACACTGAATTCTTAGTGAACGGACTTATTTACTGCCCCTGATTGGGCAGATTGAATGAGGCTGACGAACTGGGGAATTTTATATGACCTTGCCTGACTGGCAGTGAGTTAGTCAAGGCTGTGTTTATTACTGTATCAGCGTGTTAACCAGACATGTAGTTTTACTATGTTTCTGTCTTATACTTGTCAACAGTATAGACTTTCAGTAACCTCAAAGATATAGTTCTGTTACATTATGATATTCTTACCTATGGGAAAACTAAATTAAATTCTTGGGATGGAAATCATATAGAAACTAATAAAGAAGAGGAAATATTTTGGAACTGCATGCCTGGTGAATCATTCCAGTATTTTTCGTGACAACCACTTTCTTCTCTTTCTTAAAACAAAAAGTTGTCAAAAGAGTGTCAGTGACATTTTATGATTGACATTTAAAAACAGATTTGATTTTTGGCATTTTTACATATTGACGTATCAGCTTTCAGTGTTACAGGCTCTGAATAAGTAAATTTTAAAATGTTGCATATTCGCTCCCAGTAGAAAGACAGCACTTTTGCTTCATCTTTTTATGGTTCCTGGCTAGCATTTGTAAGACTTCTGGAGTTGGCAGCATCTAACACTTCTGGTATAAATGTCTACTTATGATATGGTATCCTATTGACAGTGTTTGATGCTTTTGCTTGATACAAAGCTTGAGCTCTGTAATATACTTTATCAACTATCGGCCATCAATCTTTACAAAGGAGATCAAGACAGATCTGCATTATGAAATTTGAAATCATATTAGGATTAATAATTTCGGGAAATTTCCTTGTGGCAGAATAAGTTGAGGATTGGTGACAACTGCCATCCAGAGAGTGATTTTGCAAAAATGAAATTTGAGATGATGATAGAAAAATTTCAGTTTTTGGAAGGAAGATATGTGAGGGAAGAGCCGTTATGACATCTAGTGAACAGGAGAAATCAAGGTGAAATTCTTGATGAATTGGAAACCAATGTATTAGCCTTGTATTCAATATATTGCACTTGCTATTCCATGGTATAGCAGATTGAATATTTAGTCAGCTGCTCTGATTCCGCATTTTCTTAGCGACATGTAAACCTAAATATTTTCAGGTTACAAATTGACAAGCAATTGTGTAATTTATTCAGATAGCAACATTATGTGTATTTACCTGAATTTTTAGTGCTGATGCAGAAACTAATGGACTTTCTTTACAAGGATGCCAGTAGTCTTGTTAAAGCAAATTTACAGAAATCATGTCAGAGTCTAGCTTGGGACCCTTAGTAGCCAGCCACTCATGGTCACTCTGACCACAATTCTAGGTCATTTTGACCACCACTCAGTCATTTGGACCACCACTCACGGTCAATTTTGTCAGCTAGTCCTCCGGTGACACATCTAATTCTTAGTGAATAGAGTTATTGATGGTCTCTTGAGTGGTCATGTCGAATGAAGCTGAGGAAGTGGGGGATTTTATAAGACCTTCCAAAACGACAAGCGGGAGAAAGTCACTGCAGGTGTTTGCAACTATAACTTTATATACCATTTAACAATTACATTGGTTGCTATTTCTTGCAAGTTGCAAGTCATGAGAAACATTATTTTAAAAGTTTCATCATCATCGTACATATTTATTGCCATATACTTGCACTGATCATCGAAGAGATGATTCTGTTACAATCTGAAATACTTATTTATGCTTATGGGAAAACGTATTGAAGAAAATGAAATGTTCTGGAACATTATAAACAAGAAATTCTTTTAAAAAAAAGAATTGTAGTCAGCTTTGTTATGCGGCATAGGGATATTTTGCATGATGAAAAACTATTACACAAAGTCTTTCCATGAAATGACCATGGTAAATGTGGAAGCTGACATTTGCAGTTCATGAAGCAGTGAAAACTGTGTTTGTCAATTTCAATGAAAGGCATAAGCAAATGTTGGTGTTGGATATTTTTGGGTCATTAACCGGTGCATGCACAGGTTTGCGAATTGATGGATTGAGAATCAGAGATGTATAGACCTAAAAAAGCATATTTTCAAAACCTTGTAAGTGGTGAATGCAGATTAAAAGTGAATATGCAGGACACATTCTGTAAAGGAGATTCACACGGCAAATATATATTATTAAAACGTTCACTTCATGAAATTAGAGTTGACAGGAGATGGCCAACAATGGATGTCACTTCATTGGCAGAAACAATTATCACAGAAAGACCATAGAAATTGAACACAATGAAATGATAACCTGTAGTACTAATTAAAACACCTTGCAACTCCTAAAGTAGCAGAATGGACAGACAACATGAGATATTGAAATCATGGTTTTTTGATATGGTTTGAGAAATGATCAACTGAGAAAGTGATCAAGATATGTGAATGAGATATCATAGAAACCTTTCAATAAAATTCGCATGCCAAATATTGTTTTGAAATTTTCCTGCTATAAGGGCTAAAAACTTTGGTTGTCAAATAAATGGATGAGAAGCAAAAGTGTAAGAAAAATTGTATTTGAAAACCCTATCAATGAAATTCACATGCCAAATATTGTTTGCCTTTTTTTTTTAAGTAACCAACTTTATAAAGTACAATCCAACAATTTTGAAGCAATAGAGAACAGATTTTTCAACATTAGTTTTGAAGATTTTGCTTGTCAAATGATGGATTAGAAACAAATGTGTAAGAAAATTATATTTGGAAACCCATTCAAAAAATGAAATTCACATGCCAAATATTGTTGTTTGACAATTTTGGACCATAAGTTGTGGAGATTTTGTTTGTCAAATGATGGATGAGAATCAAATGCATCGTAAATATTATACTTGGAAACTCTTTCAATGAAACTCACATGCCAAATATTTTTTCCACATTTTCAGACCATAAGCAGGGTCATTCCATGCCAAATCACCCAGAATCAGAAACTTGCCCCAGGTCACCATGTCAGAAAAAATCGAAAAAAATCTCAGACATAGTACTACCTGAGATGGGCACTTGACCAAAATTTGAAGTCTGTGCTGTCAAAACTCATGGAGATATGACCATTTGAAATTTAGGGTGATTTTTTAACTTTTCAGGAATTGCATCTTCGCCTAAGTTTGAAGCAGTGTATAGACTCACATGTTGCAACTACAGGTCTAATATTTTGGTTATTAGGACAATTGCACCCATATTTTCAGTTTCTGGTGTCAGATTTGAAATATCTCTATTACACAATTGGTGCCAGAGCTCCAAAAATGGCCGAGAACTCAAATTTTCGAAACGGATGGCCATTTGAAAGCTCAGCCACAGGAAACTAAATCAGCAATTAGTGCTGAAACTGGTTTTGCAGTTTCACCTGATGTCCTTTAACTGATCCAAACTCTTAAAACCTGTAAATTCACATAAACCAATGCACACCACACAATCACTCAAGCCATGTTTTACAATTTTCGTCAAAAATACCTTTATTTGATACACCAGAATCACATGTTGACAGTTGTTGGGAACATTCAAACTTTTTTTCCAGTTTTATATACCTCTTAAGATATTATGAAGAAAAATTCAGGTTTACTATGCAATGGGTTCTATTTCTAAAACTGAAAATACTGTATAATGGTTTTTATTGCAAAACGTGTGAAATGTATTTTCACCTGATTTTGAAGCAGTGTGTAGAGTCACATTTTGTAACTACAGGTCTTATATTTTGGTTATAAGGATAATTGAACCCATATTTTCAGTTTCTGGTGTCAGATTTGATATATCCCTATTACACAATTGGTGGCAGAGCTCCAAAAATGGCCGAGAACTCAAATTATCAAAACGGATGGCTATTTGAAAGCTCTGCCTAAGGAAACGGACTAAGCAACAAGTGCTGAAACTGGATTTGCAGTTCCACCTGATGTGCTTTAACTGTTCAAAACTCTGAAAACCTGTAAATCCACATATATATATATATATAATTATACACAGTACCAATGCTCAGCACATAATCAGACTATCCAGATTTTTACACTTCTCGCCAACATGTAAATTACCATTTTGTGTGCTTTGCATTGGTGGACCTATGTGCAAATTTACAGGTTTTGATCTGTGAAAGGACATGAGGTGAAACTGCAAAACCAGTTGCAGCACTTATGGCTAAGTGAGTTTCCTGTGGCAGAGCTTTCAAATAGCCATTCGTTTTGAAAATTTGAGTTCTCAGCCATATTTGGAGCTCCACCACCTATTGTGTACTTAAGATATATCAAATCTGACTCAAGAAACTGAAAATATGGGGGCAATTATCCTAATAACCAGAATATAACACCTGTAGTTGCAAAATGTGACCCCACACACTGCTTCAAAATCTGGCGAAAATGCATTACACACATTTTGCGATAAAACCACTGTATTTTGGTTTCAGTTTAAAAAGATAGAACCCATTGGAAAATAAAACTGAACGTTTCTTCATATTATCTTTAGAAGTGTATAAGACTTGTCGGAAAAGTTTTAATGTTCCCAACAACTATCAACATGTGATTCTAGTGTATCAAATAAAGGTATTTTTTGGCGAAAATTGTAAAACCTAGTTGTTCTCACTGTGTACTGTGCATCAGACTTAGTACATGTAAATATGAATTTACAGGTTTAATGAGTGTGGATCTGTTTAAGGACATCAGGTGAAGCTGCTAAACCAGTTTCAACACTTATTGCTAAGTGAGTTTCCTGTTGCAGAGCTTTCAAATAGATATCCATTTTGAAAATTTGATTTCTCGGCCATTTTTGGGGCTCTGCCATCAATTGTGTAACAGGGATATATCAAATCTGTCACCAGAAACTGAAAATATGGGTGCAATTGTCCTTATAACCAAAATATAAGACCTGTAGTTACAAAATGTGACTCTACACACTGCTTCAAAATCAGGTGAAAATGCATTTCACACGTTTTGCAATAAAAACCATTATACAGTATTTTCAGTTTTAGAAATAGAACCCATTGCATAGTAAACCTGAATTTTTCTTCATAATATCTTAAGAGGTATATAAAACTGGAAAAAAAGTTTGAATGTTCCCAACAACTGTCAACATGTGATTCTGGTGTATCAAATAAAGGTATTTTTGACGAAAATTGTAAAACGTAGCTTGAGTGATTGTGTGGTGTGCATTGGTTTATGTGAATTTACAGGTTTTAAGAGTTTGGATCAGTTATAGGACTTCAGGTGAAACTGCAAAACCAGTTTCAGCACTAATTGCTGATTCAGTTTCCTGTGGCTGAGCTTTCAAATAGCCATCCGTTTCGAAAATTTGAGTTCTCGGCCATTTTTGGAGCTCTGGAACCAATTGCGTAATAGAGATATTTCAAATCTGACACCAGAAACTGAAAATATGGGTGCAATTGTCCTAATAACCAAAATATTAGACCTGTAGTTGCAAAATGTGACTCTATACACTGCTTCAAACTCAGGCCAAGATGCATTTCCCGAAAAGTTGAAAAATCACCCTAAATTTCAAATGGTCATATCTCCATGAGTTTTGACAGCACAGACTTCAAATTTTGGTCAAGCGCCCATCTCAGGTAATACTACATCTGAGAATTTTTTTAATTTTTTCTGAGACAGTGACTTGGGGACCCCTGGGTGATTTGGCATGGAATGACCCAGCAGTGAATATTTCGCTTGTCAAATGATGGATTATAGACACACGGACAAGAAAATTATTCAGAGTGAACATTACTAAAAAGTAACAAATATTGTATTTGGAAACCTTTCAATGAAATCAATATGCCAAATATTATAGTTTGACATTTCCTGACCATGAGTTACGAAGATTCTGCTTGTCAAATGATGCATTAGAAACAGAGTGTATGAAAAATTGTATCTGGAAACCCTTTCAATGAAATTCACATGCCAAATACTGTTGTTTGACATTTTCGGACCATACATTTTGGAGATTCAGCTTGTCAAAATGATGGATTAGAAGCAAAAGTGTAGGAAAAATTATATTTGGATACCCTTTTAATGAAATTCACATGCCAAATATGATTGACAATTTCAGACCACAAGTGATGAAGATTCTGCTTGTCAAATGATGGATTAGAAGCAAAAGTGTGGGAAATTCTATTTGGAAACCGTTTCAATGGAATCGATATGCCAAATATTTTTTTTTACATTTTCGGACCATAAGTTGAGAAGATGTTGCTCCTCGAATGATGGATTAGAAGCAAAAGTTTAGGAAAAATTATATTTGGGAACCCTTTCAATGAAATTCACATACCAAATATGATTGTTTGACAATTGTGGACCATAAGTGGTGAATTTTTGCTTGTCAAATGATGGATAAGAAGCAAAAGTGTAATTAGAAGCAAAAGTGTAAAAAGAATTATATTTGGAAACCCTTTCAATGAAATTCACATGCCAAGTATTGTTGTTTGACATTTTCGGACTGTAAGTTGTCGAGATTTTGCTTGCGAAATGATGGATTATAAGCAAAAGTGAAAGAAAAATTATATTTGGACATCCTTTCAATGAAATTCACATGCCAAATATGATTGTTTGACAATTTCAGACCATAAGTGGTGAATATTTTGCTTGTCAAATGATGGATTAGAATTAAAAGTGTAGGGAAAATTATATTTGGAAATCCTTTAAATGAAATTCACATGCTAATGTTCATGCAGTCATGATTAACTTTTGTTGTGAAACACTGATTTGGGACAGATGAAATTGTCAATTGTTGGTAAACCATCCATGCAGACTAAAATCAAAAATACATACAAAATTTCTCTAAATTATTTCAATAAAATTCACATGGCAAATGTAGTTTGTTGATATTGTCACTTATGAAATCATAATAACATGGGTTTAGAAACAATAAATGGAAATGAGAACACAAGAAGCAGAAACAGAAATTGATTCAAGAATAACTTTGGAGAATTACATGATAGGGTGAGATTCCTTGAGGCATAATTGTTGTTTCTCCAGGAGTCGGACACACATAATATTAAGATAAGAGCAGTGGTTTGCTTTAAAAGGAATAAAGAAACTGAGGCCTGCGGGACAACAACTGGTACCAGCCGACTTTTGAAAGCCTCAGAGAAACATACACGGTATAGGCAGGCAGGCAGAAACCTCTCAATTACGAAACAACCCATGTAATAATATAGTATATAATGCCGCAGCATAGTTGGGCAGGACAGTTTCAATAACGAATGCCAAGGCATACAAATTACCCCTGGTTGATCAAACTAGTTCCACTCTTGTCATATAGATGCATGTTACCATTCCATTATAGAATCACATATAATCATGCTTTTATGGCAAGCGCAATTACTACCCAGATATAATAAAGTAACATCAAAAAGACAAACATGGAGTGCAAAAAATACGAGTAATTCCAAATTCACGGAGAACTAAGAGTCACATAAAAATGTGCGTAAGATAACCTCAAACGCATCAATCTAGCTTTCATGAGATTCACATGCCATTTGGGATATTTTTTGAAACCAGCCATAGCTTGTACAGGCCTAGAATTCCCAAGTATCCGGTCGGGATCTAACTGACAAAAATGCATGTTAGAAACCTCAAAATCCGTGTTGAACTAATACTTGGTATTCATAGACATTGATAAACCAATAGCAGCTTAAAAGATTCCGAAAGCAACCCAAATTCACAACAGAATTAGCAGTGAAAGAGCACCAATAAACCCAAGAAAACACCACAAGCCCAGAGAATATACACGATATACTTCCATACAATTTTACATGAGGGTCTTTCTCAGTTTGTCTGCAGCTTTCTGGAAACCAAATTTCGAGCTTTTCAAGGATTAGCAGACACCATGTTTGTGAAATTTTTATCGCCGGTAATCAAAACTGTGATCAAAAGATTCAGATATTAAATGTGATAACCAACTATTCAATGAAATTCACATGCCAAATTTTGGTGGTTGACATTTTCATTTAATGAAAATATGACATTGATTGTCAAAAGATGGACTCGCATTAGAACCAGAGACGCCAGCCATTGCCATAGAAAGGACTAACCAAACAATGAATTAAAATCTCTCAATGATATTAATAGCTAGGATATATTATAGATCAATTTATATAATTGTGACATATTATGTAAGCCACTAATCCACTTCTTCCACTTTGACAAATCAAATATACAAAAAATTTGATCAAATTCATAAGCTTTTGTTGCCAAACATTTTCATGTCCTCATCCAAATCAAAAACAAGGCATTTAGCAGATCATTTTCAGTTGACGTTAATTTTAATTGTTCACACCAGAGGCCCATACAGTGGACATTCAGGTGACAGTTTTTACAGTGCGAAGTGGTTTTTATGTGCCGCATTATAGGAGTTGGTGTTTGACACATTTGGCAGATATTTTCTAATAACTACAACTGAAAACCAGATTAGTTATATGCAGAAGTATCTTCAATTGAATCTAAGGTCTCAACGCAAAATAGCAGGGTGTTGTTTTTTGGGTCAGGACGATTGCTCAATCCATCTGTGTGATCTTCACGACTGGAAAAAAAAAAACTCAATATTATATATATATAATATATATATATAATTTATCATGAAAATTTACAATAAACAATCTGAATTTCCAAGAAAAACATTTTTTTAAAGCCGAATTTCCAACTTTTTGGATTTGCAGATTGACAATCTATATAGTTCAGTTATTTTTCAGCAAAATCTGACGCCAGTATTTACGGAATCAGGCTGCATTGAAAATTGATAATTTCTGTATACATTTCAATTTTCCTTAGAGCATTCAGATACCAAACAGCACATCTAAAACAAAAACCATAACAAAACGCATTGGTCACAACATTTTTGACATTTTTTAGTTCTACTCTAGCAAACGAAAAATGTTTTAAAAACATTGCCACCAAATTCCATAAATGCCATGTCATGGTTTTTTTACACTGCACAACACACAATGTGGGACTACCGCCATTCAGAGGTCAATACACAAACGCACTACAATACCCTGGGCAGTACATCTTGAGCATTAGGCCACACATAATTGATTCTTAGCTTCGCGGACCCGCCGACACAATAGATTTACTGCCGATGGAAAAAAAAAATTGAAAAAAAAAAAAATTTTTTTTTTTTGACATTATAAATTATTTTTTTTCACCTTTTTTTTTTGTCCTACCGGCCGACCCTAGAAAAAGGGCCTTGAGAGGAATCCGAGAAGCTAAAGATCAATTATGTGTGGCCTTATGTTTGAATGTCATCCTTGCAGGGCTTTGAAGACGGAGTCGTGCAGTTGGAGTACAAATCCAACTTTGGTTTCTAGGTTGATTCGGAGTCGAACATTTATCAGGTGGCTCGTGACTCCTGAAAATTATTTTTAAGGATTGATAAAACACATTATAGAATAATGTAAACTGTATAGAATTTATGGTTTCCAAACACAAAATTAATTTTTATGAACAAAAACCCCTTGTAAACATTGTGAAATTATTCAAATTTTTGTCCAAATATTGCTGAAAAGAGGAGTCGGGAGTCGGAGTTGAAAAAACTTTAGAAATGTTATGGGGAAGATTCAAGAAGCTATCATTCATTTATGTCTGGCCTATTGGGAGTGACTTGAGTTTTACCACTCATCAGCACCAGAATTTGTCATGGGTAGCACAACATGTTACATATTATATAATATATACATACCAAAATAAAAAGAGTGTCTGAAAATGTAATTAACTAATATATCAATACAAACCTCTACACTCTCCCAGAGACCTCTCTCGACTGTTCGAGATTACCTTAAGAAGTATTTGATGGACCAAAACATTCCATCTCGAAGCGATTGCTACAGCCCCACATGTTCAGTCAAAGGCTTACATCTGTGGTAAGTAATTCCGACAATCCAAACAACTTCACATCTGGTCACTGCAAAAGAAGAAGGCAAACATAATAAGAATACGCGAATAAAAAATAAGCGCTGGAAATAATTTTATCTTCAACAATATGATATCAAAATAAATTTGTAACAATAGTTGACTTTTATTGCAATGTATTAATCTGTTTGATCTGCATTTTAGTGATAGTCGAGTCCACCTAAACATCATTTTATATGAAAAACAATCTACTGTAGGTACAACGTACATCTAGGAAATATTTATGTATTCTTGGTACCGTCAAATTACAGTATTTCCATGTGCACAGATTCAGATACAAAATGAATCACTGTCTTGATATTTATACAATTACACGATTTCATAGTCCAAGTCGACATTTCGTGGACGAAAACATGGTTGGGTCATTAATTAGGTCACACAATACAATATCCATGTAATATGTACGCAATAAGCCTAGTACATAATATAATGTCTTGGAATTGAGAGTGGAAAATTTCTTTTCCTACTTACTTTATTGATCGAAGGGAGTGGTTTCACTATAAAAATGAGATCTGACACCTCCATGGCAATCTGCATGGTTCTCTCCAATGTCTCCATCTGCTTGTCTTGCTTTGCCTAGAATTAAAATACTGTAAATATGAAACTTAAATGTATAAATTAAAGTTGCAAGATGTTTGAAATTGAAAAGACGGGGAGATCCAGGAGAGTCCATTGGCCTTGGCAATTGATATTACATTGCCTGTGCAATTGAAATTAAAATGGAATAGCTTGTTAAACCTTGATTTGAAGATTTGCATAGTTTTATTTTTAAAAAAAAAACACTTTCGAGACCTCATAAAGTAGTAGGTCATGTAGCATATCTTAGTAAAAAATCCTTTGCAGATTTATATTACTCTTGCCCTTTATTAATGCCCTTTATTCAATAGTGTTCACTGTGGTTGGAGTAGCAATAGCTACTTGGGCCATACATCATGTACTTTAAAGTATTTCTTCTTTTATATCAGATGAAGCATTTTCAATATCACAGTCCATGAACTTGTCCTAAAAAAGAAAGAAACGGTTTTTGATAAATTTTGCTTGTTTTGGTTGACCGCTTACTGAAAAAATTAGCAAATTGCCCAACTTTGCCATTTCTTCACAGATTAAAGCACTTAAAAACACTAAATATATATACTAATTAGGAATTCCTACCTGCCCTATAATTCTACGAACCTCCATACAGTGTACACGCCAACCTCAGCCACTTCATGAAATATTCAAACACTCAAAATGCCAAAATAAATTAATTCCACCCTGTCCTGTCACACTACAGACCTCTCACGAGTGTACAACCTTGAAAAATTGTTACCTCATGCTTGAAAAATAAATTTTTGACAATTAAATTTTCAGAATTTCGAAATAACTCAACTCCAACACTTATTGACATATTCAAACACAAAACAAAAAAAACTAAATAAACTAATTCTGACCTGCCTATCATCCTAGGTAAGCCTACATCCAATGAGTGTTCACTGTTCAATCAAGCAAAATTACACCCAAATCTTCAACAACTCTTCAAAGGCCTAGCACTACCCGTGTTTTGACAATTAACTATTGATAATTTCAAAATCGTCTGATCCAGCCATTTTTTGACATTTTAAGCAAAAAAAAAGCAAAATAAACTAAATCCAATTTGCCTCATCACCCTAGATACATCACATGAATGTTCGATCAAGCAAACTTACACTCAAGTCCTCTTACAACCAAGTTTCTAAAATTAAATTTTCATAATTTCAAAATCATCCAATTTAGCCATTTCTTTACATTTTTAAACATATTAAAAAGCTAAATAAACTAAATGTGAAATGCCCCATCATCCTAGATATGTCCCCTAAATGTTCGATCAAGCAAAATTACACAAGGCGTCGCACAACCAAGTTTTTAAAATAAAATTTTTTTAATTTAAAAATTGTCTAATTCAGCCATTTCTTGACATTTTTAAACACATTAAAAAGCTAAATACACAAAATACAACATGCCTCATCATCCTAGATAAGTCCCATGAATGTTCGATCAAGCAAACTTACACTCAGGGCGTCACACAACCAAGTTTTTCATTTTAAATTTTCATAATATCAACATTGTTGAATTTAGCCATTTTTTGACATTTTTAAACACTGAGAAAAGCTAAATAAACTAAATACAACATGCCTCATCATCCTAGATAAGTCCCATGAATGTTCGATCAAGCAAACTTACACTCAAGGCGTCACACAACCAAGTTTTTCATTTTAAATTTTCATAATATCAACATTGTTGAATTTAGCCATTTTTTGACATTTCTAAACACTGAGAAAAGCTAAATAAACTAAATACAACATGCCTCATCATCCTAGATAAGTCCCATGAATGTTACATCGAGCAAACTTATGCTGAAGTCTTCACTCAACAAAGTTTCTAAATCATACTTTCACAATTTCGAAATTGTCTAATTCAGCCATTTCTTGACATTTTTAAACACATTGAAAGCAAAATAAACAAAAAACGAAATGCCCCGTCAAATCCTAGATATGTCCAAAAAATGTTTGATCAAGCAAACTTACGATCAAGACGTCGCACAACTAAGTTTTTAAAATTAAATTTTCATAATTTCAAAATCATCCAATTTAGCCCTTTCTTGACATTTTAAAACACTGAAAAAAGCTAAAATACACTAAATACAATATACCCCATCATCGTAGATACCTCCCATGAGCATTCTATCAAGCAAAATTAACCTCACGTCTTCGCGCAACCACGTTTTAACAATCAAATTTTTCTGATTTCAAAATCGTCTAATTCAGCCA
The DNA here is from genome assembly GCA_026936325.1 of Platynereis dumerilii. NCBI lineage: Eukaryota > Metazoa > Annelida > Polychaeta > Phyllodocida > Nereididae > Platynereis > Platynereis dumerilii. The sequence continues at coordinate 2,997,246 of JAPTHN010000030.1, forward strand.
TTTCTTGACATTTTAAAACACTGAAAAAATCAAAACATACTAATTCCAACATGCTCTATAATTCAAGCTATCTTCCATGAGTGTCCAGTCATGCAAAACTTCGTGCACCCACGTTTTGACAATTAAATTTTCCTCATTTCAAAATCGTCTAATTCAGCCATTTCTCGACATTTTAAAACACTGAAAAAATCAAAACATACTAATTCCAACATGCTCTATAATTCCATCTATCTTCCATGAGTGTCCAGTCATGCAAAATTTTGTGCACCCACATTTTTGACAATTAAATTTTCCTTATTTCAAAATTGTCTAATTCAGCCATTTCTCGACATTTTTGAACACTAAAAAAAGCAAAATATACTAATTCCAACATGCTCTATAATCCTAGCTACCTTCCATGAGTGTCCAGTCATGCAAAATTTCGCCCACATCTTCGTACAGCCACGTTTGACAATTAAATTTTCCTTATTTCAAAATCGTCTAATTCAGCCATTTCTCGACATTTTTGAACACTAAAAAAAGCAAAATATACTAATTCCAACATGCTCTATAATCCTAGCTACCTTCCATGAGTGTCCAGTCAGGCAAAATTTCGCCCACATCTTCGTACAGCCACGTTTGACAATTAAATTTTCCTTATTTCAAAATTGTCTAATTCAGCCATTTCTCGGAATTTTTGAACACTAAAAAAAGCAAAATATACTAATTCCAACCTGCTCTATAATCCTAGATACCTTCCATGAGTGTCCAGTAGTGCAAACTTTCCTCCACATCTTCGTACAACTTTTTTGATGTTGACAATCGATGTAAGTCTAAGAGCAAGAGCTGTCAAAGTCATCCTTTCCATAGCAGCCAATCGCTCAAAATGCACGTAGAGAACCCAATTTTGTACCAAAATGAAGCTCAGGACATTTACTGTTCATCTGGCTTGTCAGTGGAGTGATACAACAACTATTATTGCGATAAATGTCCATTTTTCGGCACGTATTTCTCAGCGACGACACAACCATTTCACCTAGCTGACAAGTCAACTCGCCACAACACAAATCGCCCATCTGCAACTAGCCCACAAAAAAACGGCCTGGTGTCCTGACACTGTTACAAGCTCTATTAATTGATTAGTTTGAGCTTGTCATTCATTCCTCCAGAGTTATTTAATATGAAAATATGTAAAAGAAGTGACACAACCATTTCACCTAGCTGACAAGTCAACTCGCCACAACACAAATCGCCCATCTACAACTTGCCCACAAAAAAAAGGCCTGGTGCCCTGACACTGCTATAAGCTCTATTAATTGATTAGTTTGAGCTCATTCATTCATTGCTGTAGAATTATTTAAATGTAAGAAAATGTGAGAGAAGCTATTATGAATATTTTCTCATGAGAAAATCCACTCAACCCTAGAAAACAGTAGTAGTAGTAGTGGTATTGAGTTTTCCCTGGACTGCAGCTAGATTTCATTGGTAATTTGTCATGTAAGAAATCAGAACTCTGGTGAATCTCAAGCAATAAGTAGTATAGCAGTGCAATATTTGATGAGCTTGAGCTTGTCATTCATTCCTCTAGAGTTATTTAGATATAAAAATGTGTGAAAGAAGCCATTATGGATATTTTCTCATGAGAAAATCCACTGAACCCTAGAACACAGATATTGATGATGTCATTGGGTAATCTGTCCTGTAAGAAATCAGCACTCTGGTGAATTTCAAGCAATAAGTAGTACAGCAGTGCAACTGCAGCTATTCAACCTCTTCTTTGTCACATAGATTTCAGATGCTGACTACAAAAAGGGGATGCATTTTAGAAATATATGCCATGTCAATTTATATATTCCAGTATTGTGTTGTAACAGCTACTTTTTTCTCTGTCACAAAATGAAAAGTTACGAAGGAGTGTCCGCGACATTTTAAGATGGACAGCTATATCATTTAAAAACATATTTAATATTTTGGCTTTTTCGCATGCTTATGCATCAGATTACACTGCTGCAGGCTTACGCCTACTATGTTTGATAAGGATATCTTAAAATGTTGCATATATGTTGCAAGAATTGTTTTTCAGAAATTTAGGATTCAATAAACGTAAATGAGAGATATATATCCCGGTATAGGCCTAAGTCATTGAAAGTCTGGGAGTGTCACAGAAAACAATCTTAGTCTTAGAAAGTTGTGGAAATGCAAAAAAAAATCATGGAATATTAAAATTTTCACAAACATTTGTGCCAAAAGTTTAACAAATTTCGATGGTTATGGAAGTAGATGGCTTCAAGAAAAAGGATGACCATCTCGTCAGTGGAGAAGTTCAGAATATGGGAACCCTGCTTAAACCTGGATTGAATTAAATGAGATCTATTGTAGTGTATCTTTAAGTTGTCAAAACACAAGTATTGACCTCTGCAAAGGCATAAACAGTGCTGATATGTATTGCAGATAAAGATCTACGTAATACAAACTCACCAAAAAAAACTACTTGATTTTATCATAGAACTGATTGTTCCAGGCTAAAACACACATCAATTTCCTCTGGTGTGCAAAGGCTAATCTTCACAAATGCTTCATGATCCAGCTCCCTTTTAACAATTTCAAACTCTTTTGAAGTTTCAGATTGTGTCTGTCTCTTTCTCATCTGTCTCTGTCTGTCTGTCTCTTCAAATTTCAGTACATTTTTGACCTTGGTAGAGCGCTATGAGGAGCGCACCAGCAAAATCGGAATGAAGTATTTTGATCAATTGGTTTCAAATTCTGAACATGCATGCAATGAAATGCATGCCTCAGAGGCGTTCCATTCCTGAATTAAAATCCATTGCTGAAATAATTTAATTCAAACTCTCCAAAGTAGCTATATGATTGAATGAAAAACTACTTGAATTTACCATATGATTGATTCTGCAAGGTTAAAATTCACATTGATTTCCTTTCTGGCATTCAAAATGACAAACCACACTCTAAAAAATTTAAAAAAATCCATGTTGGTTTTTTGCATTGAAATTTGGTTTTTCAAAAAACCATTTTGAATCTAAAAAACCAATTTTGTCTGAATTTTTTTAGAGTGCATGACAAATGCTTCCAGATCCACCTCCCTTTTAGCAATTCAGATTTTCTCCGTCTCTTTTTTGCCTGTCTCTGCAAAAGAGCAATATGGTTGTTTTAAAAATTAATTGCTTTTATCACAGAATTGATGTGCCAGCCTAAAAGGCATGACAATTCCTCCCCTGCAGTATGCAAAGGCATGCCTTGACAAATACTTTTATGTTCAATGTTCCTTTTTACCTTCAGCGAACGAAGTTCGAAGAAGGTATTGTAATCACTAGGGTAAAAATGTTGTCCGTCCGCCGGGCGGGCGGGCGGGCGGTCGGGCGGCGGGCGGATAGATCGTTTCCGGGCCAGCACTCGGCCTCCAATGAGTGTACATGGATGAAATTTGGTACACATATAGCCTGTATGGTCTAGTTGTGCCTTTTGATGGTCTAATTGATAGATATTCAATACCTTTTGAAATAATTGAGAAAATATAAAAATTATTTTTGTTCGTTTCCGGGCCAAATCTCAGTCACTATTGCATGTGCACTTATGAAATTTGGTACAGATGTGGCCTATATGGTCTAGTTGTGCCTTTTGATGGTCTCATTGATGGATGTTCTATACTTGTTGCAAAAATTTGGAAAATAGAAAAATATGTATTTTTTTAGTTTTTTGGGCTGAGACTCGGTCACTATTGCATGTAAATGGATAAGGTTTGGTACACACATGGCCTATAAGGTCTTGTTGTGCCCTTTGAAAGGTCTGGTGGAAAATATTAAATGCTATTTGAAATATTGAAAAAAAAGAGAAAAAATATATTTTTTGTTTCTGGCCCAAGACTTGGTCACTATTGCATGTACATGGATAAAGTTTGGTACACATATGACTTATGTGGTTTAGTTGTGCCTTTTCATGGTCTGACTGATACATATTCTATACTTTTTGTAATATTGAGAAAAAATATTAAAAATACTTATTTTCTTATAGGAGCCAAAACGTGCCCACTATTGCATATACGGCAATGCCATTTCCTACATGTATCACCTATAAAATGTAGCAGTGCTTTTTGACTTGTATTTAACACTTTTTGAATGATCGGAAAAAAATTGGTGCATGCATAAAACCGTACCATAATATAAGTAAATTAGTATAATAAGGCCTTTCCCTGCTTTTACAAACCCTGGCAAGCACACAGGTAGATCGCAGGGCAGCAGGCAAATAACAGATAATAGAATGCCATTACTCGACCACTGTTGCATATCCATAATATACGGAATTTGGTAAACACACCAATTTTATGATGTAATTGTAATCTTCTAAATGTGTTATTCGCTGAAGGTTTGCTGCTGCGCAGCCTATGTTTAGCAATTGCAAACTTTTTGAGCTTATGTTTTTCTGTGTCTCTCTTTCTTACCTGTCTCTTCTCTGCCACTAAATTGTTTATTGTTGTTTATTGTTATATCACTTACATAGCCCTACCGTCACCCTGGCGGGCGTTCTGGTGCACTTTACAATGAAATTTACAGTTGTTGAACAGCTCAGTCTTCAGCAGATGCTTCTTGAATCAGGGCCTGTTGTCATCCATTCTTGTTTGGGGCCTTTGCTGTCCTTGCATCCTTGTGGAGTCTGGCAGGAAGTGTTGCTGCTCACACCAGACAGGGTGAACCTCCTGCCAACACAAGTGGCCACCCTCCCCTGGCCACAGCCACAACCAAGTCACTCCAATTCAGTTCCAGGACCGGGAGTCCAACCCAGGTCCTCTCAGGCCAGTGGATTCAAAAGCAATTGCTATAACCATTAGGCCACGGGGAACTCAAATTTCAGTGCTTGCTGTTCTACTTTTTTTTTACCATATACTTTGAAGCTCCAAGGAACTCAGACAGTACTGGAGTAGTCACTTAGTTCAAACGTGTGATTTAAAATTCTACATTGAATTCTACTCCAGAATTGAAATCCTTTTGCTGAGGAATTTTAATTCAACTCACCAAAAGAGCACCATGGGTGATTGAAATACTGCTGGATTTTATCACAGAATTGATTTCGCCAGCCTAAAAGGCACGACAATTCCTCTCCTGTAGTATGCAATGGCATGCCTTGACAAATTCTCTATCATGTGCCACTGTTTTAGTGATTTTATCTCTGCCAGCACAAAACATTGAGCACAATAGAACTACCTTGACTAGATGTCACACTGGAACTAGCTGGAATTGCAGAATGTTAATAAGACTCGAATGCAGTGCATTTTTTTATGCGTTGTAAGATCAGTTGAAGGACCAAATACATTTATACTAACTGCCCATGGGCGTAAGTTGGTGGGGGACGGGGGGTCATGTCGCCCCCACATTTTCGACCCCGGGGGACATAATGTGAAATGTCCCCCCCCCCCACTTTTTGTGTATGAAAACAAAATTAGATGTGGTAATTTTTTTTTGGCTCAATTTAGAAGAGAGCGGTTCGAAGAGACATATCCCCCACCTTTTTTGCTAGGGCAGTTTACCATGCCAACAAAAGCTCAGAATACATGAAAAGCCAAAATGCCTGACTTTGTTTTTCGTGGATCATATAGCCGATTCCGACCGCGTAATCGCATGCCCCCCCCCCACATTTTCCGCGAAAATTACGCCCCTGTAACTGCCTCATGCAATATGCATGGAATTGGAAAGACCTATGTTCAGCTTTGGTACAATTCCCAGGTTATCATTTACAAAAAAGACAAGACCTTTGCTATGTTTCTTTTTTGTGTTTCCCAGGCAGCAATTTATCAGCCTTCTGGAGTTAGCACCATCTTTTTCAAAGTTCTGATACTGGAAAATCCTTTATGATGTGGTATCTACGGATAGTTATTGATGGTTTACCTAACACAAAGCTAGAGCTCTGTAATACTTTATCGCCTATCAACCATCAATCTTCGCAAATCAGATCATGATAGATCTGCATCACAATATGTGAAATCATAATGGGGTTTTTAAGTGGATGAATCAGGATGATACTTGGTTAATAATTTTAGGAAACTTGTCTGATAGCAGAAGATTATGTCAAGGATTAATGACAATTGTAAGAAGATAAGTCCACATTTAGTGTTCTTTCTCTCTTTTATATTGGCACCATAGTAACCCAGTCTGGTGAAACTGAGAACTGCATGCTGCTGCCATCTGGCACAAAAGTTGATTTCCTATGCTACAGCATTGCTGTCCCAAGAAATAGTTCCAATTTCATTGCACATTCACAAAATTTCTATCCAACATTGATGTTCACCAGAGTCAGACTCGGCAATCACATTCTCTAAGGAAGTAGACAAGGCCATCAGCACACTCAGAAACAGCCCCGTCGTCTTCCAGACAAAATTGTGTGTGTTCTTCTGGTCGAAAGTTGGTGGACGCTCGCAGGAGCTCGCTGAATAGTACACTAGTCACTAGGTGGCAACACAAGACAGCAGCATATGTTCTGATCTGTGGCAATGCAAGAGCAGTCCACTTGTAGACAGATAGTAACCCTTTTTCTTGTCTGCCGATCTGTGTGTCCAAATATATGTAAGCAATTTTGCATAATGATTTTTGTTGTTTCCATCTATATTAGGCTACTCTGAGTCCATATATAAATACAGGGCATAAAACCCACACATTTACCCCTTCCCTATTTCATTATTTATTTCTCTGTCTATGGAGATAGTGATTCTGTCAGTTTTGGAAAGAGAAAATGATAATTTACTGTTACTTATGGTGGAATTTCCGCTCATTTGAGAATCGGTTTCTATTTGCTGAGTTTTGTTTGGAGTTTTGTTTGGAGTTTTGTTTGGAGTTTTGTTGATGGAATTGAAAATGAGCACCGAATGAGAGATGCGGATTTGTTTTCAAAACCAGAACAACCGAGGAATGAAATAAAAAGAAATCCCTTTCATTTTCTTTGTTGATGTTTTCTGTCCGAAGCAGAACAAGTGAAGAATAGGAAAAAAGAATAGACCATTTATTTTGCTCTGTTCAGGGTCCTTCAGCAGTCAGCCAACATGGAAATTCTTTTACATGTAGCAAGAAACCTTAAATTTGCATCTAGTTTTGTTGAGAGGATGTCATTGTATAATTGAGCCAATCTATAATGCCTCATTTCTTTCGTATTTGTTCCAACAATTCGACAAACTTGTTTGGCGTCTTTAGTGAATTTGATCTCTCACTTTCTTTCCTTTGAGATTGGTTTATATTGTTGTTTTGCTTTTCAGATTTTGTTTTGGCGTCTTTAGTGAATTTGATCTCTCACTTTCATTCCATTGAGATTGGTTTATATTGTTGTTTCGCTTTTCAGATTTTGTTTTGCTGTGTGATAAAAAATGTCTGATGTTCTCTTATGTACTGTGACAGCTGAGGTTTTTCATCATTATTGCAGATTTTTCACTAGACATATCAAAATGATTGTTTTCTCCAATAATATTGTATCATGCTGAATCAGGCAGGAGTTTTAAATGATGGATAGATAGAGACATTTTTGGAAAGAAGATTTTTTTCTGTGCCCTAAATGTCAGCCATTATCCCGAAATTTTGTGTCATATACCATAATATGGGGTGAATCGGGACACTGGGGTGAATCGGGACAGAACAGGGACATATTATATTTGCCAAATAAACACCAACTTCTACTTCCCTTAGAAATTTGATTTTTGGCACATTTATAGTAGACATACAAGCGCATGTTGTGATAAAATTTGGTTGTTCTGACTGCAGGCAGTGAGGAGCTGCGGTACATTAAACCAGGCACTGCAGAAATGATTTTTTTCAAGCTGATCAAAACTTTGCTTGTATGATATAAAGTATAAATACTAGAGTTACCAAACTTACAGTAAACTTTAAAATCAGTCGAATATGGTTTTAGGGGACCATAATCAAAGATTTGATATGGGATTGTGAAGGTTTGGTGCCAGGTTCAGATCCAGGCCTTGGCAAAGTTAAAGGATACTAACCAAAATAACCATGCTCATTTTGATTTGAGTGTACTCCCGTGGCTTTTTGATGAACATCATTGAACTTGGCATCATTTACAGTGGATTTAGTCCAGAATTATCAATTACTAGAAAAATTTATATAAAACTACATTTTTTATTAGTTTTCTGTCATTTATCACATTTTTTAAAATCTGCATATTATCAATGAAATTAAGTTCAGATTTTCCTCACAATAATTTTTTTACATGTAGAATATGTTTTCTAATGTTTATTCACAAGTAGCAATCACTCAAAGAAGGTAAGGAGTATTGATTGTGGAGATAATGGAGTGTCCCGATTCACCCCAAAGTAAGGGGTGAATTGGGACAGTGGTTTTCTGGGCCTGTAGCTTTGGGATTTTAAGATATCATATCAAGCTCCAAGGGATAGTTAGACCCTGTGGCCAGACACAATTTGACACCAAATTTTGATTTCTAGATCAATTTTTGACCATACTATGACAGAAAACCGCCAATTCTGTCCCAATTCACCCCATATTACGGTAGGGGAGGGCGGGGCATGATGGGCCCCCGGGGCATGATGGGTTTGGGCTTTAACTCCAAAGTTTAACACTGGAGGAAGCTGATGTTTGTTGTTTAGAATACCTTTTGCGAGCCATTATTGAAGAAAAAATTACATGGTTCAGATACCAGTGCTTTAGCAGATATTGCCCTTTCTAGGATTTTGAAGCCATAACAACTTTTTTTCCCGATTTTCCAAGTGTGTTGTGATTATGCGTATGTGATATTTTCACAGATGTCTTGTTTTACTTTGACCAAGAGATATCTCAACATTTTGCATTAAAACTCTTTGATTTGACTTTATTCTTGGAAACTGGTGTCTGAGGGCACTTATGAAATATGAAGTTTGGGGCATGATGGGTCTCTTGATTGGGGCATGATGGGCCCAGGCCCATCATGCCCCATGTAAACTAATCATATGTATTTCTTGCAATACAATAGTTGAAGATTGGCAAGAATGGACAATACTGCCCATTTCAATATCTATTGGTATTATCTTATTTACTACATCAGGTACAGAATTAAGAACATAATTTGTGTGCCAAATCACCTTTTATGAAGTTAAAATTTTCACTCTAAAAACAAGTGTTGTTATTTTAACACCAAAATAAACACTTTTTGGTTACACTTTTTAAACATGTTGAAGTGTTTATATTCATAAAGATAAACATGTTGAGGTGTTTATGAATTATAAACACGACAACACCTTAATGAGCTTGTTACACTTTTTAAACACTTCAACATGTCTTTGACTCTAGAAGTGTTTTAAAATAAACACAAGGTGTTTATCTTTATGAAGGGAGAAGAAGCGTTGATCTGAAACAGTCATTGAGATCAGTCGGATTAGAAACACAAAACAGTTGTATACAAACACACAATAATCACCACAAGCAATCTCTGCTAATCAGGTCTAATTATACTGCATCTAGTTTTTGAAAGATAGCTTATATAAATTATACATATTATGATTGTATCTGTTTTGCTCAAAGTAAATATACTCAAAAATTCAAATAGATAGTAAAGAAATTTGAAACGGCATCTTTGTGAAGTTTATATAGTACTATTTTGCTAACTTCCAAAGCAGAGTGGGGGTATTGTTTCTGTGTGTGTGTCTGTCTGAAGGACTGTCTGTCAGTCTGTCATGGGCACTTCCTTTGAGCAAAAATACTCCTGGAAAAATATAGCCCCACAAAGGTGAAGTACAGTAAGAGCAGATTCACTTACCTTTGTATTCCTTAGCAGCAAAGGGGGGGGTGGAGCCAGTAATAAAACACCGAAAATACAGTAATGTTCAAAAGTCTTGAGACACATCCACATTTTTTATGTTTGATTTCCAAACTATGTTTTGAGTCCGAATGGTGTTTTCTTATTAGTATAGTGTTCAGGAATGTTTCTCCAACATCCATTTTAAAAAGCTTTTATGGGTACTTGTATTCAGATACTTAGGAAGGAAATCATAGAGAGGAGGGTCATGTGTGCTCAAAGGGAATGTAACAGAAACAAAAATTTGTGGTTGCCTCAAAACTTTTACACCACACTGTAAAATGACCTCCTTAAATAAAATTTTGACATTCTGTGTTCCCCCTTTTGCTCAAGCAGGCTACAAAGGTAAAGTACATAATCTGACTTACTTTACTGGAAAAAGGATCAGCTCAGTTATTAGTGCTCTTTACTTCAATGCAATTGCTGGTTCCTGGGTCTCATTCCAGCTCTGGCCATGTCACCAATCGGACATACTATGTCGGACAGCAGTTTCAATCAACCTTCTCATCAAATGTTGCTGTGCCCTGCTCCTGTCCTAATTACAATAGCCTGTAAAAATGCATGAATACATGATGTAAAGCCTTTATCATTTATCCATCAAGGTTGATTAAACTTACTGTTTCAACTAGGTTCAACAGTTTATGAAAAGCAAAAATAAATTGTTTATAGCTTGAAAATGAAAATTAGTACATTGATCCCAGAGTCAATGTGTTTCCTACAGTATAACACATGACATTAATCAAGTATGACAATTTCTTATTGACTTCTTTTTATCACCTGTCGGGGTTTTTGTTAAATATAGTCGTATTAAAACCACACAAAAACTCAGGTTTTCATTCAAAAGCTTGCCCTATTGGCAATGAAAACCATAAAATAGGCACTGCAGCTTTATCAATACCTGATATTAATATTATTTTTGCAGATTTATGTGCTCTTCGAATAAAATATGAATGCTTCCTATGACACTGTCTTCTAAGAGTTCTAAATTGAACACTAATTTTAAGCGTTGCAGAAAGAACTTTAAAAAGTAAAAGTGACCAGCCTTGCAAGCATCATCAAGTCGGCAGAATTGCCACTAGTCTTGCTTTCAAAGAATTATTGGAAGTTTCACATCTGCATCCCGAAAAAGAATGTCTTACTTTAATGGTCAACTCAATTCAATGCATCAATGATGCACAGAGAAACAGGCCAAGTTGTGCAACAGCTTGTTTGAAGCTCATCTTCATAGAAAATCAACAAAAATTATCAGTAATTCCACAATTTAATAATTCCAATTTTTTATTAGTAAATATTACAAGGATGCATCAGACTCAATAGCAACAAAGAGAATCTTTTTAAGTAGGCATGCAAAATATTTTTTACTGGTTCAACTCATCATAAAATAAATGTAAACTCTAGGAGATATGTAGGAAATTTGTAGGTCCTACTTTTGGTGATTGTACAACAACAATTGCATGTTAGTTCCTCCAATGAAAACCTGGCATAAAAGTGACCAGATCATATTTTTTACTATATATACTGATATGTTGTGAAATGTTTATAAGAATAATAAACATAACACAGGACAATTCAAAATTAGGTGAACGCTCATCTGTTCTTTTGTGGATAAGGTTCAAGGTGTCTTGTGAAATTGACACAAAAGTACAAATAAAGAAATGTTCCATTAAGTCAGTATTGCATATTTGCATCGCAGAAGGCAGATCTGCGCACCGATGAGTGTTTTAACTCAAGTAATAAAATCAGCATAATCACGACCAGAAACGCCATGACGACATAGATGATGCAGATGACACGTAAGATACAGATGATGCATCGAACCTGTAATGATAGAAAGGAAATAATTTAGAAAATGGTTGGTTATTTTATTTTATTTTTTAAAGAAATACAAGTTAAAAGTTGTGTCTATTTGTATAGCAAAATTTAAAATTACCGTTATTATTAAAGTTTACTTGAGCAATAAAAGAGAGATGCATGGGAGCCTTTAATATGTTATGCATTTATCCAATGAGTGACAAATTGTACTTAAGGGTTGAATTTGAAAACTTCCAGTTAGTGTAGTATTCCTAAAGTGCACTAAGTAATTATGCAACAAGAGGTCAATCCCTGAATAACAAGTGTTAATTAAAATTATGACAAAGGGAACTGGAAAATAACTTAAAAAATAAATAAATGTTTACCTTCTATTTTGGAGAAGTGGACAGTGCTGTTTCTTGTTTTTTCCTTTTTATTAGCTAGTCGACGAGTCGACTAGCTCTTAGGAGAAATGAGAAAAAGCCCGCGAAAATCGGAAATTCAAAATACCGTAATGCAGTTTCGCCTCAGAAACCGCCTGTGGAGCCAGGAACTGTCTGAAAACCACCAGCGGCCCAGGTATGACCGAAAACGATCGAGCACGATCATATTTACGATCGATTGAGCTCAAAACACGCCTAGAAACGCGTCTCCATGCGCCGCATGATGAATGCGCAACACTCAAAAAGCGGATGGACCCACTGGTACTACTAGGATCCGGCTAGCCGGGCGTACCGAAATACACCAGGGTGCGCTGTTTACGTCACTATACTGCAGCGCCGCCACACGGAAAGTGACAAAAACATAATGAACACGCTTGTTGTGTGTAGCAGGACGTTTCACCGCTGGGACGTTTCACCGCTGGTAGTGGTGGGACGTTTCACCGCCAGTTCACCGCCGCATTTTTTTCCTGCTGAAAGCTTTTGATGGATTGAAATGATAACAGAAAGACAACCATTGGGTGCACAAAAATGGCAAACCACTTTTTGGAAAGCCAATGCAATTTTCTGTTGAAATTAACCTTTTAATTTGATCATAGCGGTCTTTCCCCCACGAAATTTGACACGTTTTCATAAAATGACTAAAACTTTTTTTTTCAAAAGTGCTCAAACATGGCATCAGATGATTTCAGTTAATTTAACTGGGCTGACAGGCTTTCTTTAATCAGCCTTTTTTATCAGGTAATCAGATGATTTCCGTAATTGAAACACAGCTAATTACAATTCACAAGGTTTCATTGTGCTTAATTGGATAAAAGATTGAAAAAGACGATTACAATTTACAAGAACATCCAAGTTCAAGTGCTATCTGAGTGGTAATTGATCTCTGCATGTTTCCCGACTTCACATAGCTTGTACAAGGCAGTGAAGAATTAATTTGCATCGTTTTAGATCGGCGGTGAAACGTCCCAAATTTTATTTTTTGGCGGTGAAACGTCTCACTTCTGGTGGCGGTGAAACGTCCCAGCGGTGAAACGTCCTATAATCGATCAGCAGAGCAGAGCTCAGTATCCATCCAACCTTTTCTTGTGCAATTGCTGTGTCAATGACGCAGCACGCTGTCGCGTCCTTATTACTGGGCGCAGCACCTTCTAACTGGTACCAGTGTTTAGGAAATTTAATTTCCTGCATTTTAAGCTAAGTTTGGGCTCTGTACGACCATTCCTTCTATGTCAAAAGTGCGTCCGAAGCACTCGAGGTTGATGTCCGAAGTTTTGTTGACATGTTCTTTTTCCTGGCATTTCTCAAAAAATCGGCCTGATAAAAATACTTCAAGTATTCAACATGTTTTCTTATGGTAAAATCTAGATGTTTCAATTTTTTTAAGATTTACTGTAAGATGGTGTTGGCCCAGATCTGTGCTTCCAGACCTAGTTGTGTGCTGCTGTATGTCAATCAGGGGCCTATCAAAGCAAGTCAACTGGCAATTTAACCAATTCTGGATTGTCTAGCTTTGTGTTTTGCAATTTTGTCATTGAAAGGTAGGTACTACATTGTCAAGAGCACTTGACTTGCCCAGATCAATGTCAACCTGCCACTCATGTTTGGATCAATGTAACATCATCATAATTATGATCATGCAAATTACTGGAATTGAAACAATTTATTGGGGAATCTATCTGAGTTATTTGTTTTAGGAAATATATTATATTAGACAAGTGCAACAAAGTAACAATAAAATAGATGAGAAAATATTACTAAAATATCTAAGCATTCAGTGACAACAGTTGCTTAGCCTATTTTTTTTATTAGCTACTACTGAAAAAACTACATTTTAGGTACAAGGTAGGCCTAACTTTAAAAAATGTCTCTGTGGATGGAACAGCATGATATGCAGTCTAGGCTACTATGGGAATGTGCCAATGGACATCTGCTTGAAACAACAAGCACAAGATGACTAGGCCAAGCAAGTAGAAATCATAACATAAAATGTACCTTTATCCTTAAGATGTACTGAAAAGCCATTATCCTCTTTTTTTCTCATCCTCTTTGGCATGTTCTTCTTAAAGCATGTCTTGTTGTACACTGAACTGATGCACCAAAGCTGGTCTTTATTAGTTTATATACCATTTAGTAAGCAGTGACACATTCAGAGTTGACAGATAGTGTCTAATGATTGCAATTACTCATTGAGCAGTGTCAAAGAAAATATAAACTCAATTGGCTTGAGTTGACAGGTTGTGTCTAATGATTGCAATTACTCATGGAGTATAGTCAGTGTCAAAGGTAATATCAATTAATGGCAATTGGCTTGCTTGAGTTGGCAGGTAGTGTCTAATGATTGCAATTATTCATTGATCTGTGTCAAAATAAAATATCAAGTTATTGCAATGGCAGAATTTCTTGAAAGTATAACACAATCCTTTGAATTAAATTGTAATTATTTTATGTTTTATATTGTAAATTACACCACAGTATGAATGAGGGTAAATAATTTAAAAAGTGGTCATTAATGTGATATCAAGTTGAGCAGATTATAGAATAAATGTCAATTCAATTGCACTTACATCAAAACTTACATGTCTTCTTTGATTATTATGTCTTCTATCAATTAAAATGACTGTCCAATAGAGCACAATTTATGCAATAAGTGCTATATTTTCATTGATCAAGACATAACTGTGTAAATAATTTTATTTTTACCAATTTGGCCGTGTAGCCTTAATTTTACAACCTTACTTTCCTGTTGGATTGGAACTGTTTGGAATTTTTTTCCAATATTTTGATTTCTGTTGTATCACATCACAACAATAGCTTGTTTATGTGTAGACCTATAAACAAACAGGCCTGAACTCTGTTTCATTGGTGTTACAGCCACAGTGCTGTTGTTAAGTAATTTCACACATAAGCACATCACATTTATCAGACACAACTAATAAAAAAAACAAAAAAACACAACAGATCAACTAAAATGTGCAGTTGTAAATGAACACTGCTCAGTGCAACTGGTCTGCTTAGTGAAAATGTAACAATTTGTTACGTTTTTTTCTCTTGTAATTTTATATGTAATATATATATAATGATAAGTAATGCACAATAGACTGCAGCATCACAATCCGTTGAGTTTCATTGAACAATATTATAATAAGGAATTCCGTTTCAGACACATTTCTTGATAACAATTTGAGATCAGGGCAATTACTCCTCACTGAAATTTTTGTGTGTGCAAAATTCACATTATTCAAAACTATGATAACCATATCTGCAAGACATATGTTATAGAGGCGTATCGCTATCCCGGTTAATCACTGTTCTATCAATATAGGCCTAATACTGAATCGACTAGCTTTTGAATCCATGGATTCTTGTTTCACATGTCATCCATAACCTGGAACAATTAGCACTCTTGTCAAATTGTGCACATTTTAATTCGTAAATGTGGGGGAGACAGGGGAATGTTGTGCCAGGGGGTAGGTTGGTCCCTCCCTGCCCACTATTGGGGTAAAATGAAGAACTGGGTAAAAAAGCAATTGGTCAACATCATTATGCGCCTTGAAAACCCTGTTAAATGTAAAGCTATGGAAAGCTACACTCATAAATTAAATTTTTTTTTTGAAAATCTGATGTAACAAGGACTGACATTCTTGTTTCTTAGTCATTTGGTATTTGTAAACAAGATAAAGTGTTTCTGGTAGGATGGAGTAAGGAGGTATATATAGACATTGTTTTGAAAGGTTTAATTGTGCATCATTGATTTCTTTTTGACTACCCATTTTCTCCTGAAAGTCAATACAGGGTAAGTTGTGCCGTTTGAATTGGGGTGAGTTAGTGCCTATGATATAATATAGGATATAATTTTCATTATTCAATTTATGTTTGCAGGTAAGTTAGAAAGTGTTATACCACCATCTAAACAAAAAACATTTTAGTTTCTGCATAATTTTGAATTTTTGCGTAACATGGCTATTAAATGTTTGATTAGTTTCATACATGTAGCATATAGCCATATTTATTTATTTATTTATTTATTTCATTTCACCTCCACAAAGGGAGAAAAAAATACAAATAATACACATTGAAAATGAGGTAATACACAAAAATCATTTTAAAAAAAGCCATATACAAATGATCTATCTAAAGAAACAGGTTATTTATTATTTAATTTGAGCCTAAAATTGCTAAAATAAGGCAGAATAATGTTTTATATTAAGATCAAAATGGAACACATTGTCCCCTCCGCCCCCCTTGGACAAGGGCTGGAAGGGCAATTGCCCCCTCCACCCCTTGGTCCGGCACCCCTGGTGAAATACAAGGTTTTTCTGGTATAAACCTCAGGGACAACTTGTCCATCATTGCTACTTGACCTTTCTAACCAGATTTTAGAAATAATCACCTTTTTGTGAAAGTTCTCCATGATTTTCAATCACAATTCCTTCATCCAGTGAAAATACCTCCAGAGTTTAAAAACAAACATTTTCTTCCTGAAAAACAAGATACATAATGAATCTGCATCATATAGCATTTGACCTTACTTAAACGTTAAACATTATATCAGCAGAAACATTAGTCAAGCCACGGGTTCTTGTTCAGGTTAAATTTTGATGACACAGTAGACATCTCTCCTACTGGATTTATCAGAAGAAGCCACCAATATTAGGCAACCCAGAGATTCTTGCCTGGATTAAATTATAGTGACATATTAGACAACTTTCCAACCAGATTTTGGATATAATTACCTTTTTGTGTGACAGTTTTCCATGGTTTACAGTTGCAATTCATCTAGTGGAAAAACCTCCAGAGTTTGAAAACAGACATTTTCCTCCTGAAAATTTAATGAATCTGCATCATTTAGCATTTGACCATACTTAAAAGTTAAATATTAATAGAAATCCTCTACATCAGGCAAGCTGTGGGTTCCTCTTCAGGTTTTATTTGGACAACATGTTAGATTGATGGATGGATGATAGGGGCTTTACATCCTGTATTTGTGCACTCAGTAACCAACTATATTTATTAGAAGAAGCCACCTGTTTCAGCAACACGGAGCGTCTTGTTTCGGTTTAATTTTGACAACATATTAAACACCTTTCCAACCAGACTTTAGAAATACATTGTTATTACCTTTTTGTGACAGTTCTCCATTATTTCCAATTACAATTTCTTGATCCAGTGAAAATACCTCCAGAGTATAAAAACAAACATTTTCTTTCTGAAAAAAAAACATGAGATACATAGTGAATCTGCATGATATAGCATTTGACATTACTTAAAAGTTAAATATTATATCAGCAGAAACAACCTGCATTAGGCAACCCACTGGTTCTTGTTCAGGTTAAATTTTGATGACACAGAAGACATCTCTCCTACTGGATTTATCAGAAGAAGCTGCCTACATTAGGCAACCCAGAGATTCTTGCCTAGATTAAATTATAGCGACATATTAGACAACTTTCTAGTTTCTAACCAGATTTTATATATAGGCCTAATTACCTTTTTGTGGCAGTTTTCCATGCTTTGAAATTTCAATTTCTTCATTCAGTGAAAAACCTCCAGAGTTTGAAAACAGACATTTACTTCCTGAAAAAACATAAAATACATAATGAATCTGCATCATTTAGCATTTGACTACACTCAAAAGTTAATCATTTTAAAAGAAAACACCTACATCAGGCAAGCCGTGGGTTGCTGTTCAGGTTAAATTTTGACAAGTGAGATCGATGAATGGATGATTGGGGCTTTACATCCTGTATTAACACATTCCGTAGGCTAATTAGGACAGGAGGAGGACCCGGCAATGAGGTGAAGGATGATTGAAACAGCCATCCAACATAGGCCTAGGTGACCTGACAAGAGCTGGAATCGAACCCTGGACTAGCGATTGAAAGCCCAGAACGCTACCACTAGACCAACCCTGAGACATCTCTCCAACTATATTTATCACAAGAAGCCACCGGCATTAGGCAACCCGTAGCTTCTTGTTTAGGTTAAATTTTTATGACACATTACACACCTTTCCAACCAGACTTTAGTAATAATCACCTTTTTGTGGCAGTACTCCATTACTCACAATTGCGATTTCTTCATCCTTTGAAAATACCTCCAGACTTTAAAACTGGCACTTTCTTACTGAAAAACATAAGGTACAAAATGAATCTGCATCATTTTGCATCATAAACCAGTGGAATTAATTTTTCAGGTAAAATGTTGCCAACATATTAGTCACCCTTCCAACCAGATTTTTAGAAATAATGACCTTTTAGTGGAAGTTCTCCTTGACTTGCAATTCTAATTTCTTCATCCAGTGAAAAAAATTGCTGAGTTTGAAAGCTAGCATTTTCTTTCTGACAAACATAATTTAAGGTACATAATGAATCTGCACCATTTAGCACTTGGCATAAATGCTAACTGGTGCAGATTTATAATGTACTGGGGAGGGGGGGAGTCAAGGGGCCGGACCCCCTGGACTCCCCCCCCCCCCGCCCCTTCTCCCTTCAGGCTAAGATATTCAATCAGACATAGCGATCCCTGGTCGAATTTGCTCAGGCCCCTCGGGTCTTGCCCATGGACCTCCCCCTTTTAAAATTCCTCGATCCACCCCTGTGGCAGGATCCTTCACAAAACAATATTTGACATTATTCTAGTGTATTTATAAATATTATCTCCACAACATTTCAATATGACAGCTTAACAACACTGAGAACAGTTGCCTTGATTAATAATATAAGGATATTTACTTTTTTTTAAACTTACCTTGTCAAAACTTTGGTTATAAGACTTCTTAAGGGTCTCCAATAGCTCAAACATCGAACAGAACCAACAGCTTTTTGAAAGTGGCCAACATTCACCTTCATGGCTGGCTGAACGTTTCTGTTGATGAATGTATTAAGTTTGAAGCTTAAGTGTTTGATTATGTGTTTATGATTAGACACATCATAAACACTAGTGTTTATGAAACTTAGAATTTTTTTTCAGCTTGGACTTTTTGCATTATAAAAGCACACAAAATATGTACTGGTTGGCAAAAATGCCTGATTCCATATTCTGAAGATATATATACATTAAAAAATTGATTTTTTTCTTAATTCCCTTTACATAGTAATATACATTCCAATTGGCTCAACATTTTCTAAGTCCCATTAACACTTCAGCTTGTCCTGTATAAACACCATAGTGTTGTTGTTTTAACACTAAAGTGTCTATTTTCAATCACCTACATGAATTTAAACACATAAGTGTTTACGAAAGAACACTATGACATGTTTATGGCCAACACTATTTTTTAGAGTCTACGTTTTTGGATTGTTACCCGCATTTTTAAATGAAAAAGTGATTATGGTTTGCTGTGTTCGTTCAATAACTACCATTTATCATGTAATGCAAGTTTTTTTATTAAGAATATTGAAATTATTTCAGTTTTACAACTATAATGCCATAAGTATTGACCAACATTTGAAGCTGCCCATCATGCCCCAACAAGGTGCCCATCATGCGCCACCCTTGCGGGGCATGATTGGCACCTGTCGAAAAATTAAAAGTGCTTATAATTCAAACACTATTTCATTGAGCGAAACAAGATTTTCTATGCTTAAAGTAGAACCTAATGCCAAACCAGTCAGCAACAAATAGTATTTTTTGTTGGCATAGTAATGACATGGTGGACCTTCAAAGTTAAGGTGCCCATCATGCCCCGCCCTCCCCTACTCAAGGTAAAATTCTTGATAATTTCAAGGCACCTACTAAATTTTGTTGCACTTTCTAATCCAATGTAAAACATATTGCACATTTGGTCAGCTTCTTTCGATTTCAAATTTCCAAATTAATATGAATGCCTATAAAATTTTCCGATAACTGATTGTGTATTTCATTCATATAGCCACATTCCGGATAAATTAAAACCAATATATGTGCATATTTAACTGAATTTTCAAAAATAATGCATAAAATCGGTGGACTTTTTTACGAGGATGCCAGTAGCTTATTAAAGCAAATTTACAGAAATCATGTCAGAGTCTAGCAAGCAACCTTCAATGACTGACCACTCATGGTCACTCCGACCACAACTCTAGGTCATTTTGACCATCACTCAGTCATTTGGACTACCACTCACAGTCAATTTGGTCAGCTCGTCCTCTGGCGACACACTAAATTCTTGGTGAATAGACTTATTGACTGTCCCTAAGTGGCCAAATTCAATTAAGCCGAGAAAGTGGGGAATTTCATCAGACCTTTCAAGATCAGCAATCAGGAGAAAGTTACAGGAACCATTAAAGATATGATTCTCTTATGTTATCACATTCTTATTTATGGTTATACGAAAGGCAAATTAAAGAAAATACAAATATTATGGAATGTAATGAAAAAGAGAAAATATTTTAGAAATATATACCAGGTGAATTCATTAATTCCAATATGTGTTGTAAATGTTACTTTTTCTCTTTTGCAAAATAAGAAGTTTACGGGGGAGTGTCATTGACATTTTAAGATAGCTAGTTTTAACATTTAAAATCAGATTGAAAATTTTGCCATTTTCAGATGGTTATGTATCAGATTGCACTGTTAGATGCATTACACCTACTACATTTAGTAGCGATGTTTCAAAATGTTGCATATATGCGTTGAAACAATTGCTGACATGTTTTCAAAAATTTGGGATTTTAGAAACGTAAATGAGAGCAGTGAGAGTCAGAAAACAATTTTCGTCTTTGGAAGTTATGGAAAAGCAACAAATTCATGGAAAATTCAAATTTTTTGACTAGTTAACATTTGTGCTAAAAGTGTTTTTATTAATTTCTATGGTTATGGCAGTAGAATGGATGGCTGGAAGGGAATGGGAGATGTTTCGTCAATGGAGGAGTCCTGGAATTTTGTGGGAACCCTGCATAAATCTGGAATGGAAATATGTAATCCATTGTAGTGACTTTGTAAGATGTAAATGCACAAGTATTGACCTCTGCAAAGGCAAGAACAGTGCAATATAAAAATAGCTGAGGCCTAACTGATGTTGGACTTAAGCTTGCATCATATAATAATGAACAGCAAAGCAACCAAAGTAGCAATGAAGTTGAATGAGATGAATAAGGTCAACTTCAGAAGTGTGTCATCGCCCTGTGTGCAAGAAATATACCTTTGACAATTTGTAATCCACCCACCTTTTGGTGATTCCGAACACTCTTTTGAACTTGTTCCTTTTCTGAGTTTCTCTTTATAATCTGACTCTTTTTACCTGTAAGCAGGGACGGACGCAGGGGGGGGGGATGCATTCCCCCCCCCACCAGACCAAAATTTATATATTTTTACATGTTAATTTTATCCCCGCGCAGTCGCGGAATGTCGCGAATTGCGTGTTCCGCGACGCGATAGCCCGATAGACCCCCCCACCGGAATTTTCTGGGCCCCCCCTGCCTGTAAGTTAACCTCGGTAGAGCCGCTCGGAGCTCAGAAAAAATTGGAATTGTCACCAGGTATAAAGAAACAGTTTCTAATTCTATATTCAAATGATGCCCTGAATTCCACTGCCGATCTTATATCTGTTGCAGATAAGATATAATTCAAACTCACTAAAATAACAAAGAGACTACTTGATTTTACCATTGACTTGATTGTGCAAGGCTGAAACGCACATTACTTTATACCTTCTGGTATTCAAAAGTGATCCTTCACAAATGCTTCGTGAACCCACCTCCCTTTTAGCAATTCAAAACACTCTTTGACATTTCAGTATTTCTGTCTGTCATTTTCTCATCTGTATATTTTACCTGTCTCTGCAAATTTTAGTGCTTGCAAATTTTTTACCTTGGTAGAGATGCATGGAGGGCAGAAAATTGAAATTCCTGATGATTTTAAGTACATGTAAGCCTATCTAATGGTTTCAATTGCATTCCTTGGGGGCATTCCACCTCTTGAGTTTTTCCAGCCTTGAAATAAAATCCATTGCTGAAATATTTCAATTCGAGCTTGACCAAAAAAGAACAATAATGTTGAATAAAAAATGACTCAGTTTTATCACATTTATTGATTGTGCCAACCTAAAATACACGCCAAGCAGCCCAACCTCCTTTCCAGTGTGCAAAGGAAAATAAAAGGAATACCATGACAAATGCCTCATGGTCATCATGCCTTTTAGCAATTGCAAACATTCTTTTAGCTTTGGTTTTTCTATGTGTCTCTTTCACAACTCTCTTTTTCACCTGTAAATGTCTGTGCTTGCTATATTTTTTTACCTTGGTACATGGCCAATTGTGCAGCGTACGTAAAACGTACGAAAGCTCTTTTATGCGTATTTCGTACGTAAATAGCCTGTTTTCACGTACAAAATTCGTACGAAAATTTACGTACGTGAAACGTACGTAGATTTTCGTACGGATTTCGTACGTGTTGACGTACGTAATTCATACGTTAATTTTACGCATGAAAATCGTATGAATTACGTACGAAAACCATACGTTTTCTAGACTTAGAAAAATTCTGATATTTTACGACATTCTCATTCCAAATAGGCCAGTGGGCCTATGGGCCTACCTCAAAGTTTGGAAGTGACTCTGTTTCTATCAAATTGAGGCGATAACCATGACATTTTTTTGACAAACAAATAAACATTCGATTCTACACATTAATTACTGGTCTTTGGACTATGATTTGCTTTGTTCGCTGATTTTTTTTAGTTATTCTAGGTACGTCTAAACTTAAGCCCATCCCGGTAACTACTGCACTGAAAGGGCCAAAGTAAATGACGTCAAAATACACTGAAATCTAGAAAAAAGCATTCGAAGACAGAGCTTTGTTTTTTTCATTTCTTTATTTTGTAAGCTTAGATACAATGTATTTTATCATTATAGCCCTATAACAAGCATGGTGTGGCTGACATGACCAATGATCAGAGGGTTACTGACCGTTAGGCCAGACATAACAGTAATTTACTGATTCTTACCTTCTCTGACCTACTGAAACAACTGATTTACATACCCATGATGTTACTTACATGGTTGACACAAAAAACATTACAGCTTATTTTTTTCGTCCAACCGACTGACCTTGTTGCTTTAAGAAGGCTTTCAAAAATATAATCATTATTCATTAATGTTATAATTAAACTGACAGTTCACTCTTTGAATTTGTGTAGTCAGTTGTTGGGAGGTACTGATAATCAAAGAACAGCAAGCATGTACATTGTACATGTAAATAATACAATTAAACACATCATAAATATATCAATAAATAAAAAGATTTGGGAAATACTTGAAAATCCGATCTAAGGCCTAACTGGTACATACCACTATTCATGATATTACACAAGTTTGTTCATATTAAGTTCTGATCTCCTTAAGTAGAGGGGAGGGTTGGTCTAATGGTAGCGTGCTAGGCATCCAATCGCTGGATCGAGGGTTCGAATCCAGCTCTTGCCAGGTCACCAGGGCCTATGTAGGAAGGCTGCCTCAGTCATCCTTTGAATCATTGCTGTGTCTTCTTCCTGTTGTTATTAGGCTACCAAGTGCATAAATACGTCCTGGACATAATCATCCATCCATCCATCTCTTCTGAAGTTAGATCCTTGTTCGATGTGGTCACTCAACCTGGAATAAAAAAAAAAGTGACATTTGAAAATTGAAAATCCATAACTATCATTGCATGATTAAAAAAAGTGATATTCATGGGAAATTTATCTCAGTAACGGAACCCTTTTTTAACTGTAAATCCCAATTTCTTACAAAGTCAAAAGATAAATTTGTCTTTAGATTGACACATGCATGAATGAGTGACTAATAGGCCGCGTTACTGGAACTCTCCTTTTATCTGCTCTCTGGCGTCTGGGCGCAGAAATAAACTTTTTCCTGGAACACCATTGCGAAGTCGATGGACGCTTGGATTCCAGGCTCCAGGACAGTTGTAAAACAACTAAAACACTACAGATTGTATCGCCGAGTCTTAAATGGAATGTTTACAATGGATTCCGCCATTATTCAGTCGAATGACAACTTGTATCTTCTGTTACGGCCTGACCAAAATGGAAAAATGTGGCGGGAGTCGGCCTGACGGACTAAGTCTTGACCGAGCAAAATATCCGGATTAATCAAAGGTATGTCTTGTAAAAGTGGCGGGATCCAAGGATTAGACCCAGAAGTACACGCGGTTGGGCTAATCCAGTGTTGTCAAGCTGATTAATTTTAACGATGTTATGGACCTCGTAAGACCCGGCCCCATTGCATTGTACAGGCCTACAAAATGGCGGGTGTTCCCGGAAAAAGTTTATTTGTGCGCCGAAACGTCAGAGTGCTGGAAAAAGGAGAATTCCACTAACACGGCCTATCGGTTGAGAGAACCTGCTTAGAGTTTATGTAGCAGCATTGTAGCTGGATGCTCCACTCAAGGTTTGCTCAGTGGCGTCACTGTAGATGGGGCTGGTGGGGCATTTGCACCACCACTCAAAAAATTATAATTTTTCCTGACATCTTCCATGAAGGTGTAACCACTATGTGAAAATAACTTTTCTCAAATAACGCAAGGGAGCAAAATATTTTTTTATATCTTGATTCAATATTCTGTTCATTGACATGTTATTATCTCAAGCGAGACAAATTATTCATGGATCCACAGATTTGTTTTATAAGTTCGTCTAGCCTTTTTAGCTTTTTTTAAAATGGAAAATAGTTGCTTCATCATTTCTTATAGCCTTACTTCATGTTATCGCTTCAGGCTGCTACTCCTTGGTCTGGAAACTATTTGATACCTTGCCAGGCTGCCGCCCTCGTTTGCCTTGGCCTCGGCCAAGCATTTATAATTCTAATATATATATAATATAAACATAGGCATACGGGTGGCCGTTTCGCAGGGGGGAGGCTGTCACTAATTTGCCCTGAAATTTCTCCCCTTTGTCAGGGGGGGGGGGGAGGGGAGGAGGGGCTCCCCTCTCACAGTGGATTTCAACCACTGTCAAGTTAGAAAGAATCTAATGGCATGGCACCTGCTGGATATGGTACACAATGACATGCAAATTACATAATTGAAAACGGGAAAAAAATCTGTGGGGAAGTTTTGAGAAAAATTTTTACTGTGTGGCAGTTTGTCACATTGCCAATGGCTGCAACATAAAAATTATAAAAATTCATTTTTTCTCACAAATTTTCCAACAAATTTTTTTCCCATTTTCGGTTATGTAATCTGCAATGATTCTGCATGTCCTTGCGGACCATATCCAGCAGGTGTCATGCCATTACTAGAATTTTTTTTTATGGTGGTTAAAACCCACTATGCTCTGACCCTCTGGGCAAATGTCTATAGATAGGCCTACCGGAGTATTAATTATTTAGATCTAATTCTAACTGTATTCTTCAGTGGCGTCATTTTCAAAATAAAGTGGTGGGGCACTGACAACTTTTTTAATTTTTTTGCGTGGGCACAGCAGTTACGGAAGCTTTGAATTTTTTTCCCTTTTTTTGGCAAAAAGTGGTGGGGCATCAATCCTAGCTCCTGTCCGTACAGCAAGGGGCGGTCCAGACGATTGTTGGAGTGGCTATAGACTTTACTCTCACAAAGAACTTTTTTTCCTTCGCAGTGCGTCAACGAAAATTGTTTTCCACATGCGGACTCTCAACAAAACTTTTTATCGGAATTTTAACATTACGGTACTCTAGCTCTAGAGGTGGAAACAAACTTTTTTTTAAATTTCCATGTGCTGAGCAAACTTTTTTTTTCAGTATCAAGTGGGAAACAAACTTTTTTTTACACTAAAAGTCCATAGCCCCCCCCCCCAAGACTTGGCAACAGATCATCTGGTTAGACTGGTCGGCCCCAAAGCCATCAGAAGAGCAGCCACTTTCATAGGCGTACGGCACGCGCGATTTTTGGGGGGGCGAGCGACATTTGCCCGAATTTCACGATCTAAATTTATAAACATTTCAAATTAAATTTCCTGGAAATCAATAATTTTCGGTAGTTTTTAGGCCTATTTAAGGGTATGCTTCACTATAGCGGGCCGTGAAATTGACCATATTTGGAGAACAATACATTCGTGACGTCATGTCATTGTAACCATGCGAGAAATGTTTACATGACGCAACCAACGCATGACGACGATCTTGTTTTGGTGACGCAAAAAGCATCAAAATGCACTAAAAACGTAAGTTTTAGTAACTTTTTAGGTGTAGTTTGATGAAATAATACCATGGAAACCAAGCGGCGGGGGTGTGGGGGCGGCAGCCCCCACGTTAACCACTAAAAACGATCGTTTTTCACTTGCCATATATGGGCATTTTCACGGCCCGCTATAGTGAATTTTTTCCCTATTTAATTATCTGCCCGAATTTTTTAGCCTTTTTGCCCGAATCTTACTGTTTCCCAAACTTTTCAGGGGGGCGATTGCCCCCCCCCCTGTCCCCCCTCCGATACGCCTATGGCCACTTTACTGGGGATAGCACAGTCCAAGCCTAAACAATAAAACCAGGGACAGTCAGAAGGTCTTACTGAAGAGTAATGTTTCTGAATCTGATTAAAATACACACAAATTCTCGCAAGCTTGAGATTTTCATGACTTGAAAATTTAGTAGTCCCATCATCAGTCATCACACAAAAAAAACTACCAGCTAGGCCTACCTTCCAAGGAGAGATCTCTGATTTTGTTTGCATCTAGTCTTCCCAACTATAGTTTGTCACGTCAAGCAGAGGACAGACGTTTGGCCAGATATCTCAGCAACCAGAAGTCGTACAGCAGAAATAAACCTACCTATGTGTAGCTTAGCTGTGTTGTAATATGAATATCCCATTTTCATGACGTTTTTCTGCCGTTTTTGTCCGATATTTGCTAATTTGTGGATATTGCAGTCAAATTTCGCAAAATGTTGTCATTTGTAATGCTACCAATCTGACTCACAATGGGCTGTGACGTCACAAAAGTGCACTTCAGTGCCACTTCAGACACAGTTCTAGTCAAATTACTATTCCCGGAACTTCCTATCTCATTGTGTTGATTTTTATGGACTGCACAAATCATGCGAAATTTCTGTCTCAATGCTTGACGTGACAAACTGTAAGTCCAGCCTGTGATTACACTGATGAATGAACATGGAGCCCAGAAATATTGCATTATTGGCTGTCTTCTGCTTCTTCATTTTTGTTGTTGTTTTTTCTGCTGTGAAGACAAATCCACCAGATGGCATGACGTCACCAGTGAAAGGTTGCCAAGGTGATTGTTGATGACATCACAATAGGCAAGGTGCTTGTGACATCATTGGAATGTTGATCTTCGGTAGACTGACAGGCAGGAAGGCTCATCAAAAATGTTTAGAGAATTTATTGTTGTGTCTACAAAACAATCATCGACAAAACCACAATACTCAAAAGGTTAGTGCTTCAGAATATACTCAACTGATCAATAGCTCTACTGGTGCTCAAATTTATGATTAAATTCCGTTTAAAGCTACCACATCATGGTAGGCCCTACTGCTGGTAATTTTTTCCTGAGATAATCATGGTGTTGTCATTTGTCAACTTGTTGTTGTGGCTTATTAAATGGCATTACTCAGGTCTATTAAATGGCATTACTCAGGTCTATTAATTTTATCACTTGTGCGGAGTTTACAAACACTGGAGCTAAGTCCAGGAAGGGTTAATTAATGAAAATTTTAAAAAAGGCGCTCCCACCTTTATGACTTAGGGGGTGACCCCGGGGGCTGACCATTTGATAATATCCATGTCCAGGGGGTTTTGTTTTTTTTTAAATTGATAATTTTTTTTACTCCGTTTTTGTGAAATAAATAATTTTGCTATGCTATAAATAATTTCTGCAAAAGGTATTTTTAACAAGGAGTTGCTTGATTTTGGAAAGAAAATTCGTGGACTTTGTGCACTTGAAATAAATGATTAGTAGGCCTACCCCCATGGGCACATCGACGTTGCAGCAACGTTGCAACGACGTCACACTTTTCGTCAAATGACGTAGAATTGTATGGTTGAAATTATGTTGTCACAACGTTGTGAAGCAACGTCAAAGATATGACGTTAGCATGCAACGCTGTGGCGATGTTTTACAACATTGTGAGGCAATGTCAGGAGTTCGACGTTAGCTTGCGACGTTGTTGCAACGTTGTAAAAAATCCCCGATGTCGTGTTCACGTTGGGACGACATAGTCTCTACCATACATATCTACGTGACCAACAGACCAGCCCTCCACCAATTAGCAACGTCGGAGTTTACGTCGTGTGCCCACTGGGACTGCCATTTGCGTGATTCCATGAAATAGATAATTTCCACCGATGGAAACTGCAAGCTCCCCCCCCCTTCCCCCGGATATTAAATTGTCACCCGCTTATAGTCTGACAACAACCTCAATTCCTCAATTTAGCTAGGATCAATTTATATCATTAAATTAAGTGATGACTTTATGGGTGGATTGAGACCATTTTTGAAAAGGTATCAGACGCAAAAGCTCCATAAAATTTTAACAGCCTATAGATGTTATTCCAATTTTAATATAGGCTAACTGATTCGTATTTTGTATTTCAGGGAACTGAAGGAAGCCATGTCTTACTTCATTGTAAGGAACACCAATTTCGAGGCTGAAAAGGGAAATTAAATGCTAAATCTGCTGCTGCAAACATGCACAGAAAGGTACTAAAGCAATTTCAGAATTTTATCTGCACTTCGATGTTATGGTGGCCCATTGGTGGGACTGGCGGGACAACTTTTTTAGCAACACGAATAGCACAGCAATGTTCATCGCTTCTTCAGGAAATTTGATAACATATTTTGATGGAAGAACTACAATTATTGACAGCGTTAAATTTTACGTCAGACACTTGATATTTTGCATGATTGACGCTACTCGATCATGGTGATTAATATTGTGCTTTATTATACAAACAGTGTTCCAGCTAAGATTTGATTCGGGCATACAATTTTGTAGAAATGAGGGAACTTTTTAAAAAAAAGTATTTTTTTTTTCCAAAAATTTTGAAAAAAAAAATTGTTTGTCTTTTTTTTTTGGGCATGGCGGACGAGGGTCGGGCATGGCGTGACGCCATGCTCAAATGGTCTAGCTGGAACACTGACAAATTTATCGTGACATATCATAATGTTAAACATTGAACGATGTCCAGCCCTAATATTGAGAGGTGTCACATAGCCCTTATTTATTATGTAAATCCCCAATGGCGAGCCCTGAAATCTCATGATTTTCAAAAATGAGATTTATAATATCTTTAAAAACCATGGTATTCCAGTGCTTTTCCTAGGACAAAAATCCAATTAGCAACAAAGGCCAATTTTGAGTGAAATGCATGCATGTGTGGCTAATTTGCATTCAAAATATGTGATATTCATTAGCCACAAGGAGGATGCTAATGTGGCTAATGGATAGGAAAAGCGCTGGTATTCCTGTTACTTTTCTTGTGTTGTTTTCTGTTGAATTGGATGTTATTTACGCATATTTGGCAATTACAATTTTTTTAATTGGATTTTTAACTGATATTAAAAACAAATTAACTGGGTTTAAAAAAAAATAAAGATATAGGGTATTGCCACCAACACAGTATTTTTGTTATGAAGCTGTTATAGTAAGTTCCTCGGTGGCCTAATGGTTATAGCAGTTGATTTTGAATCCACTGGCCTGAGAGGACATGGGTTCGAATCCCAGTCCTGAAACTAAATTGGAGTGAGTTTGTTGTGGCTGTGCCGGGGAGGGTGGCCACTGTGGAGGCAGGAGACCACCCTCCTGTCTGGTGTATTGTAGCAGCTACCTCAGCCAGACTCCACCCGGAGTGACCGGATGCCTGGATCCAAGAAAACAAGACTCCAAGAAAACACAAGAAAGATGCTGCACCTGGTGTGATGAAGAATAAATGTCCAGGGCAAATAATATGATAGTAAAACTGTACATTGATATGACATGTAACTGTAAATATACACATTGTAAAGCGCACTTGAACATTCAGCTCGAGTGGAAAGTAGCGCTATAGAAATGTTATAATAATAATAATAATAATAAACAGTAATACAGCTGGAAATAATTTTATTTTCGATTTCAGGTCTTCTTCACAAGGAAAAGGAATGCCCTTCCCTGAATTAGAGAGATATATCTCTATGGTCGCCATTCCAGAAGCCTCAGGTCTTCCATACACTTTCGGTAAGCATTAATGTTGTAAAATTCAGTTTAATATTGTTTCGTCTCAGACTCGCAGTGGCACTATAATAGAACTTAATGAGAGTGTGGTTCACAACAATGAGCAATGAACCTAATGAATGTCATGTCACAGGGGAATAGCCTGCAGCACAACTCTGTAGGACGATTGGTTAGTCTGCAGCAGACATGACATGAATTTATATTTATATTTTATTAATATCTCTCAGTCAAAAAGTAGTAGACCCCCTCTCAAAACTATTAATAATTTCAACTTTTCAAGAGCCACTATTTTATTTGAATGGCCCCAAGAATATCCATAGCTACCACTCCGACTAACCAGAGCCTCAAAACATTGTGACGTCATCACTTCACCACCCCCCCCCCCCCCCCTGATGTACAATATGTATGTAGTTCACAACGATGAACCACATGCTGTGAATCACATGGTTTTTTGCCTGAACTTCACTGGCCATTGTGGAATATCGGCTCTGAAGTCTTGAGGTAGCACATATCACAAAAAAAAAAAGTTTTCCAAGGGCTGTTTTAAGTTATCCTCGAAGAAACGCTTTAAAAATTCAGTTATTATGTCGACTTAAAGTTCGAGAGATGAAGTCGAAAATTTTGTCAGTGCTTTGCAAACTTGAGTAGACATAATAACATCCTACCATACTCTCCCTGATGTCTGTGTTTTTCTGTTTGCAGTGCGGGCAGTGCCGAGAGCAGAGTGACGATGAATTGTTGGGACTGCATAATGTGCATAGGTTTGGGACCTGATTTTGCAACCAATCAATTTTGACTAATCAAGTTACACCATATTGGATTACCAAATTTATTTGGTGAGAGTAACTCTTTTTTAAAGCTGCCAATGAAAAATTTTTGCATCTCTGTATAGTTTTAATACTGTCTGTCCAGTTTTATTTTGCAATCACAGCTAATTCATTCATGGGCTATAATGTTTTTCTTTATGGACACGTCCTTTTTCAATAGGGGTCCTTCGAAATTGTTAGGCCTACTCCAAATCTCATAATATTCCTTTATAAAATTTGTCTTGTGAACAGCAGGCTCATTTGGTAAGCCTGGAGTACGCTGTCTACTGCAATACACTAGTCCTACAAAGGCTGACTCAAAACGAAGACTTGATCCCGCCAGCATATTTAGGTCCAGCGATACACCACCCATAATTTTTGTTCTTTTTGATTTCAGCTCTTTTTCACAAGACAAGGTCAGCCACTCCCTAATTTAGAGAGACACCTCTCTGGTTGCCATTCGAGAAGTCTTCCCTGTTCTTTTGGTAAGCATTAACTATGTTCACTTCAACTTACTTACACAGATCATAGTTCAACATAAATTACAATTATTACATGTTCAGGTGGGCCTAACCAATATACATAAAAGGTACATAGCCTAAATGTCATACAGTTACTCTTGGAAGTAAGTACACCCTTCAATGATTTGCCTTGGAAGACTATGTTTAAGTTGGCTCCCTGTTTTGACTGATATTACACAAATAATTTTTGCAACGATTCTTGTATCACACCATTGAGTTTTCCTATTACATGAACATCCCTGGCCATTTAATTTGCACATGGGGCCTTTGTGCTAGATAGGGGTTATAATCTCGCAAAAGTAAGTACACCCCTAGTGCAATGCCAAAAGATAGGAGAGGATGTACTTACTTTTGCAAGATTATAACCTCTCTGGCATAAAGACCCCTGGTACATATTCAATGACCATGCTAGTAGATATAGTAAGAATCTACAATGGTGTTAATCAACCATCATATTGATGATGCAGTTATTAGTGCTGCTATGGCCTAGCCATTACCGCAAGACAAGTTTAAAATGCCATTGAGGAGTTCTATGGCAAATCACTGAGTGGTTTACTTACTTCGGAGAGCAACTGTACATGTCCAAGATACTGTGATGAAAATTCAAATATCATAAATTGCAGTTTTGCGTTTTACTGATATTGAATGAGGGGAAATTCATGAGTATCTTTTCAAAAGAGCATTCAGTGGTGTCTTTACTTCTGGCCGACTCGACACTGAACTTTGCATTCTCCATCATCACTATTTCCTCAACATTGTTACCAAACATTACCTTCTTGAAAATGTTTTCGTTTGTTAAGCCCAATGACTATGAAATTGTATTTAGACTTAATCTAATATTATTTCAATTATCTATTTTTCAGAGACAGCTTCTCATGTTGTGGGACAAGCCATGCTCAGCAAGACATTTCGGATTGGTTTTACAACGTATGTCTGAAGCTGGGTGACACGTTGGAATAAAATGTGGAGAGGCAGAAGAAAAATTATTGAAAATATGGACTATTGACTCAAATACAAGATAAACAGTATCTATCGCAATAATCATGGTTGAAAACGAAGCATAAAGAAAAAAAAAGCGGGGGAAAAAAGGACAATTGCAATTGAAACCAAATTAAATTTCATTGAATTTATACCTGTATACAGTATAAGCCTAATTGTACCAATAAATATTTTCATTTCATATCACTGTGTTGTTCTACCCATCTTGAATTACAAAATTTCTAAATGAAATAGACCTGATTAATAAGCTAAATTCCAATGCCTAAAATAATAGATTTAACGTATGAAATTCGTACGAAAAGTGCCTATGCGAAATACGTACGAAATTCGTACGAAATTCGTACGAAAATGTACGTACGAACTACGCATCGGCTCTTTCTTGTGAGTTTCGTACGTAAAATTTACGTACGTAAAACGTACGTTTTACGTACGTAATTCGTACGTTGCACAATTGCTAGTGTAGAACTGCAAAAAACTGGACTCTGGAATTGTCACGAGGTGCAAACATGTGTTTCAGAATTCTGCATTCCAAGGCATGCCTTGAATTCCTCTCCAGAATTAAAACTCATTGCTTGAAAACTTTATTTAACTCAGCCAAAGGGCAATATGGTTGATTGAAAAATAACTCCATTTTATCACAGAATTGATTGTGCCAGCTTAGAACGCACATCAATTTCCTCTCTTGTATGCAAAGGCATGCCTCGACAAATACTATTAAGATGTGCCTCCTTTTAGTACATTTCAGAGATTTTGTCTCTGCCAGTGAATACCATTGATATCAATGGAACTGCCTTTCTTTGGATGTGGGAATGGATGATTGGGGCTTTATATTATGTATATTATGCATTTGGTAGGCTAATGAGTACAAGGCAGTGAGGCGAACAATGATTGAAACTGCCATACAACACAGGCTCAGGTGAACCGGCAAGAGCTGGATTCGAACCCATGGACGCAGTGATATTAATGAAGCTCAATTACAGTGCTTTTTTTCTCATTGTAAGATCAATTGAAGGACCAAAATTCACCCCAAATGCTGGTAGGCCTACATGTATATAGATAGCAAAATACCTTTATACTGACTGTCTTATGCAATATGCATGGAAAGACCGATGTGCGGCTTTTGTCCCATTCCCAGGTTGTCATTACAAAAAAGACAAGACCTTTGCTCTTTCTTTTGTGTGGCTCTAAGGCAGCAATTTACAAGACTGCTGGAGTTAGCGCCATCTACTTCCAAGTTGTGACACTATAGAGAACTCCTTATAATGTGGCATCCCATGGATGATTGATGCTTTTGCCTAATGCAAAGCTAGAGCTCTGTAATACTTTATCACCTATCAACCATCAATCTTCGCAAATCAGATCATGACAGATCTGCGTCACGAAATTTGAAATCAAAATGGGGTTTTTTAAGTGGATGATACTTGGTTAATAATTGTAGGAAATTTGTCTTAATAGCAGAAGATTATGTCACAGGTTAATGACAGTTGTAAGAAGATTGCTTCATATTTGAGTGATAATTTTCACATGCACATTGGCAAACTAGTAATTATTTCTTTCGTCTATCTAGCATCGGTCACTAACGCTTCTGTTAGATGACAGCTCACACCTACTGTGCTTCATCCTGTCTTTATAAAGATACTTTTAAGTCTCTGCATAGATACAGAACATGGAGCCCATTCATTCACACTTGTTGATTTATCTATCTCACTATCCATGGAGGTAGTCTTGCCATTCTGCTGGCTTCGAAGGGGTCATGCGTCATGAACTGGTCCATTTTGCGTCGCAGGTCAAAAATGTCTATTTTTTCTATTTTCTGATATATCATCACAGAAGCATAGCACTATACAGTGTTTCAAACAGAACTTAATTATCTTGTATACTTATCGAGATATGGGCACTTTTGTGCCTCCACCACTCATTGAAATGTGTAGACTTAAGGGAAGGTTTTTAAGGCTTTTCTCAAAATTGACGTTTTTTAGTAAAACGTCTGTAACTTTTCTACTACTTAACCAATTGTAATGGGGTTTGTTGCAAAATGATTCTGACTAGTTCCTCTAATGATATATGTTGACACTTTTTTAATAAATCCCATTGAACGATATGAAATCATGACAGCAAAAACTGACATTTTTTCTTTTAAAATTCCTTTAAAATCCCAGCTTCTACTTGTGTTTCCAAGTGAAATTCACCACAGAATTAAGAAAAAGTATATCCCTTTAACTAGGCATGTTCTGGACATTTGTTGTCCTTTTATGAGCCAGCCCATCTTAAATGTAACAAAATTACAACACAGGATGATTTCTGGTCCATGGATCAAAGTGATTTGGAATTAGCATAAGAATGATGAATAGATAGATGGATATATCGATAGATAAGGTAAGCACAGCCCTGTATGGCCTGTTGTAGCTACTCAATAGGTTACATTGAAGAAATGAGAGAGAGGGCAGGAGTCCTCAACATGCTGCATGTTTACCCCATGTAAGGGATCTTTTCCTTGCCCAGCACAGGCTCTAATACAAGGATAACCCAATTTAGCAACTAATCTGAGACATCAAGCTTGGTTTTTTCTTTTTAAAGGTACATAGAAAATATTTGCGATCACAAACTACATCATTTTGCAATATGCTTCTGAAGATTACTGCTGAGGTTGAGAATGACATCTGCTTGGCTTTTCCTGAGAAGTACTCAAAAACCCCAAGTAAGACATCTAAAGCATAGCACATGAACTAAAATAACTATCTGAAAAAATAAACCATGATTGGGACAGTGCAGAGGGGCTGATTTCTTCTTTTCACAATATTGCTACACCGACTCCGCTACACCGACTCCGATCCACCCCTGATTCTGACTGACATGCCTCAACTTTCTGGGCAATAGCGCTTTATTGGTTTAAGTGATTTTCAAAAGGATAACAGTTCTGTAAACTAGAGAATATTTCCTTTCTTCTGATGTCACATAATGTTGAAAAAACTCAGATAGAAGTGGTAGAAAAGTTCTATTGAATATTTTGTTTTGAAATTTCGTGCGACAAATCCACCATTTTAGCAGACCAGTTCATGACGCATGACCAAATTTTTTAAGTTCTTGGGGAAGGGATTATTTACTGTTGCTTGTGGCGGAATTTCCGCTCATTTGAGAATCAGTTTCTGTTTGCTGAGTTTTGTTTGAAGTTTTGTTGATGGAATTGGAAATGAGCACAGAATGAGAGAAGTGGATTTTGTTTTCGATCTCAGAACAACCGAGGAATGAAAGAATGACAGAAATAGGAATCTCAATATCTCATTCATTTTCTTTGTTGATGTTTGCTCCCAAAGCGGAATGAGAGCAAAGAATAAGAAAAAAAGGTTTGCCCATTGATTGTACTTCTTTCAAAGTCCTTCAGTAGTCCGCCAACACGGAAATTCATTTAGCAAAAAAGCGCAAATTTTTATTTATTTTTTTTTTAGGGGATGTCATTGAATAATACAGCCACCATCTGGCTGTGATGCCCGGTTTTGTATTTGTCAGAGCAGTTCCCAAGTACATCGGCTACTAGAGGAATTTTGTTGCCATTAATGCCTGTTAAATTTATTTGTTTGTATGGTCAAATATCTGATGTTCTTTTGTGTACTGTGGCAACTGACGTTGTTCATCATAACTTAACCATACAATGTAATTATATTGTTTTAATCAAATTTAAGCTTTTTTGTGACAAAATGACAATTCTCTACAATACAATATAGCGCTACGATAATATAGTATCATACAGAATCAGATAAAGAGGAGATTTTTTCCCCATTGGAAATTATATATATTCACAAATGTCATTCCTTGCTCTTTAGGAATGTTTTGGAGTAAATACTTTAATTATGCCTCATGGCTTGTCATCATGAGACAATTATGTAATTTGACAGCATGACAAATTATTTGGTTTAATTAAATCGGATGACATTTCTCCATTAAACTCATATTAATTCCATGTAATTTTGTTTTTACAAAGCACAAACAAATCACAGAAGGAAACAGTTTGTCATCCAGAGAGTTGTTTTCTAAAATGAGACAGAAATTTGCCAAGTTTGAAAGTTACAAAATGTTTTTTACAAAGAAGGATTTTTCAGGGTTTGAAAGCTCTGGAATGCAAATAAAATGTCTGCCATATTTCTCATAATCATGAAATTTTGTGTCATGCTCAAAGTAAAATTGTGCAAGCTTGCAGCAAAGTGACACATTCTAATAATGATCTTAATCTAGAATGATGGATTGAAATTTCTCTAAAGCTCGAGAAAATTCAGCGTTTATAGAATGTAACTGTCAAATTAAAGGAATACCACTGTCAAGTTTACTGCAAATTAAGTAGTTGTGCCTGATTTGCTAGGTTTGCTCAACATTTTGTAATAGCGAATTCACCGAAGTCATTTATGAGACTGGCTAAAAGCCATCAATTGATTGTCGACAATCATGGTCACTTTGACTCACTCATGTCTTCATTATGTAGACACCTTGACTGGCTTTCAATGTCATTTTGACCCAAATTTGAGGTCATTTTGACCAGCACCTGCAATCATTTTGACAGTACTGGCAGTCTAGTCCACCAATGACACACTTCATTTCGGTCTTGGTGAATAGACTTAATGCCTACCCTTGAATGGCTAAATTGAATAAACCTGAGGAAGAGGGAAATGATATTAGACCTTGATTGGAAGGAAGGCGCTGGGGACCTTGTTGGTTGCTGTACACTGTACAATCACACAAGTCACACCTTACATATATTAGCTGTTGGTCTTTCGGTGTATTTATTTGCTTTATTTATCCCCTGCTTTTTTGCCAGTCACTTCTTTGTTTGTTTGTTTAATCTGGATTTCATTTGTATGTCTCTGCAGCTCCAGGATTGCCCTATATATGAAATAATACCCCTTTTCAGATTTGATTATCTTGTGGGAGAGCGGGGGCACAGTGAATTATTGGACACAGTGAATCGGTGGATTTCTTTTGATGCTGATTATCAAATATTTCTGAAATTTTAGATTTGTATGGTTAATTTGTGTGGTACTCAGCTGAATCTTTGAATACATTTTATGATGCACATATTGTTTTGGAAGTGTAAGGCATTTCATGTTAGAAGTTTGGTTTTCTCAGTCACTCTTACCAAGATTCATGGCAATTTGACCAACGTGCACTCTTGTCCACTCGCGGCCAATTTATCAGCTGGCTCTCGGGTGATGCACTTCATTCTTGGTGAATAGACGCGTTGACTGACACTGAATGGCCAAATTTAGTAAACCCGAGAAGTGGAAAATTGAGTTAGACCTAGCCCAGCTAATATTGGAAGAAGGTTGGTGTGGAAATTTGTCAGAAACTGGGCAGTTTATAGAGTCATACGTCACAGTGCCACCCATAGCTAAGTGAAACAGGTGATGTCTTGCATTGGGGCAATTCTAAACTTCCTCAACCAAATTGCCAGTGGAAGCACTAATTGTTTTCAGAAGAGATGAAACATTTTGTGGCAGTTGGAGCTTTGGTTGATGGCTTGTCTGATACCCGTGTTACCTGGCCTCATCCCTGTTTAACAATGAAATTGCTGAGGTCTAACGGTAGGGCTACACAAGATCCTTAATTGTCAAATCTGTGTATCGGACTTTACCAAATTGACCAAATGCAGCGTTGGGAACAAACAAGAGTTAGATGGATTAGAAAAACCTTTTCTGATTATAGAACTGCAAGCGTCATTACCCTTTGTGCAAAGACAAGACTTGATAAATGCTGTGTCATGCTCCTTCCTTTTAGCATTTCCCCTCTCTGTGATCTTTCAGTCTCTTTTTCTGTGATTTTCTGTCTGACATATAAATTTGTTTCTGCCTGAACATAATTGCTTACCTCGAACATGCTGAGTCTGCTAAATTCAACCATGTTTGAAGCTCTAAGGAACATGAAAAAAACTGGATTGTGATTAGGTTTAAAGGATTGGTTCCATATGTCTTGCTCCAATTCCCCCATTTTTCTCCTGGATAAAATCAATAATTGAATTCAATAAAACCAAAAGAGAATTTGGTGAATGACCAAAGAGCAACAACTCTATGTATCTCTTAAGTTACTAAGAATTGGGTGTGCCATCTTCAAACACACTAACACACTGACACACTTCAATTTTCCTCTCCGTTATTCAAAGTCATGACTTGACAAAAGCTTCTTGATTCGTTATTTTACTTGTCTTTTCAGCTTTTCAGCTGAAACAATAGTAAAATGTTGATTTTGTGCTTGTGACGTTAGTGACTTTCTTCAATTCGTCTTCTTTTTTTTTTACGTTTGGGATGATTTACCACTTTATATTCTTTTCTTTTTTTTTGTGACAAAAGATTCATCGTATCAGCTGCTATGTTCTCAAAGCATCTTGAGACCTTTATAGCTTATATTATTCTCAACGCCTATGTAAAGAATGACCAATCCTTCATACAATTTTGCAGGCTGTCATTCTTACAATGTAAGAAGAAGACACGACCTATGCTCCATCTTCTGTATGGTTCCCAGGCATCCATTTATAAGACTTCCGAAGTTAGCACCATCTTCTACCTTAAGAGAACTCCTCTTTCAGTGTTATGAGGAATCCTGCAGAAATCCTGCAGACAATGATTGATGCTTTTGCCGAATACTTGGCATAGCACTGCAATGCTTTATCACCTATCAACCATCAATCTTCAGTAATCAGATCATGACAGAACTGCATTATGAAATGTGAAATCGTAATGGGTTTGATAAGTAGACAATTGATGGCAGTGAGAAATTTGCCGCACCCTCGTAGATTGGCGACATAATCAGTTTTCTCGACTAATTCTTGAGCCAGGCTGTTTGGATAAGTATTTGGTATGCTATACCGCAGGCCTATTCAGTGTTGTGTGAAGTTCTATTGCAGAACTGCATTATGAAATGTGAAAATGTAATGGGTTTGATAAGTAGACAATTGATGGCAGTGAGAAATTTGCTGCGCCCTCCTATATTGGCTACATTATCAGTCTTCTCACCTAATTTTGTTGCCAGGCTGTTTGGACCAGTATTTGGTATGCTATACCGCAGGCCTATTCAGTGTTGTGTGAAGTTCTATTGCAGAACTGCATTATGAAATGTGAAAATGTAATGGGTTTGATAAGTAGACAATTGATGGCAGTGAGAAATTTGCTGCGCCCTCCTATATTGGCTACATTATCAGTCTTCTCACCTAATTTTGTTGCCAGGCTGTTTTGACCAGTATTTGGTATGCTATATCGCAGGCCTATTCAGTGTTTTGTGAAGTTCTATTGCAGAACTGCATTATGAAATGTGAAAATGTAATGGGTTTGATAAGTAGACAATTGATGGCAGTGAGAAATTTGCTGCGCCCTCCTATATTGGCTACATTATCAGTCTTCTCACCTAATTTTGTTGCCAGGCTGTTTTGACCAGTATTTGGTATGCTATATCGCAGGCCTATTCAGTGTTGTGTGAAGTTCTATTGCAGAACTGCATTATGAAATGTGAAAATGTAATGGGTTTGATAAGTAGACAATTGATGGCAGTGAGAAATTTGCTGCGCCCTCCTATATTGGCTACATTATCAGTCTTCTCACCTAATTTTGTTGCCAGGCTGTTTGACCAGTATTTGGTATGCTATATCGCAGGCCTATTCAGTGTTGTGTGAAGTTCTATTGCAGAACTGCATTATGAAATGTGAAAATGTAATGGGTTTGATAAGTAGACAATTGATGGCAGTGAGAAATTTGCTGCGCCCTCCTATATTGGCTACATTATCAGTCTTCTCACCTAATTTTGTTGCCAGGCTGTTTGACCAGTATTTGGTATGGTGTACTGCAGGCCTAGTCAGTGTTATGTGGAGTCTCATGAGTATGACTGAATTGCATTATGAAATGTGAAAATGTAATGGGTCTTACGAGTAGACAATTGGTTGCGGAAAGAAGTTTGCTGCTCTCTCTTGTAGATTGGCAATATAATCTGATTTCTCATCTTATTCTATTGCTTGACTGTTTCCAATTGCTTTGCCCTCAGACGGATCGCAGCCTCTCATCTTAATTGCTGTTTGATAAATACTCGAAGTTTACTCAGAATGAAGAAAAATCAGTTGTCCATCCAGTCATTTTTCAATGTGGTTTTGTTTGGAGCATTTCATTGAAGATAACTGATGCAGTTTTATAGCTGTACGGTTGTAATTCTCGTTATTTGAAAGTTGTCAGAGAAATTCCCTTGTGTTTTGGCTTCAGGCAGGTCACGACCCCGTCTGTTTAAAATTGCTGTGTGATCAATTCTTGAAATGTTTGAGGGGATAATTTGACTTATGGTTTACTCAGGATTAGGAAAGGCGATTTGTCCATTAATTTTTTTGTGTTGATGTTAGTTTTAAAAATCAGATGAACTGAAAAATAAGAAAAATGTTTTGCTTTTCAATCCTGCAGTGTCTGGCTTTGATGCGCCATTTATTGTGTATTTATCTGTGCAACTCCCAAGTGTGTGGGCTTCAAAAGGATTTTACCGCTTTCATTAATTCCAGTTGATTGATTCTTGCAACGTTTGTGCTTTTCGTAATTAGTTCAGCGGTCATTGCCAACAACGGCAATTGAGCTGCAACTTGTGTCAACTCTGAAACATGCTACCGAGCCTTGTTTGGTTGATGTCTCTAGATCCTGTTGATTGATTCCTTCAACATTTTTTAGTCGCAGATATTTTCAGAAACTTGGTTCTCTCTCTATGCTTTCTCATACCCGCTCTGTTTCCATTCACCAGGTGAACAATGCACTCATTGTATAGAATAAAACACATTTTTTAAGGAATTGTTTTTCAAAAGTATTGCATAGTTCATGGAGTTGCTGTTATCACCTGAATTTCAAAGAGTGAGGTTGGTGATATGTTGTATGTTGTTGTGCTGATCTTTGTTACATTAAAAGTATAAAAGACAATGCCATGAATGCAGAACCAGCAGATTTTCTTGTCTGTTAGCTTATTCATCAAAAGAAATAACAAGCCCACCCTTGCAGTCAGTTATTTCAGTTTTTCCTAATATAGCTGGATCGATTCTGTTGGAATACATAAAAATGGTCCTTTTTGTTGAAAGGTCATTAAAATGATCCTGACAAATCTGCACAGGTTGCTTTGACTCTCTTGTCATAAAAATAGGAATGGTGCAAACTTCATGATCACATGAATATTGTACTCTGGAGTACCATTTGTGAAGTTCTGTTGCCTTTCGCTCAGTCTGGTCATAAACTGACTCCTTTGAACATGAAAGGCAGTGCCTAAAAAATGGTACTTAATGTTCATAAACATTGTTAGTCCTCAGCATGACCATCTGTCACACATCCTGGTAATATTTAGGTTGAATTAAACTGGACCTATACTCCCTTTTCTTTTGCATGATCATGATCCCTACCTGGCTTCAAGACCCCTTTTTGCAAATTGAAACTGAGCACAGGAAAGGGAGGTTCGCCCATTAATTTTGCTGTGTTTGGTGTCCTTGTGCAGTCAGCAGACATGGAAATTCATTTAGTAACAAGATGCAAATCTGCATGTGGTTTTGTTCTGAGGGTGTCGATAAATAATACAGCTTCTATCTGGCTGTAACCGCCCATTTATGTTGCAATGGTCGGAGCATTTTGCAGGCGTATTGGCTTCCAACAGAATATTGACCTCTCTCGTTAATTGTGGCGTGATCAATTCCTGATGCGGGTGGGGAGATTGTTTAATTTTTACAATTAACTCAGAATTACAAAAATGTTTGTCCATTCGTTTTTGTTTGTATTCAAAAATCAGAACAACAGCAGATTAGAAAAATGGGTTCCCCATTTATTTCGCCAGCATCTGATTGAGATGCTCCATTTATTTTGTATTTGTCTGCACAACTCCCGAGTGTGTGGGCTTCCAAAGGTTTTTACCGCTTTCATTAATTCCAGTTGATTGATTCTTGCAACGTTTGCCCTTTTCTGAATTTTTCTTAATGTCATTCAACACAGCACTGTTAACATCAATTGAGCTGCAACTTGTGTCAACTCTGAAACATGCTTCCAAGCCTTGTTTGGTTGATCTCTCTAGATCCTGTTGATTGATTCCTGCAAAAGTTTATTTGCAGGTATTTTTGGAAACCTGGTTCTGTCCGTATGCTTTCTCATTCCCGCTCTGTTTGCATTTACCAGTGAACAATGCATGCATTGGACAGAATAAAATACATTTTTGAACAAATTTTTTTCAAAGTAGTACAGAGTTCATGGAGTTGCTGTTATCACCTGAATTTAAAATAAGTGAGGTTGGTGACATGTTGTATGTTATTGCTTGACACTTGTTTCATAAACAATATTACAAAACAATACCATGGATGCTGAACCTGAATATATTGTCTTTTCTGTTAGCAAATCAATAAAAGGGAATAACAAGCCCTCCCCTTGCGAGCAGTTATTTCAATTTTTTTCTTATAGCTGGATCGATTCAGTTTGACATTCATAAAAGTGGTCTTTTTTGTTAGGTCATTCAAAAAGTCCTTATAAATTTCCATAAGTTGCTTTGACTCGAGATCATGTCATAAAATAGGAATGTCGCTAACAACATGATCACAAGAAGAGTCATTGAATACTGTACTCTAGAGCACCTCTTGTGAAGTTCTGTTGCCTTGTGCTGAGTCTGGTCATAAATTGACCCTTTGGACATGGAAGGCGGTGCCTACAAAATGGTACTAAATGTTAATAAACAAATTGTTAGTCCTCAGCATGACCATCTGTCACACATCCTGGTAATATTTAGGTTGAATTAAACTGGACCTAAACTCCCTTCTCTTTTGCATGATCATGATCCCTACCTGGCTTTAAGACCCCTTTTTGCAAATTGACACTGAGCACAGAAAAGGGAGGTTGGCCCATTAATTTTGCTGTGTTTGGTGTCCTTGCAAAGTCAGCTAACATGGAAATTCATTTAGTAACAAACTGCAAATTAGCATGTTGTTTTGTTCTGAGGATGTCAATAAATAATAAAGCTTATGTCTGTCTGTAACTGCCCATTTATTTGCAATGGTTGAAGCATTTGACAAGCGTATTGGCTTCCAACGGAATATTGACCTCTCTCATTAATTGCTGTGTGATCAATTCCTGATACGGTTGTGGAGATGGTTTGATCTACGATTAACTCAGAATTACAATTGTTTGTCCATTTTGTTTTCAAAAGCAAAACAACAGAAAATTAGAAAAATGGTTTCCCCATTTATTTTGCTGGCATCTGATTGTGAATTTGTGATGCCCCATTTATTTTGTATTTGCCTGCGCAACTCCCAAGTGTGTGGGCTTCAAAAGGTTCTGGTCCCTCTCATTAATTCCAGGTGATTGATTCGTGCAACATTTGTGCTTTTTGGGATTAGTTTACTGGCCATTCTAAAAATCTAGCTGAGCTGCAACTCGTGTTTACTCTGAAACATGTTTCCAAACCTTGTTTGGTTGCTTTCCCAAATTCCTGTTTGGTTCTTCAAAATTTTTGTTGCTGATTTTTTTTAAACGTTTGGGCACATTTGCCTTGATCGATTCCATTCAGTTACCAAATAATCCATTGATTTTTGTCATGCCCTTATGCACATTTGTGGCTTTCTCATTCTTTCTCAGTTTGTGTCTAAAAGGTGAAAAACAATCAGAGAGCAGGATTTAACAAATACAATGTATGATGTTATTATGAAACATTTTATCTTAAATTAACATAGAGTGCAGGGTAAGGTGAGGCAAATCTGACCCCTTTTCACATAAATTCCCTTCTGCAACACTCATATTTGGGTCCGAATCTACTAATTGTGTCCAAAGTGTTACATGGGCAAAAATATTAGAACTAACACTAAAGTTATCATATTGGTAAAAACCTGCAGCTATAATTCTCTAGTTTACTGTTTTTAAAATTTTATAACAAATTGTCATTTCCTCTTCCTGTAATTGACTTTTTCTCAAACAAAGTCAGGCTTCTCACGTATGTGATGAAATTCGGATGGACATGGGAATTACTCCCTTATAGCATAGGTTATTTTCATATTTTATCACAAAAACAAAATAA
Organism: Platynereis dumerilii; assembly: GCA_026936325.1. Taxonomy (NCBI): domain Eukaryota; kingdom Metazoa; phylum Annelida; class Polychaeta; order Phyllodocida; family Nereididae; genus Platynereis; species Platynereis dumerilii. The sequence continues at coordinate 3,041,717 of JAPTHN010000030.1, forward strand.
ATTAACAAAAAACCACATTTCTGTAAGCAAAAAACTGACATGTATGGTAATCATACTAAGTGCAGCTTAATTGACGCAGCAGCAAAAATGGACATTTTCGAGATAATATTATTCATTTTTTGTCAGGAATATGATTTACATTGGCTAAATTATTCATTTATTAATATTAACCTACACTGATTCTCTAAATATTGCAAAAATATTTTAACACTCATTATCACCTGATGCTATACAATTCCACATCTTTGTTAACGTATGTGATGTTGACATTTGACTTCCATTTAACGTATGTGACTTTCTAACGTATGTGATGGTTTGACCTAAGCTTAATCTCATTTAATTAGTTTTCAGCATGTCTCCTTATTAATGAGGTGTCATTGAATCAAAATCCATTGAATAGACTGACTATCATTCCAGTGTTGGGGATCCGTTCATTTGTGCAATTCCCTGTCTTAGGCTGCGTTCAAGGCTTATCCATGATGCATAGTTTAACCTAAAATGTCCGTTTTCGATAATTGATACAGCAGATCTAATTGCCCTTGAATAAAATAATTTTGATTGCATATTTATCAAAGGATAATGTTATTTAACTATTGGTACTTATAACCAGTGTTGGTTAATATCTTATGCAAAACTTTTCATATTAATTAAATTTTATGTCAATCTTGCCGTTCCTGTCAAATCATCACATACAAACTTATTCAAGTATTCATATGTGATAATGTAAAAGAATATTATATGGATTTTCAAAGGAATGCATCAGAAAATCACATTTGGAGGTGGCGGTTGAAATTTGATTATCTGCACTAATTTCAAATAAGAAAAAAGTGACAAATATTCTAACAAAATGTATGTGATTATTTGACATCCTTTGAAAATTGTCAAACATCACATACATGTCAATCATCAACATTTTAAGTTTTCTGTTGGTATTATTGAATCACTTTATTGCTTCAAATAACAGTAAACATCTTTAAACTATATAAAATCAATCTAGCTGCTTAACTTGTATGTGTTGTCCACCGAATGTGCACCTCAGAAGTATGTGACAGTTGGACAATCGCCGGTCAACCATCACATACAACACATAAGTGTCAGTAAAAGGCATCAATTGGCATATAGCAAGTACAATATGCAGTTAACACAATACGTTTCAGCAACTTAGTTCACCTGGTGTTTACTGTAGTGAATTTAAGTCAGTTCAGAAGGACAGGAAATCACCATGTTGTGTCAACCATCACATACATCACATTCGTGATTTTGACCACATGGCTGGAAACCACCCTATTTTACATCTGTTCTGACATGAAAGTTGGAGAAACAACACAAAATTGTTAAATTTAAAATATTTTCCTTTACTTTTCCTTCCAATTTCATTAAAATGGCTTAAAACCTCCCTATAATCTCACGTATGTGATGCATCTCACGTATGTGATGCACCACTTTTTTGCAGGAGAAAAATATTCAAGCGCCCCCTAGCTGTTAGGGTGTTGTTATAAACTCTCCAAAAAGGGCTAACAATGTAGTTCTCCTGGATATCTCCAGATGACACCATCATCCAGGCTATCTTTCCTGTAGAACTAAGATATTTTTAGCCTCATTTTTCTGAAATACGTATGTGATGCTTTGATTTTTTCATACACCGTCCTAGATTTTAAGGTTTTGATCATCAAATATCACTCCAGCAAACTATTTTTGATTATAAATAGCAAACTTACTAAATTATCAATTACTTAGAACTCATACCTGTGTTGTATAGCCATTTTAAGGATTATTTATCTCATCTCGAAATTTAGGGAGAAATGTTTGACCAAAACATACAGAAATGGACCCTTTTTGAATGGGGTAAAAAAAAAAACCAAATGGTTATGGACTAAAAATTAAATTTTTGTGACATAGAAGAATATCTCTACTTCAGGTTGCCACTTTGTTTTTGGTGGTTACACCATCTTGGTGCGACGATTTTATGGATTAAAGTTAGGCAAATGAAAAATGTAACGCTTTGACATGCCAAAAACTGCCGTTTTTTGGGCTGAAATCATCAATAAAATAAAGACAAATTAATTTACAAACACAATTTTTTCACAAAAACTTAGCAAAAATTGTCTTTTTTGTGCTGCTAATATTTCAGGAAAATTTACTTAATATCCAGTCAGCGATAGACTCCAATGTGTGAAAAAGTCAGTTGGACACAGTTAGTAGATTCTTACCCATTTATGAAAACACGTATTTCAGTTCTTGGAATGATAGAATGTATACTAGGAAACTTACAAGCTTCAATTCAACAGCTTTGAGCTGACATCACTGAATCACTACTCTAGTTCAGGTGCCGGATTTGCCCAAGAAGTTTCTGGCAAAGCCGGCCACCTTGAAGCTTGGTGACAGATGATAGAAAAATTGTTGCAATTTCTTCAATTAAACAGTGGCTCTGCAGGGAATATTTAATTCATATGTCACATGAGTAAATGCCTGATAGATAGGCAGCTGACAGGACCAAAAGAATGGCCGAGAATGGCATATATGTCATAACATGAAACACATGGAGTGCAGTTGTAGAATGTAGATAACAGGGAATTTGCAACAAAGTCTATGGATAATGACTAAAGCAGCCTCCTCTGTGACAAAATGAGAAGGCGACATCCAGTGGAATAGAGTGGGATCAGAGAAAGGTAGATGAATCAGACAGAGAGAACGAGCTGTGAGCTTAAAAATTGGAGCTCATAAACTCCATCCTCTCCACTTCGATTCAACTTCATTGCTTTTACTTTGCCGAGCTTCTCTACCCCACTGCTTCAGCCGAGCTTTCACTGTCCATGCAGCTGCATCTACAATTGATGAGATTGTGCCGCGATGCCAATGCTCTTTGCTTCGGAGGCTGGTAGAACTGCAGATCTAGTAACAACGATGCTCCACCAGAGCTCAGATGCTTGGGCTGGCTCAGATGCAGAGGTTGTGTCTTAGTCTCTGCTTGCCTCTGTGAGAGGTGTCACTTGTTGTGGCTCCAAGCATAGTATCCTTCTACATACCTCTGTGGGATTTATATAAGCCAGCGACGTTGATTGCCTTCAACTGATCTGTTGTCTCTCTCTTTGTAACAAACCATAGAATGTGACTAATAGCTGGCAGCTGTGGAAAACTGGACTTACAACACTATTTGGTTTAATTGTTGCACTTCTTTGCTCCAGGAGGATAAATTACTGCAGTTCAAATAGAATTATTCAGATTCATACTTGGTGGTTTTTAGCACCATTGTGAAAGGCTGAGACAAATCAATCTGACATCTGTGCAGTGTATTACAGCACGCAGAATACGGAATACTTGCGCTTGGAGTTAGACCTATTTTGACCTTCATTTGGAGCAAAGTATTATTTCAATATTTTTTATACTTATTCTTTATAAAATTTGGTCAATTTTATCCCTGTTTTTCACAAGGATAAGTTATTGCACAGAATTAGTTGGATTAATTTTCTATTATGTTTTGTGGGCTTTCTGTGATAACAGGTATTTCTATGCCTCAGGCTTCTGTGTTATATCTTCTTGGCTTATGCCCAGAACTTTTAAAAATGGATAAATGTCGTGTGATGGTCTCATTTGTTTGAACAGATGAGTCACAGAACTTTTTGCATGATAAAATCCTAACATAATTGTATTTTTCAAAATATGATGATGATTTTATTCTTAGGCAAAGCGATTGTTCGATGTTGAGTTTCAACACATTGTAAAATGTATTGTGAGCAGCACATTGAGCTTCACAAGTAGCACTAGTCCCATCTCAAGTTTCCATCAAACTTCTTCATGTTATGCATGGTACTCTTTTATGCATTGTTTCTGTGGAGATAAGATCAGATTCGGAGAGCATATTGCTGATATAAAATCATTGGGGATGGTGTGTGCATTGGGAGCAATTTAAAGTAACTTTGAGTCTCTATTGCATTCTTGTTTTATCTTGTGTTTTGTCTGTTATTGCTACTGTTGCCTCTAGCTTATTTTGGTAGAGGATGTTAAATTGTTTATAGATAAATGGCCCAATGGCAAAGCATTTAACTCTCGGACGTCACTGTATAATGTGGCCGTCGCAATTTTAATATTTTTATCTTTTCCTATTGATTTCAAAGGGATATATTGATGACCCATTGTTCTCACAAGCTTGCAGACAGAAGTTCATGAAAATTGCATGGCTTCAGTTTATAGTTGCTCTCAGGCTGTCTCTGTTACAGTATTGTACGTATTAACGGAAGATAGATGCTCTATCTAGAATTCCTATTGTAGGCCTGTTGTATAGTCTTGCTATTTTAAAACGCTGAATGATGAATGATGAGTGACGCCTGTGATCCTCTTTTATGGTCAGTCATACACAATTTAGCTGGATACTTCCAACATTTCAGATTTGGATGACCCTCACAATATCATTGGAAACCTAAACGACATTTACATTTCTGAATCTCTACTTTAATTTTTGTCAAGGAATGTAACATTGGATGCTCTTCATAGCCCTTTGGAATTGGATATCTCTGCATGATATAAAATTTGGAATTGTGACTGATCTCAGAAACTTCCCGACATAATACTATACCCATGTTTCTGCCAAGTGAGCATCTGTTGCAGTAGCATCTCTTACGTGTGCAGTGTCTTCTCTCTGTAACTTTTCCTCCTGCTACTGTAACTATTAAGTACAGCGCGGCATTTTCACATACAAGGAAAGCCTCTTACCTGAATATTGGATCAGTAGCTGAGTATTAAGTAAGGACAGACCAAGGAAATGGACGTATGATAGAGGATTAAGATGATGCCATTCAATGACTATGATAGTGTAGATTTCTTTGCTATATGAAATGCTGGCAATTAACTTGGAAACAAATGAAGTGAACACAACTGTGGATTACTGTGAAATGGACCTTTTAATGGACAAATATTGTGTATTATACTTCAATGAAAACTAAATTGTTTCAGGCTTCTCTGCTTTGTTCTACATTGTTAATACTTGCCAATATATTGTGATCCTACCGACCATGTATCAATACCATAATGGCTAAGTCCCTTAAGGAATAGACTTAAAAGCAGCCTGATATCATTTGAAAGTACTGTAGTATTGCACGGATTATGTGTTATGATCAATTTTTATGAAAGGGTGGATGAGAATGTATTCTCAATAAGGAGCTGTATATGTAAACTCTGCATCAGGATTAAACGTCACCTGGTGTAATTTGCTGTCAACAACTTAATGGAAAAATGCGATGGACTGTGTTGTTTGGAGAACTCTTAGTAATGCTTGTACCTCACTGACAACCCTGGGGAACATTTCCAGCATATTTCCCTGTGCTACCAGCAGCACCCAGTACACAGGTAAGTTGAAAGAAATTAAAGTAAGGAATACTAAAAGATGTAAAACGTAAAAATAGAATTGGATTTGGTAAGGAAGCTTTTTCGAAAATTGCATTACGCAGTTTAGATTTGACAGACATTCTATAGTCTCTTTGCAAAGAAATTTGATTGTGCTCAAAGTACATAGACTCTAAATAGATCGGAAGAGAAGATAATGACTTTTTTGCAGAGGTTTACTAGTGGGAGTATAAGGAGGGGAGACATGTTCATTTGATATTTCTGGAAGGAGAAATGCTCATGTCCTTAGATACCAAACTCCAAAGTACTGGCTTGCAAATCAGGTTCTATATATCTACAGTTATTAGTTTGCGGATTAACCAAACAACTCTGTGGGGATTATAATGGTTGTCTGCTGTGAATGCTTATGAAGCTGCCATTTAGTCAGATCAGACTGGTGATTGCAAGTGATAGATCATTGGAATCACATCAACACTCTTCAATATGGTATTAGTTAGACACCGATTTGGAGGATTTTGACTGACAAAAATGCATGTTAGAACCCTACAAATTGGTGTCTAACTGACTCAGACATCATATGCTTCTTCTATTATTTGTTTTGAAGTATAATTTTAGCAAAATAAACAGCAATCTGATTGTTTGTTTGCTGTTGTGAACAGTGTTAATCCTTAGCAGGGCGCTAACATGCAATATTATCCGTTAGATACCGGTTTTTCCAATGATATAATTATCTTGGTGAGTGTTAAAACTGTGATGTGTAGTTTTACTGTCAGCCGATTGGCTATCAAACTGTGATGATGTGGTTGGTTGCAGGGGCTATCCATGATAAAAGGCTTACTCTGACATTGCATTGAAACTGTGACACTCAGTTTTGGTGGATTCACAATGGCCAGAAGCCAGGGAACCTGACCCAGTTTAAAATGGTATCACAGCTTGTAGTTCATTTATATATATTGCATTCTAGAGAATAGGATCATCTCTGACACCACGCTTCAACAGCATAGAAGAGAGTTGAGATTTCACGTATTATGACAAGGACTGTAAGCAACAAACTGCAAATTTGCATTTGGTTTTGTTGGGAGGATGTCATTAAATAAATGAGCCAGTATCTGACTGTGATTCCCACTTTATTTTGTATTTTTCAGTGTAGTTCCCAAGTGTGTTGGCTTCCAACAGAATTTATGAATAACTCAGTATTAGAAAAATGGTTGATCCATTCTTTTCCAATTATTTATGTTCGTATTCAAAATTATAGCAAGGGAAGAATGAGGAAAATGGCTTCCCAATACATTTTGCCAGTGTCTGATTGTGAACTTGTGATGCCCTGTTTACTTAGTATTTGTCTGCGCAACTCCCAAGTGTGTGGGCTTCAAAAGGTTTTGGCCCGCCTCATTAATTCAAGGTGATTGATTCTTGCAAAGTTTGTGCTTTTTCGAATTAGTTTACTGCTCATTCCAAACAACAGCAATTGCAGCAACTTGTGTGAACTCTGAAACATGCTTCCGAGCCTTGTTTGGTTCCCCTCTCTAACTGATATTTGATTGATTCTTTCCAAATTTTAGTTGCAGAAATTGTTTGAAACTTTTATTCAAATTTGCCTCATTCGATTCCATTCAATAACCAGACAATCCATTAATTTGTTGCCATGCCATCATGCACTTTTAAAGCTTTCTCATTAATTTCTCTGTTAACGTTTATAAGTTTTGTAGGTTTTTATTTTATTTTTTAAGGTGATATACAATCAAAGGGCAGGATTTAACGAATATATTTCTAAAATATTTTGTCTGAGATTAAGAAAGAGAACATTGTGATTGAGCTGCCTTCATGAATAAGAGCGCCTTCCTTCTCCGTTGCCACTTGTGCTCCTATTGCTTCTGATAATGTCCCTTCATTTTTAAATGAAGCTTGTGCTGGTCTCTCTGTTGAAGTTTGTTTGCAATCTGGTTTGAATTTCTTTTCATGTGGAAACCAATCCTGTGGTGTTATTCAATGACAATCTCATTTCTTTTTGACCAAATTTCACTCAAGGACATCCCGTTTTTGCTTGTGGCGGAAATATTTGTTCATGCCGCGTTATGGTCAAGTAATTACTTCATAAAATTCTAACTACTTGTTCAAACTGACAGAGATATTCGAATTATTGATGCTGTTTACATACATTTTTCTTTTACATTCCACATACTGCTTCTTGATCAATATCGATGAGGAATGATGGATGTAGATCTATGTTGATTCTACAATCTGCTGAAAGTACTCATTGTCTGAGTTGCTCATTCATGTACTTTTAAACCCGATATCTGTACTGAGGATGCCTAGTACTCCGACCAAATTGCAGCAATACTCGTAGTTGCTTGATACCGTATGTGGGAAAAAGCAAATTGGCTGTTTGTGCATCTTTTTGTAGAATCCGGGGATACTGATATCTGGTGACTTAATTTTCAATGAGCTAGAAGTAATGAATGAGACAGCTACCTAGGCTTAGCATGGGCAATTGAATAGGCAGCTGCAGGCGCTACCTGGCAGCTACTGTAGGCAGATAGAGGGAACAACCACATAAAAAGATATATAATTTAAAGTGCCAGCTCAGCATCACAGCTTTTTCTCTGATGTAGGTATATATATCATGATCCCTACTACCGGTGAATAGCCTCAATACTATTGCTCATACCGAAACCATCCGTCTGTGCTTTGAAACCAAAGTAATGAGCAGAGAATAGCAGGGGTCAGAGAGAGAAATATATGTCTTTATATAAAAAATGTGGAATGCAGTCATCCAACAAAGTTGCAACAGTGTCCAAATGATGAGTAAAATAGATTCCTTAGTTTTATGAGTGAATGACAAGGTACCTTGCAGCATCCATAGTCCAGAGAGAGTGAGTAGGATAAGATCATAATATAGAGGTAGCCACCACACAGAGGAAACGAGCTGTGAGCTTAAAAGTGGAGCTCATAAACTCCATCCTCTCCACTTCAATTCAACCTCATTACCTTTACTTTGTCCAGCTTCACTGCCTCACTGCTTCAGCCAAGCTTTCACTGTCCATGCAGCTGCGTCTGCAATTGATGAGATTGTGCCGCGATGCCAATGCTCTCTGCTTCGGAGGCTGGCAGATCTAGTGACAATGATGCTCCGCTGGAGCTCAGATGCTTGGACCACCTCAGATGAAGAGTTTGCGTCATAGTCTCTGGATGCCTCTGTGAGAGGTGTCACATGGCTCCTGGCATAATGCGTTTGACTCCTTTGGATAAACCAGCCACGTTGAGTGCCTTTAAATTTCTTTGATGCTTCCCTCTTTTTAGCATATGTACTTGCTAAACAAGCTACAGAAGGTGAATAATAGTAGCTAGAAGCTGTGGATTACTCGACTCGACTTTCAACAATAGTGGTTTTATGCTGCAGGAGAATATACTAATTCAGTTTAAACCCAAGTACTAATTCTTACTGGATTTTAACACCATTTTAATGTACGAGACAAGTCAATCTCACATGTGTGGACTACTTACATCCCAGTCAGATACTTGTTGGTTTCAAGAGGATCTATAAATATATAGCGCTCTGAGAATATCAGAATACTGCGCTTGGAATTAGGACTATGCTGGCTTTCATTAGGGGAAAAAGTATAATTTCGATATTTCTTAACTGCTTTCTTTATAAAATGTGTGCAATATTATCCCTGATCTTCACAGGATTAAGATATTGATCAAAATTAATTGCGTTTATTTGATATAAAGCTATGACGACAGATATTTCTATGCCACAGGTTGCTGTGTAATATATTCTTGGCCTTTACCCTGAACTTTTAAAAATGGATGGTTGTTAAAATGTTGCATCTTCAGTGATAGTCTCTCTTCCCTTCGGATTAAGTCACAGAACCTCTGCTTGATAAAGTCCAAATAAAATTGTAGGCCTATGTGCACTCTGAAAATTTTCTGACAAAATTGGTTTTTTAGATTCAAAATGGTTTTTTGAAAAACCAAATTTCAATGCAAAAAACCGACATGGATTTTTTAAAAAAATTGCTGATTTGAAATCCTTAGGGATGGTGGATGCATTGGGAGAAATTCAAAGTAACTTTAAGTCTCTGGTGTAGGCTATTCTTGTTTTATCTTGTATTTTGTCTGTTACTGCTGCTACTGACTCTAGCTTATTTTTGCATGATGCATGAGGGTTATATTAATTGCTGTTATTGTAATTACAGTCCGGTCAGTGTGAATGATTATTATAATGATGATATTTTAGTTTTGCATAGCACTTATTCCTGTAGTCTGTCCAAACTACTTGCTAGTGCTTGATTACGTATCTCTAAGTTTTGATGATTCTGTTCTCATTATTCTGTAAATCGTATCCCATGCTTCCCATGTTACAAGTATCTGTCAGTGTTAATGTGAGTATGTGTCACTGAAGGAGTAGAATAATAATGTACAGCCACGTCATTTGTATATCTTGAGTGACAATGTGACTGCTCCGTTTAGTGTAAAAGACATGCAGTGAAATGACTGGTTCTCTCAACCAGTTTGGTTGAGGATGTTTAAAGTTGGGTAAAACATCGTCCATTTACCTCTGAGACGTCACTGTGTAATGTAGTCATTGCAATTTTGATATTTTCATCTCACTTTTTCTATTGATTTCAAAGGGATGTTTTGATGCCCCATTATACTCACAAGCTTGCAGACAGAAGTTCATGAAAATATCATGGCTTCAGTTTATAGTTGCTCTCAGGCAGTCTCCGTGATGGTATTGTATAAAGAGAAGATAAGATGCTCCATCTAAAATTTCTATTGTATAGTATTACTATTTTAAAACTCTGAATGATGAATTATCAGTGACCCATGGGATCTCTTTTATGGTGAATTGTACATAATTTTGCTTGATATTTACTGCATTTCAGATTTGGATGACCTTCACAATATCATTGGAAACCTATAATGCATTTGCTGTTTTGAATTTTTTAGTTTTTTCATAGAATGTAACATTGGATGTTCTTCGTAACCCTTTTGAATTGGATATCTCCGCATGATATAAAATTCAGAATTGTGAAGGATCTTCCCCACATAACATTATACTGATGTTTCTGCCAAGTGTACATCTGTTGAAGTAGTGTCTTTTACTTGTCCAATGTGTCTTCCCTCCAGTATACATTTGCTCCTGCTTCTGTAACTACTTAGTGCAGAGTGGCATTTTCACATACATTCTTACCTGAATATTGGATCAGCAGCTGAGTATTAAGTAAGGGCAGTCTAAGGGCCGTTTTCACCAACATAGTTTTAACAGTTAGGCCTTGTCTTAACTTCTTCAAACCTGGTTTAACTAAGTCCCTTTCACCACTGAGTTTTAGTTGATAGATTTGACAAGGTTCAGTGGTTGACAAATATTGTTAGACAACTTACAGATTAGTGATCTCAAACTGTTAAAGTGGTGTCCCTTTGGGGCTGACCAAATAATACATGAGGGGGGGGGGGCTGGACTTATGATGAAAATAATTGGTTCAGCACATGACACTGAATTTGCTCACCACATAAAAAAATAAGTTTGTTTCCACCCAGGCACTCAGCACAGCCTTCATGGAATAAGTCAGACACACCTCCAAGCTGGCCAATGAACAAGCCTACACACATGTAAATATATGCACATGATACACCCTGAATGTCATCTGAAATATGACAAAAAGTTAATATATGAAGTTTGATGTTTGTGCGAGAGACTATGATACTTTGATACAGTCGTAGGATAGGTTATTGTGTTGTTTTGTTGCTTGATAACAATGATAGGTTGGTTAATGGGAAAGGTGGAAGTTTTGAACTCCTTTTTTTCTTCACCGAGACTGGGTCAGTGGCATCCCCATGGGGGCGGGGCACGGAGGGGCATGTACCCCCCCATATTGGACCTGTGCCCCCCAGATGCTCCCCATATGAACTTTCCAACTCTGGCTAAAATATACAGTTACTACAGTGGGTGCCCCCCCCAGAGAATCGCGTGGCCCCCCAGGTGCCCCCCCCCCGCTTGAGACCCCCCAGTTACACCACTGGACTTGGTAGGCAATTATCTATTTTAAAAATTTCCAAGAACCCCCCCCCCTTTTCTGTGTTGTATCTTTGTCTTTGTTTGGGGAATTGAGACATTTTGTTAGTAACAGCTGACCTGTTCACACAAAATGTGTAAACTTCCACTAAACTAAAATTCCTTGATACTGCTCTGCTTGACTGATTGGCTTAGCCAGACCAGGTCTTAGCTAAGACCAGGCTCTTCTCTTAATACCATGTTGGTGAAAACGGCCCTAAGAGTTCTAAGGAGATCGACCAAGGAGAGTGGATCAAGGTGATGCCATTCAATAACTATGATATGCTGCCTATTCGCTATGAAACAAATGAACTGAACAAAACTGTGGATTATTGTGCAATGGATTTCTTGATTGGACTGTATTGGTCCTTTTTATCGATGGAAATTGTGTTTTAATAAGAAAAGAAAATTTTGTGTTGTGCTTCTTTACTTGACTCTACAGGATAATTACTTGCCAATTTACTGAGCTCCTAGCCAATATACCATACAATAACGTCTTTTGAGCAACATACTTGGAAACGGCCTGATATTTTTTTAGTATCATCTCAAATTGCACAGACTCTGTGTTATGATCAATTTTTATGAAATGGCCAATGAGAAAGTATTCTTAATATAGAGTTTAACATCTAATCTCTGCATCCAGGATTATATGTCACATGATATGATTTTTGGCTGGCAACTTAATGTGAAAATGCCATGGACTGTGCTGTATGGAGAACTCTTAGTAATGCTTGTACCTCACTGACAGCCCTGGGGAACATTTCCAGTATATTTCCCTGTGCTACCAGCAGCACCCAGTACACAGGTGAGTTAATTGCAATAAAAGAATAATTGCCATCATAAATAAATTGCCTCTCTGGCCTGCCATGTGGTAAGTGATGATAGTAATTTTTGTGACCCTAGTTGATGATGCAAAAACAAAAAATGGAAATGAGATAATGATGTCTTTTGTTTACTCAGCATGTGTTAATAAGTGCTATATTAGTATCACTTACTTGTCTTATAGCCTTCAAGTTAATGTAGAAGTGAAATAATTTTCATCTTTTTGGGGTAATTGCTTGAATGAATAAAGTAAACTCCATAAGCACAACTAACAAGGTGATTACCTTGTTACAAAAGGATAATTAAGTTCACAAAATGGATAGCTCAAAAGAGTTATGTCCCACTTGACTTGCAGGGACATGGCTACTACAAACAGAATGTCTACTACTGCAACTGCCTAACACTCTATGTCAATTTTTAAATTAGCAGAATATGAAATTGGCTGGGGGGAAAACGTTGATTGAGATAGACTAAGAAATTGTTGTCAAATCTCGAACGTCATTCTAGAAAAAGTGTATATATTGCCTGTCCTTTATTAGATATCCCCAACAGCCTCTATGTGATATTTTGTGCATATTTAAATGCAATGTCGTTCTGTTCGGATGAAATCCTTTTTCAAAGTGTATCGCTGATATGAAATCCCTGAGTTTGATATACAGTGTATATGCATTTGGTTTGAACTCAAAGTGTAACTTTGAATGTTTAGTGCTTTTTCGTATATTATCTTGCATATAATTATGCCCCCCCGTGTCAGGGCCTGTGCACTGTGCAGTTTCTTCATTTTCAAGTACCAAGTATATTGACATAGGACAGTGGACATTGGTATGGCAGACACATTTAAATTTGAGGGTGTAAATTAAATCAATACTTCGTAAGTTCTTCTCACTCGCACTAATAACTATCAGTTATTGTACTGGGATTGAGAGAGTTTATATAGCTTTTCAGAGTCGACTAACAAAACAATGACAGTATAATTATTTTTCTTACAGTGCAGTGTATATTTGCCTTGAAAGCCTCTTTTGGGTGCTCATGAAATAACTTTAAAAGAGATGTTCCCCCTTAAAATGCTTTACTTGACCTATAGAACTATATGTAGAACATGGTTCATCCGTTACTCAAGATGAAGCTATTGTATTTTTAAACGTCTGGATATTTTTAATTTTTTATTCAGTTGTCCAGACACTCCTTCAGTACTCTGTCGGGCATTATCCTACTTTAGCCCCCTTGAGGGTTTAAACATTTTATAGGTATTTCCATAGATATTGATCAACAAAAACTGAAACAGAAAAATAACTCAAATATGTTTCCAATCTGTATATCACGGAATAAATACTGTAAAAGTGTGAAGGGAGATCATTGCCAAGAATACTCACAGTTATATGTTTCTTAAAACATTCAAACTGAAGTGTGATATATTGCAAAATACTGTCTTATATATACTCCCACTTTAGCCCCCTTTCCCATTGACTGTACCATTGAAAAGGGGGCTAATGTAGGAGTATATATAGACACTAGGATATAGCAAAAACTGTCTTATTATACTCCTGCTTTAGCCCCCTTTTCGTAAATTCCATTGACAGTACCATTGAAAAGGGGGCTAAAGCAGGAGTATATATATAAGACAGTATTTTGCTATATTGTGGTTGTATTTCTACTGTATAAGCGTCATTGTGTTCATACAAAAGATGGCGTTTATACAGTCAATGTAACAAAGAAAAACTTGTCTCTTTCTAAAAAAAATACTGTCTTATATATACTCATGCTTTAGCCCCCTTTTCCATTGACAGATCCATTGAAAAGGGGGCTAAAGCAGGAAAATATATAAAACAGTATTTTATATATCCTACTGTCTTATATATACTCCTGCTTTAGCCTCCTTTTCAATGGTACTGTCAATGGAAAAGGGGGCTAAAGCAGGAGTATAATAAGACAGTATTTTGATAAATAGTTAGACAATTATTTCTTTGCTACATTGACTGTATAAGCGTCATCTTGTGTATAAAGATAATGACGTTTATACAGTAAAAATTACCACCACTATTTCCCATGAAAAAAGGGCCTAAATGTTTAGACCCCTGAGGGGGCTAAAGTAGGATAATGCCCTCTGTCGTTCTCAGAGAGTATAGACTGCAGTTCATAAAAGTTTCATGGCTTCACTTACAGGAATTCGCGTTGAAGTAGACTTGTGCTGGTCAAAAGCAAGGCAGTTCAGCTGTACGTGACGTATGGTAGAAAGCTACTCATGCATGACAGTACTGGAGATTGCCAGTGTGTTACTCGCGATGATTCAGGAAGAATTAGTGCAGACCCTTTTAGACTCACAGAAAATGACTTCTATCTATCTATCTATCTATCTATCTATCTATCTATCTATCTATCTATCTATCTATCTATCTATCTATCTATCTATCTATCTGTCTTATTTTCTTTCTTTCTTTCTTTATCTATCTTTCTCTCTTTCTTTTCTTTTTTCTTTATCTATCTATCTATCTACCTATCTATCTATCTATCTATCCATCTTTCTATCTATCTATCTATCTATCCATCTATCTCTATCTGTGTGTCTGTCTTTAATTTTTTTCCTTTCTTTCTTTCTTTTCACAAATGTAAATTAATTATAGAATTCGATCTTTAATTTTGTAACTTCATCTTCAGTACAACCCCAGTGTTCAAGCAATCAAAATTATTCGGTCTGGCGTGGTCAATTTTGGTCAATTTCTGTCGCTGTTGACCACCCGCCAAGCATGACAGGCACACTCGTTCACATAGGATTACAGGAGGGACTCACTCTAAGTTGGTCATGTGCAAATTGTCACAGCTCCAGTTAGTTTCAATTAATTATTTGTGAAATAAACAAAACCAACTGAAACAAACTGTTTTTAATTCACAGCTTCTTCATGATCGATCATGCTTCAGTGGCCCTCATTAAGCATTTACCACATGTCATATGTGCACCATACGTCACGAAGTCTAAAACAATTTTGCAGATTGTGCTGTCATAATCCTTCTGATTATAAAGTTTGAGCTTTTATTGTTTGAAGAACCATCTTGCACTCGTGTCTGAACTTATCTGTGCAACATCAGTGGTTTTGTTTTGTAAATACAAGTGAATTACCACTTTGACAAAAAATCAACTCAGTGACCAGCCCAAGTCTACTGCAACGCGAATTCCTGTGATAGCCCCAAGCAATTTTGTTGTATGGGCCTGATGTTACTATATACAGATGTATATATGGCATGTCACCTTATCTTTACAAAAAATAACTTATAATATAACATATTTTGTTCCCTGTATTTCAAATTTTGATTATTTTGAATCTCACTTGCTTCCTTGCCAAGGAATTGCTTTTGAATTTATTGGGATTTATACTAATTCTTCATGAGTATTCTTCATGATATTCAATCATTGGATATGTCATGATTTGGATGTTGGACAATCCCAAATCTCTGCTGTCTGTTAAGATAACATGTGCAAGAATCATCTTCACGCTTTGCATGACATGTGACAGATTATCGCTTACATGTTGTGCAATTGTATTCTGTACGGAGCTTTAAAAAAAAACCGCAGCTTTTTCTGTGTTGATTGTGTTACGAAAAGCTGTTCTAAGCTTACATGCATTTTTGTTGTAGACATACAGTGTAGCTCTGTCATGCCAATGTGTATTTTGAACAAAATTTGATTATGGGATAGAAAAATAGATAAAAAGTGCAAAGTGGAGGAGGTATATAAAAGCTTTCATGCACTTAAGATTATGGCCTTGGTTGGAGACAGACATGCTAATGTGCCTTGCAGTGAAGAAATTTGTTTATCCTAAGTGAATAGTGCATGGAATATCAGATGGGTAGAGGAGAAACATGCTGTATTTTCTGTCCTCTCTTTTTTCTTTACTAATGGACCAGCTTTAATGAGCTGAATGCTTAACTTAAATTTTAAAAGACCTGGTGCCTTAAGACACTGGAACTCCCCATCAGAGTCAGACAAAGTACTTTGTATTGTGCCAAGTGGAGAATTAGCAGTCGGATTGTTGCATGGAAAACGTTGTTCAGATGTTTTCCACCAAATTGAAGCCAATCTTTGCATTGACTACAGCAGTGCTTTTAATACGGTGCAACCCCATCTCATGATTGACAAACTGAAACATCTATCTATACCAGAATTTTTACAACTTTGGGTGCTTGATTTTCTGACTGGTAGACCCCAATATGTTCGCACTTGCCTGGAAACATCAACCGTTAAAACTCTAAATACTGGAGCCCCACAGGGCTGTGTGCTCTCCCCAGTACTTTTCTCGCTTTATACTAATGACCTTAGATGGAATTCAAGAGATGGAAATGTAACGATCGCAAAGTATGCCGATGATACGATCATAATCGGATTGATTACCAAGGACAATGCAACAGAATATCTACAATGTGTAGACTTTGTGAACCATTGGTGCAAGGACAATTTCTTGGAATTGAATGTGAAAAAAACTAAAGAATTGAGAATTGATTTCAGACGTAACAATAATGTAAATTGTCAGTCTATTTATATTAATGATGCAATTGTTGATGTTTGTACTGATTACAAATATTTAGGTCTTGTTATTGACAATCGTCTTCGTTTCGAACAACATGTAACCGATCAATGTAAAAAGGCCTTTAGGAAGATTTATTATGTCAGAGCTATGTCGAGATTGGGCGTAGACAATGATATTATTGTGATGTTTTTTAATGCAACAGTTATGCCAACACTTACTTACACAATTATCGCTTTCTATAATTTTCTGAGAGAAGATCTGAAACGTAAATTAACAAAACCGAGGAAAGTATGTAAAAAAATCCTCAGGGGCAACGATATTAATTTGAATAGTATTGAGGAAATACACTCTAAAGATGTTATAAAAACAGCAACAAAAATTGTCAGAGACGAACTACATCCTCTTAACACTGAACTGTCCCGTACCCCTAGTGGAAGAAGATGGCGTGTACTGCCTATGAGAACGTCTAGATTTAAAAATTCCTTTGTTCCCAGTGCCATTATTTTACTTAATCAAAATCATATTATTATATAAACTAATTCTGATTTTTTTTTGATATGATGATAATTAATATTCCAAACTGTAATTTAACTGAGTGTACCATTTCAATGACCAGCCAAAATTTCACATGTACTGTGCTACTATGTGACCAATAAAACTTCTTATTCTTATTCTTATTCTTATATAACATCATCTGGATATCATAGGAATAATAAAGCCAGCAGGATTTAGGTATCTGACACATATTTTTCACGCTTATCATCAGCTAAACTTTTTTGAAATGATGTGGCAACATACAACATCGAAGGATGGATCGACTTTTTTCAGTTCCTTTATTAATCACAGAACGAAGATTACAGAAACCTTTCGTTCACAAACAGGAAATTAGATGACATCCGTTAGGGTGGTCCAAAAACACTTTCTTCTGAATTTCTCTGATTTGAATCTTGAATTGTGATTTCATATAGATAGAAGGTAGTGTGTAAAAATTTCAGCAAAATCAATTGATATTTAGAGGGGGCACAAAGGTGTTGAAGTTTAACATGAGATTGCCCTTTGGCAGACCTCAAAATAATCGGTCTTTGTATCATTTTTCTTAGTATGTACAGGATGCCCAATGCTGTCTGGATATTCTGTCTAACTTAGAAAGCTTCATAGCAGGTCAGCACAGATTTACATAGGTTAATTATCAAGCCTTTTTTCATAAAAACAGGCAAATATTTCACTTACTACGAATAATAAATAACAGATAACCCCCAGATATCACTTTGCCATGCCAATTTTATCATGTACTAAAAAATCAGGCAAAAATATTTACTTCTGAGAAAGATCGGGGAAATTGACCAATTTTTCAGTTGCGCGAATGAGGAATTACATTATAAACTTCTAGGGCTTTGTGCCACCTCTAAATATTAACCAATTTGGTTGAAATTTTGCATGTGTTATTTTACTTATGTGGTCATCAATTTCCACTTTCAAATTGAGGGTTTTAGGAGATTTGATTTTTCCCATTGGAATGTGGACCACCCTAACATCCGTGTTCCTAAATATATCACATACATATTGCTCCAAGGAAGAGATTAAGTAACAAACTCTGCCTTAAGCACCACCTACCTGTAAGAATGTAAGACAAAAGGTTGGAAGGGTTGATTGGCGATGTCTTAAAGCCACATGAAGCAATAATGGGTATGTGATGCAATGATTTGCTTATTAGGATTTTGGTCAAGTGTTCTGTCTGCTAATGACTTCAGGCTATAATACCATAGTTGCTGAATATTCTGTTTACATATATCAGTGAGACATTATTTGTAATATGCCAGTTGGGAAAACCATCACCGAATGTTTTATATTGTGAAAGCACACCAAACAAACAATCAGATTATTGTTTTTTTTGGCAAAATTATAGGTTTTAACGTATAATGGAAGAAGAACATGATGTCTAAGTCAGTTAGACAGTAGACACCTCTTTGTCTGGTTCTAACATGCATTTTTGTCAGTTAGATCCAGACCGAAGGTGATAAACTAATACCTACAGCCCCATTAACTAAGCCATAATAGCATTAAACCTTTTATCCCTTCTTTCCATTTCAATTTTTTTTTTCCAAATCAAATTTCATCGATGAAAAGACAATAACATGTCTCTCCACCGCCAAGGCTTTAATCTCATTTGCATGAAACCTTTTAGTTCCTTATTTTTCTTACGCACAGCTTTTGCCATCCACCAGTCTTTACCTTAGTCAGCATCATCTTGCTTTGGTTTTTAGTCCTTGGTTTTGTTTGTTGGACAGTCAGGATATTTCACTTTACAGTCCTTTGTCAACCAGATAAGCTGATCGGCAGTGTGGGCCATTCGGCAAAGTAACGGAATATATCAGGGCAGAATGTTAAATACATGACATAGTTACAGGGAAAGTCTGACCAAACGATTGATTGAATATGGTTGACAATGCTCCAATTGGACTTCACTGTCCATGCACTTGCGTCTACAATTGTCGAGATTGGGTCTCGATGCCAATGCTCTCTGCTTGGGGGGGGGGAGGCTGGCAGATCGAGTGACTACGATGCTCTGCCAAAGCTCAGATACTAGAGCTTAGATTCAAAGGTTGGGTGGTTGTCTCAGGGTGTCTCTCTGGGGAGCGTCATCCTGTTTGTTATCTCCCATCTCCTAATAGTATGGCTTGTTTCTGACAATTCCAGTGAGATTAGTGGTCCCAACTGTCTCAGAGTATCTCTCTGTGTGACTTGAGGTGCTTCAGTATGTCTCTATTTAGTTCACCATGAATCAATGTGGCAGTGCAAGGTGACTAAGAATTACCGCTGACAGCTGTGGATTACTTGACTTGTGATACTACTTGGTCCAGATCAGACAAGTTGGATTCAGGACGATGTTTACCATTTTGTAGAGGAGTTAGTGTTTGTTTCAGAGGCACATCATGGAGATTTGCATTTATTTATCGTTTACTGATGTTTTTTACTTGTTTGTTTGTTTCAGAAGAGGAGCTGGATGGGGAGTCGGGGGATGACAGCAGCAGTGAGACCAGCGAAGAGGATGAAGCGTCAACTGATGATGAGGGGTGTGTAGAATTTATGTTAAAAGTTAGCTTTGGCTGTTAAATTACATTGTGTCTTTTACTGGGCAGGTAGGGGGAGGGTTGGTCTAGTGGTAGCTGCTGGGCTGCCTATCGCTGGGTCCCGGGTTCGAATCCAGCTCTTGCCGGATCACCTAGGCCTATGTTGGGTGACTGTTTCATTCATCCTTCGCCTCTTTGCCATACTTTCCTCCTGTCCTAATTAGCCTACCAAGAGCATAAATACAGGATGTAAAGCATCAATCATCCATCTATCTTGGGCAAGTAAGCTTGATCACAAAATTGCAGTGGGACCTACATGTATGATGAGGTTTTATGATTTATCTCCTAGTAAGGACTACTTTAGAAGTAGGAATTTTTGTGTTGCCAGGCAATGAGTGTTTTTCACCTCTTTGCCATTTTGTTTATTGCGACTGTTTGTGGCATGCTGGCAAGCCAACGACGCTCCAAAAGTGCTACTGATGAGGTCACTTACTTGGGGAGGGTTAGGCCAGCTGGCAGAGCACTTAGTTGCCAACTGTTGAGTTAAGGGTTTGACTCCGACTTTGGCTGGGTCAACTGAACTTTGAACTCATAGAACTTCTTTATTTTTCTAGTGTGGAACTGACAACGAGTGAGGCCTCCAGCTCAAGTAGTGAAGAGGAAGATGAAGAAGAAGAAGAAGAAGAGGAAAGTATGATCCAGGACGAGCATAAAGTATGACGGATTGGAAGTGTGTGGACTCTTGAAAATACTGGTTGAAAAGACTGTTGGAGTGCAGCTGTGTGGAAGCTGTTATTTTGTAGCACAGGGAAGTTGATGAACGTGGAAATACCAATTAGTGATTATATACATGTTGGTGTCCCTGGTGGAGGAATTGGAGTTATACTTCACTTTCAGTGGTGATTGTTTGACATTGCTTGGAGCTAATGATGAAATTGTAATATTATATATATGAAGGTTTGATGAAAAGACTTGCAATAAGAAAGCATGATATTTTGGCCAGGGACTGAAACAATTTGAAGTTTGTCACATGTGTATCTGCCTTCTGACTGATGGCAAGATATGATATCTTGTTGTTTTCTGCTGCATATGAAATATTGTAACACCTGCCTGTTAGTTTTGACTGAGACAGCAAAATACAAAGTCTACATAAAAATGAGGAATGAAGATGGCAATTGTAAATTCATTGTTTAGTTTCTGATGGTTAAAATCCTGATGTGTGCTATGATTTTAATTTTAAAAAAGTCTGCTTTTGTATGAAAATCTGACCAATGGTTATGAGAACTATTGACATCCTGTTTTGGTGTCATCAAAAGGTTGAAAAAGTTGTCAACTTGAAATATAAAGAGATTAATACAAGGAAGTGGCTGAACAATGACCACCGACAAAGAAAATTCTGTACTGTGTGCCAGTGTGTGGACATCTAAGAATGTGGAAGCGTGGACAATTTGTTATTGCAAATGCTTGTCATAGATTTCCAAAATTTGAATGCATGCACTCTTCAAGTTTATACCAAAGAAGCCTGCCAATGTTCCTTGTGAGGAAATAAAGGAAAATATGTGGCGGATCCATGGTGACCCATTGGTGAGCCTAGCCGGTTGGAAAGCCGAGGCCACTGAGATGAGACATAGGATTTTCAAGAAACTATGTCATGGTCAATGATAGTATTGAGGCAATTTATGGTGTTAAATACTCTACTGCTACTGACCTATGGTTCAACTATTTTTAATAAGTTTATTTATGTACATGTTACATTGGTGTCATCATATTTAAAATAATTATGATCTTCTCTGTCTTTTTAATTGAGATTGAGTGTCTGGTTTGTTCACTCATTTGAGTTTTGTGCTATGACTCTTTTCTCACATGTTTTGCCTCAGAATATTTTGTTTCAGCTCTGAAGAATGATATATTTCAACCGCAGTAACTTCAAGTGAATTGTTCGCGAAAGTTGCAATATTAATTGCTGAGGAAGTCCTGATTATTTTTGTGAATACAAACATGAGGTCTTTGTATAAAATCCAAATAGTTTTACAGACAAATGCGCTGAGACATTTCCGTTATTTATGATTTAGAATGTCATCATTCTCATGTAGATAATGTTGGTGCATTATTTCATGATTGTATTAAAAAAACTGTGATAACAATTTCCTAGCTGTTACATGTATGGATGTATAAAACAATGTTGTGTTTGTATTGAATGTGTTTTGAAATAAATGATAAAATTGGTCACAGGTTCAGAATTATTACTTCCTTCTCAATTAGTACAAAGACTGGTGCCAATAACAAACAGATAGAGAAAGATCATTATAATATCTCCAACAATAAATAAACTCTCATCTGCTCTCCTTGTGAACAATTTCTCAATCACTACCTCACTACTCCAGCCGAGCTTTCACTGTCCATGCAGCTGCATCTGCAAGTGATGAGATTACGCCGCGATGCCAATGCTCTTTGCTTCGGAGGCTGGCAGATCTAGTGACAACAATGCTCCGCCAGAGCTCAGATGCTTGGGCCGGCTCAGATGCAGAGGTTGCGTCATGGTCTTGCTGGATGCCTTGGTGACAGATGTCACTTGTTGTGGCTCCTAAAACAGTACGTTTCTATATACCTCTGTGGGATAATCCATTGACATTGCGTGCCTTCAACTGATCTGTTGTAACAAGCCGTAGAATGTGACTAATAGCTGGCAGCTGTGGAAAACTGGACTTACAACACTATTTGGTTTAATTTTTGCACTTCTTGGCTCCAGAAGGATATATCACTGCAGTTCAAATACAATTGTTCAGATTCATACTTGGTTGTTTATAGCACCATTATTAAAGTCTGAGCCAAAGCAATCTGACATCTTTGCAGTGTATTACAACACACAGAATACAGAATACTTGCACTTTGAGTTAGACCAATACTGACCTTCATTGGGAGCAAACTATTATTTCAATATGTTTTAACTTATTCTTCATAAAATTTGGTCAATATTATCCCTGTTTTTCAAAAGGATAAGTTATTGCACAGAATTAGTTGGATTAATTTGTGTTGATGCTTTGTGGCTTTCTGTGATAATAGGTATTTCTATGCCTCGGGCTTCTGTGTTATACATATTCTTGGCTTATGCCCAGAACTTTAAAAAAATGGATGAATGTCATGTTTGGTAATGGTCTCACATTCGTTTGAACAGATCAGTTCAGAACTATGGTATGATAAAATCCTAGTAGAATTGTAAAGCAATTTTGCAATGTTGAGTTTCAACACATTGTAAAATGTTTTGTCTGTAGCACATTGAATCTAACATATAGTACATGACTGCTCAAGTCCCTTCTCAAGCCTCCCTTAGTCCTCCTCATTTGATGCATGGCACGCTTTTATGCATTGTTTCTGTGCAGATAAGATCAGATATGGATAGCATATTGCTGATATCAAATCCTTGGGGATGGTGTGTGCATTGGGAGCAATTTAAAGTAACTTTGAGTCTCTGGTGTATTCTTGTTTTACCTTGTGTCTTGTCTGTTACTGCTGCTATTGACTCTAGCTTATTTTTGCAGTAGAATAATGTTAGTTGCTGTTATTGCAGTTCAGTCAGGGCAATGTGAATGATTATAATAACAATAATATTGCAGCTACTTATGTAGCAATAATTCATGTAATATCTCTATGGCCAGATGTAATCAATCTTTGGCTTCTCTGATCTTTATTGCAAGGTCGCTTTGTAAAACTAAAAAAGAGCCATCATTTCAATTTTTTATTTTGTCAATTTAACAAAAATTGTGGGTAAACGCAATATTTTTTTCTTTTGGCCGAAAATCTGTTAGGCGGGCAGTGAGATCTTTTGTGTAGATCTCTTTCAGTGATAAATCTACTTCCAGGGTACTCTTTTTGGTGTGAAAGAACTGCAGGGAAATGACTGATTCTCTCAAGCAGTTTGGTTTAGGATGTTTATAACTAGCCCAATGACAACGCATTTAAGTCTCAGACGTCACTGTCTGTTGTGGCCATTGCAATTTTTGGCTAGTCGAGGACTAGCCCTTAGAGAGATGACAAAAAAGCCCGCGAAAATCGGAAATTCAAAAAACCGTAATGCAGATTTGCCTCAGAAAGCTTCTGTGGAGCCAGGAACTGTCTGAAAACCACCCAGCGGCCGAGACATGATCGAAAACGATCGTCCACGATCATATTTACGATCGATACAGCTCTAAACAACCCTGTACAACTTTGCGTATGCATGCGCCCATAGCGAGTGGACCCACTGGGACTGTCGGTATCCCGCTAGCCGGGCGTATGACGCTCAGGCAAGCGAGCGGGTCCAGTGGTGCTGTTAGCATCCCGTTGGGCTTACCTGGCGGGAACGCACCAGGATTTGTAACTGAATTTACAAACGCTAACAAAGGCTTCTTCTTTTGGAATGTACACAAGCAGCTTGTTGTGATTATCAACTTTCTGGTGTTCATATTCAGAAAACCAGTGATATGGTGACAGGTCTGCAAATTTGTCATTGAATAGTAGTGAGTCATCCTGAATATTTGATCAGAACCTACCAACCATGTCATTATAAATGATATGACTTAAGTGAGGTAAATAAGGTAAAATTTCCATTACGTATTTATTTATTTTATTTTTTGGATAATACATTATTAGCATGATATTACTGCAAAAACTACATTTTAGGTACAAGGTAGGCCTAACTTTAAAAAATGTCTCTGAGGATGAGACAGCATGATATGCAGTCTATGCTACTATATATGGGAAGGTGCCAATGGACAACTGCTTGAAACAACAACAAGCACAAGATGACTAGGCCAAGCAAGTAGAAATCATAACATAAGATTTACCTTTTTTCCTTAAAATGTACTTTTTTTTTTTTTTTAATTTTTTTCTTTTTTTTTTTTTTTTTTTTCTTTCTCTTTCTTTAATTTAACTCAGAGTTAAGGTTCCAACTTCTTTAGGTTTTGGCGCTGTGAGATTGATCCGACTCTTTAGTCATCATTGATCTCAGACCTACTCCCGTAATCAAAGCGTACTTCAAAACAAAACTCATCATCGTAAGGACCCCGGTACAGTGTAATCTACTTTAAGAATCCCTCTTGAATAGCTGAACCATTTAACGAATAAAACTAATCCTACTTCTATCTTGTGCCAAGTCATGTTTTGCAAAGACATTATTTTATGCTGTGTTTTCTTATTGTTTCTAGGTATTTCTGCCAGATTGTAACATCCTCGGATTCTAGGTTTTTGTTCACAGTGGAGCCCGTTTTAGTACGATGTACCCCACTTTTCACTAGATCGTCATCAGATGGGCAGTAATAGTGTGATGTCATGTATATGTATCTACATTAAGGACAAGGACAACAATTTTAGGATCAGCGCATGAATAACCTTGTTTCAGTTCGGATAACAATGCAGCCCGTTTTAGTACGATGTACCACATTGTATCTTTTTGATCCAAGGTTACCCGTGGGGATCTTAGAAATATGCATAGTATACAGCTGACTTTAATTTACAGATTCAGTGATAGAATTCTATTTTTTTTTTTTTTAGCCACCTTCTATAAGAGCTTTTCTTAAAATTTTCGTTTTCTTCTTGAGAATTTCCATCTCAGCTGTTATTTGAAAAGCTCTTGTTTGTATGTTAGGATATATATCGGTCTTATACTTAATTGGCAATTGTTGTTGACCCAGTGGACTAAAAGAATTTCTAGTTTATAGTCTGCTGTTTCTTTGTTATTGTTTTAGATTGTTGTCCAAGTCCATTGTCCTTAAAGGACCTTAAATATTTCACTGGAGTGTCAGTATAGAAATAATTCTCTGCCATGGCACATGTATAACTACCTACGTTATGGATTTTACCATACTGTGAAGTAACTGATGACTAGAGGTAAAGTTAGAGAATTTTATTTGAAGCAAAATGATAGGCCTACACTCTACTTTATTTGTTGATAACTGAGTGCATATTAAATTATGTACCAGGACCCTTTAACTATTGTATGGCACTCTACTTTGAAGCTCATGTTCAGGTAATACCCCACAAACTCCTCATCATAAGGACCCCAGTGCAGTGCAGTCTAAAAATGATTTTTTTTAAATTATACCGCCTATTAGGCATATATATATGGTGCGGTTTCACGTGATGATAAGATAGTGAATCAGTGAAAGCAATGAATTCTGTGTAGTCCAGGTATATAAAAATATATGTCCGATATCTAATATGTATCAGGCATATATTACGTGGCATCCACAGCATCAGCACCAGTGTGTTTTAGTACAATCTACCAGTTGTATGATGATGTGTTGTCACGTTATCAAAGATATTATCAATGGACTAGGAGATAGCGGGGTATGTGGGATCATATTATTATTATTTTTCTTCTTTCCTATCTATTTGTGATTGTTTTGTATATTGCTTCACTCTGTCCATATGAATAAATATATGTCAGATATCTATATATCAGGCATATATTACGTGGCATCCACAGCCATCAGCACCAGTGTGTTTTAGTACAATCTACCAGTGGTATGATGATGTGTTGTCACGTTATAAGGATATTGTTTCTAGGGGAAACAATTCATCAATTATTCTTAAGGGCTTCTAGGCTGATGATACAGGTCTGTCTCTTTCATCTCTAGAATATTCCGATAATATTTGTAGAGGTCGTGCGCAATGATAATGATATATGAGTGCATTCAGTTTTAAAATACAAGTGCAGTTTAAAGTTATGCACTGGGGCCCTAAAGCGTCTGATCTAATTCTATTATTATTATTATTTTTTTAAACCAATATATATAGAGTATAAGGGCCTCAGATCCATAAAAATAAAAACCAGTCAGTGTTGTCACAGACATTTCTTTTAACAGTCATCCTCTACAAAATGTCAGCAAATTTTGGATAGCGTTCTTTCAAATTTGTCCCTCAGCACCTCCTTTGATGGTGTCCCCCATTTGTCTTTCCACACTCTCAAAATTTTACAAATTGTGTATGTATATGCTGTACAGATTTTGAATTCTTCACCTTCGGCTTTTGCAAAGAATATTTTTTCTTGGGTTATTTCTATTTGCCATTTGAGGCTGATGTAATTTTTCAAACTTAGTATACCTTTGCAGTTCAGAAAATTATGATCTCTGGATTGGACTACATGGTAGTCGCATGTAGGGCAATTTCCTGACTTATTTGTGTATTTTTTGTTATTGAACTTATCTGCTATAATTGTATGTAGATCTATTTTATATTTGTTACTTATATTTTGACTCTCCCAGCTTGTCCATATTGATTTCCACTCAATTGACTTTAAAACTCTTTCAATGGGGAAAAAATGGAATTTTCTTTCTACTATCAAATCGTAAATTTCTTTGAATGACACTTCTTCCCATTTAGAGATATTTCTATAGGCAGCCATTTGATCTTTAATGACATTGTGTGTTGTATTTTTAAGGGTATGTAGAATGGGCATGCCTATTTCTTCTAGTTTGATATTCTTCAGGGTAGATAGGTTCATTCCCTTGAAAAGGATTTTCCAGGGATGGGAGGGGTCTGATACTAAGTAGTATTTGAGCCATATTAAATGTTGTGCCATACATTTTGACTCTATGTCAGGGATTAAGAAACCCCCTTTATTTAATGGTCTTATCATCTCACCATTTTTGTAGTTTATCGGCCTTGATTCAAAGATGAAGTTATTCATAGCTTTTTCTAAATCTTTCAGTGTGTTTGATCTGAGCGGATATATTCTATTTACATATAACACTTGTGATATAAGATAGGCATTTAGCATTGTTGCTTTTCCCAGTATTGACATGTGCCTTGTTTTCAATCTGTTCATACTCCCTTTAATTTTAGCTATGACTCTGTCCCAATTTAGTTTGTATCTTGTATTTTGGTTGTGGTGGAATAATATTCCTAGTATTTCAATTGAATCCTGGGAATATATGTTTTTATCCTTTCTCCTTCTTCCAAAATCCAAACTTTTGGTTTTTTCAGCATTAATTTTCGCCCCTGATGCCTGACAATATATATCAAGAACTTCATTACAAAGCATTTCATCATTTTCATCCCTTAATAGCAAAGTAGTGTCATCTGCATATGCACAGACTTTAACAGTATTAGTCTTGTTAATACTAATTCCCTTTATGTTCTGATTGTTGTTAATCATTCTGATTAACGGTTCTGCACAAATAACAAATAGAATCATACTTAACGGACACCCTTGCCTTATTGATCTAGTAATTTCAATAGACTCTGACAAGCCAGAAGTTGTTTGAATTTTAGCATATGTTTTATTATACAGTGTTTTTATGAATTTTAAAATGTTATTACCCAGGTCCAATTTTTCCAGAATTTTAAAGAGGTACGAATGTTCAACCCTATCAAAAGCTTTTTCCAGATCAATGGCTGTGATTTTTCCTCCTAAGAAGAGAGGTCCATTCATGCTTTCATTTAAGCAGAGGATATCTTCTATTAGTCTCAGGTTTTCGAAAATAAAGTGATTCTTTACTGCACATCCCTGGGTGGCGCTAATAAAAAAGTTCAAGGTACTTGCAAGTCTTCTCGCCAAAACAGAACTTAGCAGCTTATAGTCACAGTTCAGTAAGCTGATTGGCCTCCAGTTTTTAAGAAGCCTCTTGTCACCTTTTTTATATAATAACTTTATGACTGCCCCTTTCTGAGAGTCTGATAGCTCCCCTCTTAATAGGCAGTTGTTGATCTCTTCTGTAAGATCATCTCCAATAAAATCCCATGTTTTAATATAAAATTCTTTAGGAAGGCCATCACTCCCTGGGCTTTTATTGTTTGCCATGTTGTCAAGTGATTTCTTAAGTTCATTTTTTGATATGTATCTATTAATTGCAGTGAGTTTCTCAGCAGGGATGTCAGGCTTATCTATAGTTGCGGTCATCATATTTACACAAGTTTCATTAGTACCCTCACTTTTATATAAGGTTGCATAAAAATCAAAGAGGTGTTCTTTGATTTTATCCTTATCATACACTTCTTGATTTTTGACTAGAACGCTAGTAATACTTGCGCTTGCTTGCTTTTTTACCTCAACATTAAAAAAGTTCTTTGAACCTTTTTCCTCTTTCGGAAGCAGCAGTTCTCTGCTTCTAACTCTTGCCCCCTCTATTCTATATTCTAGCAATTTGTTCATGTCACCTCTTACTTTATTCATCAGACTAAAATCTTTACTTTTGTTCCCAATCAGTGTTTCTAGTTTATCATTGAGTTCGTTTTCTTTTTCTCTTCTCTTTCTGGCTTCTTCCTTACCTATTTGAATTAGCAATGCTTTTATTTTTCCTTTCCCTTTATCCCACCATTGTGCCTGGTCATCAAAACTCATTTTATATAGTTTCCATGTTTCCCAAAGATTTTTTATCTTATATATTGCGTTTGAATCAAGAAGTGATGTATTTAGTTTCCAGTATGTTTTGGGTGTTTTGGACTTATTTATGTTACTTCTTTCAAAAATTTCAGCTTTTACCATCAGGTGGTCACTAAACGGACATATAATGGTATCATAGCTTGAAAATATCTGCTGATCAGAAGTTATAAACCTGTCTAACAACGCAGAATTTTTTTGTCCTATGTATGTAGGTTTATAATTATTGAAGGTTTTTGTTAGGTCATAAAGATAGTTTTCACTAATCATATCAAGCAAAGGTTTATCTATTCTAGCATTATCTTTATTTCCTTGTCTCTGACCAATCTCTGTAATACTATTAAAATCTCCTCCTAGAATAATGTCATTTGTGATGGTTTTAATGTATGCATCCAGTTGCTTGAAGTCTTTATATTTTTCCTGCATTTGTGTATGTATATACACATTTATAATGTTAATGTTCTTATTCCTATATTTTATTTCTACATCTAAGAAGCGATTTTTAGGCAAGTATTTTATATGCTTAATGAATTTAGTATGAGTATTTTTGATGAAAGTGGAAATTCCTTGCCCAGTCTTGCTTTCGGTTTGTGGGCACTGGAATATTTTACATTCCAGATTATCCTGCAGGTATTCCCATGTTTTCTTACCAATTTTTGATGTTTCCTGAAATAATGCTATATCCCATTTGTTATGTTTGAGGAAATATGCTAGTTTTTCTCTCTTATGTTTAGCATTAATACCCCCTCTACAGTTTAAGCTAATAATGGATAGGCCACTTTCCATTAGAGGGGCTAAAAATGTCTTCTTTTTTTTAAAGCAGAGTTTATCATCAGCGAAAGCTTCTGTGCTATAAAATAGTTACTTGTTTGTAGCTTATCTGCAAACATGGATTGTACATAAAGTAAAATGAATCAATCAAATACAAGATGTTTTTAAGAATTTTTTTTTTTGTGTCACA
Source organism: Platynereis dumerilii (assembly GCA_026936325.1). Lineage (NCBI taxonomy): Eukaryota > Metazoa > Annelida > Polychaeta > Phyllodocida > Nereididae > Platynereis > Platynereis dumerilii. The sequence goes on from JAPTHN010000030.1 coordinate 3,071,847, forward strand.
AACAAAACAACTTATTATTTCTATATTTTTGTTGATTCACTATTGCTCCCAGTCCTCTTTTCAGTGTTTTCATTTATATTTGTATTGTTGTCTCTGTCTTTTATTCCAATATCCAAGTCCATACTTGTTTTGAATATTGGATCGGTTCGTTTAAAGCTTGTCATTTTGACAACTTTCTTAGTAGGGGGGCTCACCTGCCCTTCCATACTACTTCTTTGAGAGAAAGTCCTGCATTTTTGTGCCGATTGATTGTTTGGCCTAAGGCTCATAGAATTTGGTGTGGAGGTTTGAACCTGTTCTGTTCCTAGCATTTCATCTGCTAGAGCATCCATCATGTTATCTATGACAGATTCACTTTCCCTCACACCAGAATCTGAACCCCTCTCCCTTGCATTAGCTGTGGTGCTTTTTAGTGGCTCTTTAATAGGAGACAGAAGCGCTGATGGTGATTTAATTGCATCAGCGTAACTGGTGTCAGATTGATGTTGCCTATCTGATTGCCCTACCTCAGCTGCTGCATCAACGTTTTCCTGGCAATTGGCAGCTCTGTGACCTTCTTTATAGCATTTATTGCATATCGTTTCACTAGGACACTCATTTGGATAGTGCTCACCTCTTGTTTTGCATTTGTAGCAGTATGGCACCCGTACCTTTTCACCAGGCATCCTCACATTAATTTTGCCTGATTTCCCTAAGAAAATTGTGTGAGGCATTGCTTTAAACATGTGGGTGAATTGGACAATGATTCTACCATCCAAAATGTGTGGGTAGTCTCTATGACTCAATCGTTTGACATCACAAGCGAATTTTCCGTATTCACTTAGAATCTCCATGATTTCATCATTCAGTAGCTCATATGGTGTGTCATACAAAATAAAAGTCCTGAAGTTTGCAGCATGGGTGGCATTAGCATGATCAGTTCCTACCATAAGACCAAAAAGTTCAAGTTCACTGACAATATCCTGGGCGGTATCTTCCGAAAAAACTGACCATCGGAACCTAGTTTTCCCTGTTTGTTGTACACAGGACGTAACAGCTATCCACCCCCTTCTCTCTATAGCATCGAGCAGTTCGCATGCTTCTACTAGCCCCTCCCTTTCAACTTCAATATCAATGGTGCATCTTCTATCCACTTGTTTATTCAGCCTGACCGCCATTGTGTTAAATGTAGCTTTTATAGAAGGTATTAAGCAAAAATGTTTGTTGGTACCTGAGTTTATTGACCTCAGGAGAAATGTGACCAGAAATGTGACCTATATCTTTTAGCTAGTCAAGTGAAGATCTCGGTGTTGTTTAGCTTTCAGGAGATTCATTCACGGCTTTTCACACTAACAACAATGTAAGGAAATCCTCTAATCACACCTTTACAGTTGGAAATATTTCTGCTTTATGTTGTTAAATATTTGAAATATTATTTCTCAAATTATATTTCTATTTGACTTTTTTTAAATATTCACAAAACATTTGGCTTAGTTAAGTAAATGAAGTAGATGTCTTACCTTCATGGATTCAGCATAGCATACACAGTGATATAAGAATGTACTTACTAGTATGTGTGTGTTTTTTTTTGTCTGTTTTTTTTTTTTAAGGTATAAATTAGAAATAAAGTATGTATCTCAAAGGTAGTAAGTTATCCAAGTTGTTTGATCATACTGTAGTATCAATCCATTGCTTTTTACGATGTACATTTTTAAAATGTACTGAAAAGCCATTATCCTCTTTTTCTCATCCTCTTTGGCATGTTCTTAAAGCATGTCTTGTTGTACACTGAACAGATGCACCAAGGCTGGTCATTATATACCATTTACTAAGCAGTGACGCATTCAGAGTTGACAGCTAGTGTCTAATGATTGCAATTACTTATTGAGCAGTGTCATAGAAAATATCAACTCAACTGGCCTGAGTTGGCAGGTTGTGTCTAATGATTGCAATTACTACGGAGATCAGTCAGTGTCTAAGGTAATATCAATTAATGGAATTGGCTTGAGTTGGCAGGTAGTGTCTAATGATTGCAATTATTCATTGATCTGTGTCAAAATGAAATATCAAGTTATTGCAATTGCAGAATTTCTTGAAAGTATAACACAATGCTTTCAATTAACTGTAATTATTTTATGTTTTATATTGTAAATTACACCACAGTGTGAATGAGAGTAAATAATTAAAAAAGTGGTCATTAATGTGATATCAAGTTGAGCAGATTAGAAAATAAATGTCAATTCAATTTCACTTACATCATAACTTACATGTCTTCTTTGATTTATTTTGTCTTCTATCAAGTTAATTTAGTTAAATGACTGTCCAATACAGCACAATTTATGCAATAAGTACTATATTATGATTGATCAAGACATAGTTTTATTTTTACCAATTTGGCCATGTAGCTTTAATTTTACAACCTTACTTTCCCGTTGGATTGGAACTGTGTGGAATTTTTGGGTTCCAATATTTTGATTTCCTGTTGTACCACATCACAACAATAGCTTGTTTATGTGTAGGCCTATAAACAAACAGGCCTGAACTCTTTTCATTGGTGTTACAGCCACAGTGCTGTTGTTAAGCAATTTCACACATAAGCACATCACATTTATCAGACACAACTAATAAAAAAAACACTACAGATCAACAAAAATGTGCAGTTGTAATTGAACACAGCTCAGTGCAACTGGTCTGCTTAGTGATAGTATATATGATAAGTAATGCACGATAGACTGCAGCATCACAATCTGTTGAGTTTCATTGAACAATATTAAAATAAGGAATTTCATTTCAGACACATTTCTTGATAAAAATTTGAGATCAGGGCAATTACTCCTCACTGACATGTTTTGCAAAATTCACATAGTTCAAAACTATGATAACCATATCTGCAAGACAGATGTAATAGAGGCATATCGCTATCCTGGTTAATCACTGTTCTATAAATATAGGCCTAATACTGAATCGACTAGCCTTTGAATCCATGGATTCTTGTAATATTTTCCTCTCTCTAACTTATTCTATTGATTTCAAGGGATATTTTGATGCCCATTGTTCTCACAAGCTTGCAGACAGATGTTCATGAAAATTGCATGGTTTCAGTTTATAGTTGCTCTCAGGCTGTCTCTGTTACAGCATTGTATTAACAGAAGGTGGATGCTCCATCTAGAATTCCTATTGTAGGCCTATTGTATAGTCTTGCCATTTTAAAGCGCTGAATGATGAATGAGGAGTGATGCCTGTGATCCTCTTTTATGGTCAGTCATACACAATTTAGCTGGATACTTCCTGCAATTCAGATTTGGATGACCTTCACAATATCATTGGAAACCTAAGCGACATTTACGTTTCTGAATCTTTGCTTTAATTTTTTCATAGAATGTAACATTGGATACACTTCATAGCCCTTTGGAATTAATATCTCTGCATGATATCAAATTTGGAATTGTGACTGATCTCAGAAACTTCCCGACATAATACTATACCCGTGTTTCTGCCAAGTGAGCATCTGTTGCAGTAGCATCTCTTACGTGTGCAGTGTCTTCTCTCTGTAACCTTTCCTCCAATCCTCCTGCTACTGTAACTACTAAGTACAGCGTGGCATTTTCACATACAAGGAAAGCCTCTTACCTGAATATGCGATCAGTAGCTGAGTATTAAGTAAGGACAGACCAAGGAAATAGACGAATGATAGAGGATTAAGATGATGCCATTCAATGACTATGATAGTGTAGATTTCTTTGCTATATGAAATGCTGGCAATTAACTTGGAAACAAATGAAGTGAACACAACTGTGGATTACTGTGAAATGGACCTTTTAATGGACAAATATTGTGTTTTATACTTCAATGAAAACTAAATTGTTTCAGGCTTCTCTGCTTTGTTCTACATTGTTAATACTTGCCAATATATTGTGATCCTACCGACCATGTATCAATACCATAATGGCTAAGTCCCTTAAGGAATAGACTTAAAAGCAGCCTGATATCATTTGAAAGTACTGTAGTATTGCACGGATTATGTGTTATGATCAATTTTTATGAAAGGGTGGATGAGAATGTATTCTCAATAAGGAGCTGTATATGTAAACTCTGCATCAGGATTAAACGTCGCCTGGTGTAATTTGCTGCCAACAACTTAATGGAAAAATGCGATGGACTGTGTTGTTTGGAGAACTCTTAGCAATGCTTGTACCTCACTGACAATCCTGGGGAATATTTCCAGTATTTTTCCCTGTGCTACCAGCACCACCCAGTACACAGGTAAGTTGAAAGAAATTAAATTAAAGAATACTAAAAGATATGAAAGGTGCAAATCGAATTGGATTTTGTAAGAAAGCTTTTTTGAAAATCAGACTACGGTGCTGAGATTTGACAGACATGCTATAGTCTCTTTGCTGCTTTGGGTTGAATTTCTGCTTGGTTGAGGATCAATTTCTACTTGCTGATTTTTTTGAAGATTTTCGTTTTTACAGCTGCTTGCAGCCTGTATTACGAGAGGAGTTTCAGGAAAACTTATGACAACTGCCCTGGTCGTGCTCTTTCACCTATGTCATTAAAACTTGGCATGCAGTCTGAATAGAATATTATCTTGCTTCCATCAAGTTTTGGAAAACTTCTGTGACAATTAAATTTTATTTTCTAAACTAAAATGTACATTTTTCCCGCGAATTTTAAATGTTCTGCTGCAGTGATGGCAGCTGCCAAGTGTGCCAAGTTCCAGCCAGGGGGATTGTTTACAAATTCATTAAAAAGCTTAAACCAATAAAAGAAGAGAAGGAGAAAGGAATGAAAGAAGGAAGGAAGGAATGAAAGAAGGAAGGAAGGAATGAAAGAAGGAAGGAAGGAATGAAAGAAGGAAGGAAGGAATGAAGGAAGGAAAGAAGGAAAGAAGGAAGGAATGAAGGAAAGAAGGAAGCATGAAAGGAAGGGAGAAATATAGACAAATATAGATAGTTAGATAGTTAGATAGATAGATAGATAGATAGATAGATATGTAGATAGATATATAGATGGCCAGATAAATAGTCTATCTACAAGCAGCTGTTAAAGTGCTTGCACGTTATTTTTTGGTATTGAAAATGAGCTGAGAATGTGGAAAAAATGTTTCCTCAATCATTTTCTTTTAATGTTTGTTATCAAAGTGAAGAACCAGAGAAAAAAGTTTTGTCTATTCATTATCTTTATTCAGAGTCAATCAGCAGTCAGCCAAAATGGGAATTCATTTAGTAACTTACTGCAAATTTGCATGTGGTTCTGTTTAGAGTATGTCATAAAATAATTGGGCAGTGGCCTAGCTGTGATGCCCCATTTATTTTGTATTTGTCAGAGCAGTTTCCAAGTTTGTTGGCTTCCAATAGAATTTTGGCTCCTCTGGTAATTGCTGTGTGATCAATTCTCAAAATGTTTGTTGAGATTTACGATTAACTAACTATAAGAAAAATGATTAATCCGTTCATTTTCCATTATTGATGTTTGTATTCAAAATCAGGACAAGGAAGAATGAGAAAAATGGTTTCCCCATTCATTTCGCGTGTCTGATTGTGAATTTGTGATGCCCCATTTATTTTGTATTTGCCTGCGCAACTCCCAAGTGTGATGGCTTCAAAAGGTTTTGGCCCCCCTCATTAATTCCAGGTGATTGATTCTTGCAACGTTTGTGCTTTTCGGAATTAGTTTACTGGTCATTCCAAACAGAGATAATTGAGCTGCAACTTGTGCCAACTCTGAAACATGCTTCCAAGCCTTGTTTTGTTGCTCATTCTAAATGCAGTTTGATTGATTCTGTCCAAATTTTGGTTTCAGAATTTGTTTCAAACTTTTATTCAAATTTGCCTCATTCGATTCCATTCAATAACCTGACAATCTATTAATTTTTTGCTATGCCGTCATGCTCTTTTAAAGCTTTCCCATCATTTTCTCTGTTAGCGTTTATGAGGGGACAAACAATCTGAGCGCAGGATTTAACAAATTAATTTCTGAAGTATTTTTCTCAGATTAAGAAAGAATGCATCGTGATATCCTTCATAAATTGGATCAGCTTCATTCTCTGTTCTGCTCCTATTGCTTCTCATGATACCTCATTATTAAATGAAGTTTGTACTGGTCCCTTTTTTGAAGTTTAATTTCAATCTGGTTTGAATTTCCAAGTACTTTTCGATTGAGCTGCATTGATTGATTGAAGTTGCCTTCCCTCTGCACTGCGTTGCTACTTCTGCTCCTATATTGCTTCTGATAATATCTTTTTATTAAATAAAGTTTGTGCTCTCTTTGTTGAAGTTTGTTTGCGGCTTCCTGGTGTATGTAGTCCTCGGTGGTGTATATTCCCGTACCCTCGAAACAAGCAGGGTGTAACTGATAGTACTTTATAGGATGCTGTTCCTAATATCAATAGACTATACTCATTATTATTGTTACTGACTGCGCTAATGCTCTTACTTGTAAAACTGGTGTGTTCTCATTGCAGTATTTTAGGTAGTTTTCTTTAAGCTCTATAAAGCTCCAAATTATGCATGCAGTTATTAGAGAAATCAAGGTTTTTGTTAAGTGATCGAATGGATAGGCAGCTGGCAAGAACCAGGGACCTAGAGATTAGCAGAGGACAGCAATAAAGATATGTTGTTATACAAAACATAAGGAATGCAGTTGTAGAGTCAAGGACACATATGAAAGAGATGCAACAATATCCAGATGATGAATGAAATAGATTCCTTAGTTTGATGAGTGAATGATAAGTTACCTTGCAGCTTGCAGCATCCGCAGGCCGGAGAGATTGAGTGGGATCAGAGCGAGATAGACCAACCACACTGAGGGAACGAGCTGTGAGCTTAAAAAGTGGAGTTCATAAACTCCATCCTCTCCGCTTCGATTCAACTTCATTGCTTTTACTTTGCCGAGCTTCTCTACCCCACTGCTTCAGCCGAGCTTTCACTGTCCATGCAGCTGCATCTGCAATTGATGAGATTGTGCCGCGATGCCAATGCTCTCTGCTTCGGAGGCTGGCAGATCTAGTGACAACGATGCTCCGCCAGAGCTCAGATGCTTGGGCCAGCTCAGATGCAGAGGTTGTGTCTTAGTCTCTGCTTGCCTCTGTGAGAGGTGTCACTTGTTGTGGCTCCTAGAATAGTATCCTTCTAGATACCTCTGTGGGACAAACCAGCGACGTTGAGTGCCTTCAACTGCTTTGATCTCTCTCTCTGTGGCATTTGTGGTTGCTAAACAGGCTATACATTTAGAAGGTGACTAATAGCTGACAGTTGTGGATAACTTTACTTACTATTTGGTCTAATTCTTGCACTTTTTGCCTCCATGAGGTTGTATTAAGAAGGATTACTCGGAATCATGCATGTTGGTTTTTAACACATTTTAACATCGGAGACAAGTCAATTACACATCTGTGGACTACTTACAACTCAGATACTTGTTGGTTTCAAGTGAATCTATACATATAAGGCACACGGAGAATACAGGAATACTGGCTATTTTTTGGGACAAAAGTATTGTTTCAATATTTCTTAACTTCTTTCTTATGAAATTTGTGCATTATTATAAAGTCCTAATATAATTGTATATATACCAAAATATGATGATATAGGTAAAGCCGGTGTGCAATGTTAAGCTCCAACACATTGTAAATGTATTGTCTGTATTACATTAATTTCACAAGTAGCACAAGTCCCTTCTCAAGTCTCCCACAGTCCTCTTCATTTGATGCATGGCACGCTTTTATGCATTGTTTCTGTGGAGATAAGATCAGATTCGGAGAGCATATTGCTGATATCTAATCCTTGGGGATGGTGTGTGCACTGGGAGCAATTTAAAGTAACTTTGAGTCTCTAGTGCATTCTTGTTTTATCTTGTGTTTTGTCTGTAAAATTATTGCTGCTGTTACCTCTAGCTTATTTTGGTTGAGGATGTTTTTAAATGGCCCAATGGCAAAGCATTTAATGCTCAGACGTCACTGTATATTGTAGCCATTAAATAACATAGGATGTTCTTCATGAAACATGATCCTTTTGAATTGGATGTGATTGAAAACTTTGCCAAGAGTGTCTATTGTAACCTATAGGCCTACGTAATGCCGTATTGGGATTACCATGTGATATAATAGTTCTTTATTAGCTTCGCTGAGAAGCTATTGTGGTCCCTTGCACTTCAGCATGTGCATTAGTGTGTATGTGAGTTGCCTCCAGCAAAAACTACTGAATACATTTAGATTTCCTTTGGCATGATGTTTCCATTTGTACTACACAAGACCTGATTAAATTTTGGTGACTATTGGAGCTTTTTCGGGCCCGCAATTTAAGAAATCTGAAAAAGGCCTCTACAGTGCAGCATGCACTATCACTTTTTGCTGAAGCACTAGCAGCCAAGAGACTACATATTATTTCTACATTTTCTCTGCAAAAACGGCATAAAACATTCGTATATGGTGCCAAAGCACTAAATTAGGAACATTTCAATGTTTATTTGATGGAATTCCAACCAGATTCGCCAAAATGAGCATGCAATTGTAGATAATCCAACGAATGATGCTGCAATAACATATATATAATTTTATATATATATAGGATTTTATCAGACAGTGTAATATCATCAAGATACATGTGTCGTATAAGTAGAAGTGTTGATCAACTTATGATCTTTGGGGGCTATGGCTTTTTGGTGAAAAAAAAGTTTGTATCCAAATCCAACTTGACACTGAAAAAAAAAATTGTTCCGCGCATGAAAAAAAAAGTTGGTTTCCACCTGTAGCTAGGGTACCGCAATGTTAAACTTATGAAAACAAAGTTTATTGAGTCTCCGCATGCAAAAGAAATTGTTCGTCGACGCTTCGCGCACAAAAAAAAGTTTGTCCTGGGGGTAAAAGCCTTAGCCCCCCCCCTCCAACTATTGACTGGTCGGCCCCTTATGTGCGGCATCTTGCAGTATTCAAAGTTCAATTTTAAATGGACAGCGAAGCTATGTGCTCTCCGAGCGCCCGTTCTAGTTTCATCTGTGAGTGCTAACCTATGGGTGATTCTCCAGTAATTTGACCCTTTCGCCGGACAAGCATCTATTTTTTTAAATGCCTTTATTTTGGTTTTTTTAAAACCAGATATATGCGAAATATTCCATAGCACATATTTCTGATGATTAAAAGATAAATCCAGGCATATTTCGTTAAATATTAGATTTTTTGAAGCAAGGTAGATGTCGCGGACGTTACTGTGTCCAACGCCTTTGCTCATTTATTACCTGTACACCAATGTCAAAGATTATGATTCTTGTGTAGTTTCCTTCATTTAGTGGTAAAGTATACTTTGCCAGATATTGTTCCTTGACAAAAATTATTGATATAGTTTGAAAAATAACCAAAAACGCAACTGTTGTGGACGTGACAGGAAAAAAAACACAAACTTTTTTTTATATCTTGTAATTTTGTAATTTATTTGGTTTCCAACGATAAGATGTTACAAAGTTGGAGGCTGGGCACGCTTAGACAAACGTCTGTAATTTGGCAATATTTTAAATCGATTGGTGCCAATAGCTTCCAAATAAATCTATTAATAAAAGGTAGTTTGATTATATGTAATTAGATCAGTGTTTATTCTCTTTTACAGAGATATATGTTGAGTACGCATAGGGACATTTGGACATTTTTGACATTGTCGCGTCCGCGACATCTTGGTTTGACATTGTCACGTCCGCAACATTGACATTGTCACGTCCGCGACATCTTGGTTTTGCACCTTAGAAATGTCTTTCTCTTCGCTGCACATGCAGTGACATGATTTTGTTTTAATCTGATTGTAAGTTGTCACATTGTCTGATTGTAAGTTGTCACATTGTTACAGTTTCCAGTTTCAAATAAAAAGCAGAATGGCTCAATAACTAGACATACATAATATTTGTCAAAAAGTAACATCCGTCGCAAGGAGCATTGCGGTCAAGAGTAACATCCAAACAACCAGGCACTTGTCCAACATAATGTCCGCCACACTAGTTCCATAAATTATGCACTATTCAAATAAGAATGATGCTATTACTGCCAAAACTTATTAAATATTATCGTGCTGATCATGTACAAAAGGAAATACATAGCATGACCTTTGGCAATTAAGCAATGTGAGAAGATTTTCAAAATGCTGTTGCGGACGTTACAGGCCATCAATTCTTGACGGATGAACTAAATTAACCTCCTTGGCCTTCTCTTGTGATCTGATTGCTCTACTGCAAAGTTTGAAAGCTCCAGGTTATAAAGTGTATCGAGAAATATGATCCACTTATAAATCTGTGAAAAATTCAATGAGTTAAAGGTATATGTTGCGGACGTTACTTTTTGATGGAATTCAACATTGCTCCGAAATATATTAAAAAAACCAGTGTTATCTTAGTTTGTTTCTTTCATGCATTCAAACATATATACTAGAGGATATTTAGAATCCATATCTCAAGTTATAATTAATAAAGTACAAAAAATACATGAAGTATTGATCATCTGAAGTTCCTGAAGTTTTTGACGGAATGAGTAACGTCCGCAACATGAAATTTAAAACCTGCATAATTTTAAAAGAATGCAATTAAAAACAAAAAAGAAACAAGATTCATGTAGTCAGAGGCATCTTTTATGAGTACAACTTATAATCTTATCAATTTGCCAGTTTTTGGATGGATAGCTGAGGTCCAAATATTAGGTGTAAAAAATGTCACAAAATGGCGACCCCAAAATTACTCAAAAATTTAATAATTTGTTTAATATCTACTTGTCTATGTATCAGATATTAATGAAACTATCTCTACTATCTCTCTGGGTGATTTACTTGGTGGTGTGACACCTAGTTCAAACAAATAAGTGATCCAAGACATGTTTTTTGACCCCCGAAAATAGGGTGGCAGGAAAACGCCAAAGGGTCAAATTACTGGAGAATCATCCCTATTCATTTGGTGCAACAATTCTCGTGATCCTGAACAGATGACCTTTCTGTTGTATAAGGATGTGACATACTGTATATATAAGTCATAGAAAATTTCAACTGAGTGCCATTCCTGCATAGTTCAATATCTTTGAACTTCTTCTCTTATTTCTACTTTGAAGGAGGTTGGCAATTTCTCAAAATTTTTTTTATTGAATCAAAACTCGGATGATTGATTATCTTTTTGTGTATATGAATGTGCTGAATTGCATGTGGTGTGTTTATCTAGGAGTATACATCACAGAAAATCATCTTTGACAAATCTCAGAAACATAGTATAAAACCTACACTGTGCAATGTGTGCATTATCAACAAACAATCTTCCCTACATATACTGATGTCTCCGCCAAGTGGATTTCATCTGTTGAAGTAGCATCCCTTACTTGTTCTGTGTCTTCTGTCTGCAACCTTTGCTCCTGCTGCTGTAACTACTAAGTACAGTGTGACATATTCACATACATGAAAAGCCTCTTACCTGAATATTGGATCAGTAGCTGAGTATTAAGTAAGGGCAGGCCGAGGAGTGGATCAAGGTGATGCCACTCAATAACTATGATATGCTGCCTATTAGCAAGGGAAAACAAATGAACTGAAGAAAGCTGTGGATTATTGTGTAATTGAATCTTTTTAACTTCACTGGACTACAATCATCATTTTTTCGCACAAAAATTGTTTTGTATAGTGCTCAGAAAAATACATTTTGTTTCTTGCTCTGTGCCTGGTTCTACAGGATTATTACTGGCAAATGTAGTGTGCATGCTCCTACCCTCTGTGTACCATACAATAAAGTAATTTAAGGAACATGCTTGGAGAAAGTTTTAATTAATATAAAAATGCTCAGATTATGAGTTATGATAATTTGAATACATTGTTTGTGGACGAGAAAGTGTTCTCGATATTGAGCTTTACATCTAATCCACGCATTAGGATTAAATGTCACCTGGCGTAATATGCTACAAACAACTTAATGGGAAAATGCCATGGACTGTGTTGTATGGAGAACTCTTAGTAATGCTTGTACCTCACTGACAACCCTGGGGAACATTTCCAGTATATTTCCCTGTGCTACCAGCAGCACCCAGTACACAGGTAAGTTGAAAGAAATTTAATTAAGGAATACTAAAATATATAAAAGGTAAAGATGGAAGTGGATTTAGTATGGAAGCTTTTATGCAAATAGGATTTTGGACTTAAGGTTAGACAGAAATGCTGTATTCTCTTTGCGAAAAAAATGTGATTGCGCTCAAATTGAATGGACTGTAGATAGGCAGGAAAGAGGACATAATGACTTTTTTGCGGAGGTTTTGGAGTAAAATGATAGACAGTCAGTGAGCAGGATTAAACAAATATATATCTGAAATATTTTTGTTCTTGGATAAATAAAGAGAACATTGTGATTGAGCTGCCTTTATGAATTAGAGAGCCTTTTCTCTCCTTCGCCACGTGTGCTCCTATTGCTTCTGATTAATTTCATTTTATTAAATAAAGTTTGTGCTTTCTTTGTTGAAGTTTGTTTGCAATCTGGTTTGAATTTCTCTTCATGCGTGTGGATACGAATCCTGTGGTGTTACAAAATGACAATTTTTACTTTTGGCTGAAATTTTTGTTCATGCTGAGTTTTGACCAAGTTCTGCTTCTTTCAATTCAAACTGCTTGTTTTTTTATGTTTTGCTGTTGTTCAAACTGACAGAGTTATTAAAAGTACTGATGCTGTTAACATGCATTTTTCTTTCACATTCTTCATGCTGCTTCTTGATCAATATGGATAAAGAATGATAGGTATAGATGTTGATTCTGTAATGCGTATGAAGGATACTCATTAGCCGAGTTGACAGTGCTCTTTCATGTACTTTTACTTTTAGACCTGATATCTGTACTAAAGATGCCTAGTACTCCCACAAAATTGCAGCTATACTTGTATGTATGTAAAAGGTAATTGTCTGTTTGTACATCAATTCTTCTTGCAGAATCGGGGGATACTGATATCTGGTGACTAAATTTTCAATGAGCTAGAAGTAATGAATTGAGACAGCTACCTAGGTCTTGTATGGGTGATTGAATAGGCAGCTGGCACAACCTGGCAGCTACCTGAGGGGTTAGAGGGAGAAACCATGTAGATAGATGTAAAGCTTAAAGTGCCAGCTCAGCATTAAAGCTTTTTCTCTGATGTAAGCATATGATATTCCCTACTAACAGTGAATAGCCTCAATACTTTAGCTCATATTGAAACCACCTGTCTGGGCTTTGATTCTGACAGCTGTGTACCAACAGAAAGTTTTAAAATTTAATGAGCAGAGAACAGCAGATGGCAGAGAGAGAAAGATATGTCTTTATATAAAACATATTGAATGCAGGCGTAGAGTCAAGTACACCTATGAAAGAGTTGCAACAATGCCCAAATGGTGAATGAAACAGGTACTTTGGTTTAATGAGTGAATGAATTTATGCACCATATAACCTGCAGCATCCGGAGTCCAGAGAGGTTGAGTGGGATAAGAGAGAGATAAGCTAACAGCAATGAGGGAATGGGCTGTGAGCTTAAAAATCGGAGCTCATAAACCCCATCCTCTCTGCTTCAATTCAACCTCTTTGCTTTTACTTTGACGCGGCTTCGCTGCCTCACTGCTTCTGCTGAGCTTTCACTGTCCATGCAGCTGCGTCTAACATTGATGAGATTGTGCTGCGATGCCAATGCTCTTTGCTTCGGAGGCTGGCAGATCTAGTGACAAGGATGCTCCGCCAGAGCTTAGATGCTTGGGCTGAAATGAAGAGTTTACATCGTAGTCTCTGGATGCCTCTGTGAGAGGTGTCACTCTCTTTGTAACAAACCATAGAATGTGACTAATAGCTGGCAGCTGTGGAAAACTGGACTTACAACACTATTTGGTTTAATTGTCGCACTTCTTGGTTCCAGGAGGATATATTACTGCAGTTCAAATACAATTATTCAGATTTATACTTGGTGGTTTTCAGCACCATTGTTAAAGACTGAGACAAATCAATCTGTCATCTGTGCAGTGTATTACAACACACAGAATACAGAAAACTTGCACTTGGAATTAGACCTGTATATACTGACCTTCATTTGGAGCAAAGTATTACAATATTTTTTAATCTTATTCTTCATAAAATTTGGTCAATATTATCCCTGTTTTTCAAAAGGATAAGTTATTTCCCAGAATTAGTTGGATTGATTTGTTATTATACTTTGTGGGCTTTCTGTGATAACAGGTATTTCTATGCCTCAAGCTTCTGTGTTATATTTTCTTGGCTTATGCCAAGAACTTTTAAAAATGGATGAATGTCATGTTTGGTGATGGTCTCATATTCGTTTGAACAGTTCAGTCCATAACTATGGCATGATAAAATCCTAGTAGAATTGTAAAGCCATTGTGCAATGTTGAGTTTCAACACATTGTAAAATGTTTTGTCAGTAGCACATTGAATCTAACATATAGTACATGACTGCTCAAGTCCCTTCTCAAGCCTCCCTTAGTCCTCCTCATTTGATGCATGGCAAGCTTTTATGCATTGTTTCTGTGCAGATAAGATCTGATCTGGAGAGCATATTGCTGATATCAAATCCTCGGGGATGGTGTGTGCATTGGGAGCAATTTAAAGTAACTTTGAGTCTCTGGTGTATTCTTCTTTTACCTTGTGTCTTGTCTGTTACTGCTGCTATTGACTCTAGCTTATTTTTGGAGTAGAGTAATGTTAGTTGCTGTTATTGCAGTTCAGTCAGGGCAATGTGAATGATTATAATAACAATAATATTGCAGCTACTTATGTAGCAATAATTCATGTAATATCTCTATGGCCAGATATAATCAATCTTTGGCTTCTCTGATTTTTATTGCAAGGTTGGTTTGTAAAACTAAAAAAGAGCCATCATTTCAATTTTTTATTTTGTCAATTTAACAAAAATTGTGGGTAAACGCAATATTTTTTTCTTTTGGCCGAAAATCTGTTAGGCGGGCAGTGAGATGTTTTGTGTAGATCTCTTTCGGTGATAAATCTACTTCCAGGGTACTCTTTTTGGTGTGAAAGAACTGCAGGGAAATGACTGATTCTCTCAAGCAGTTTGGTTTAGGATGTTTATAACTAGCCCAATGACAAACCATTTAAGTCTCAGACGTCACTGTCTCTTGTGGCCATTGCAATTTTAATATTTTCCTCTCTCTAACTTATTCTATTGATTTCAAAGGGATATTTTGATGCCCCATTGTTCTCACAAGCTTGCAGGCAGAAGTTCATGAAAATTTCATGGCTTCAGTTTATAGTTGCTCTCAGGCTGTCTCTGATACAGCATTGTATTAACAGAAGATGGATGCTCCATCTAGAATTCCTATTGTAGGCCTATTGTATAGTCTTGCTATTTTAAAACGCTGAATGATAAATGATGAGTGACTCCTGGGATGCTTTTTATGGTCAATCATACATAATTTAGCTGGATATTTCCTGCATTTCAGATTTGGATGACCTTCACAAGGTCATTGGAAACCTAAACGACATTTATGTTTCTGAATCTTTACTTTAATTTTTTCATAGAATGTAACATTGAATACTCTTCATAACCCTTTTGAATTGGATATCTCGACGTGACATACAATGTGGAATTTAGATACATTTATGTTATAACACATTTTGTATTGTGCATTCTCTCTTAAAGTAAAATAACACAATCTTTGATCTTTATCTCTGCAAATATCTTTATTTTCTATTTGAAATTCAGCAAAGATTTCTCTAAGGAGTGATGGTGGTGAGAACGTAACTTTCTAAATTCATACTTCTTCAATCGTCTTTATATTATAATTTAAGATAAAGTGCACTTTTACGAAAAGTGTCTATCCTGACCTATGCTTAATATGGCACTGGGATTATCATGTAATATGGTAGTTCTTTATATCATCTTTGAGTGAATACCAATCCATTGAGTCTAACATTTCACAGGATCATGGTCTATGTATATGTAGAAGAAGTCTGTGGAGTATCACTCATATATCGTTCAATATCTCATAATCAAAACTTGGATGATTGATTATCGTTGCAGTAATTCTGCGGATGTACTGAATCGAATGTGGTTAGTTATTCAAGTATTTATCATGGAAAATCATCTTTGACTGATCTCAGAAAGTATGTTACATTATTCCTGCACTCTGCTTTTAATTATCAACAAATACAATGTCATCCCTTTAAATAATATGCTGATGTTTCTAACAAGTACACTACATCTGTTGAAGAAGCATCTCTCACTTGTGCTCCACAGCATTTGCTCCTGCTACTGTAACTACAAAGTACATGGTGGCATTTTCACATACAAGGAAAGCCTCTTACCTGAATATTGGATCAGCAGCTGAGTATTAAGTCAGGGCAGACAAAAGAGATAGACCTGCAAGAGAGGATCAAGGTGATGCCATTCAAATAATAACTATGATAGTGTAGGTTTGTTTGATCTATGAAACGCTGGCAATTCACTTGGAAACAAATCAACTGAACAAAACTGTGGATAACTGTGCAATGGACCTTTTTGCAGGCAAATTTTGTGTTCTATACTTCTTTGAAAACTAAATTGTTTCAAGCTTCTCTACTTTGTTCTACATGATTAATACTTGTCAATATATTGTATTCCTACCGACCATATACCAATACCAAAATGGTGGGGGAATAAACTTAAAAACAGCCTGATATCATTTGTAAGTACTGTAATATTGCACGGATTATGCGACTATATGTGTTATGATCAATTTTGATGAAATGGTGGATGAGAAGGTATTCTCAATAAGGAGCTTTACATGTAATCTCTGCATCAGGATTAAATGTCACCTGTCTTAATTTGCTGTCAACAATTTAATGGGAAAATGCAATGGACTGTGCTGTATGGAGAACTCTTAGTGATACTTTTACTTCACTGACAACCCTGGGGAACATTTCCAGTATATTTCCCTGTGCTACCAGCAGCACCAAGTACACAGGTAAGTTGAAAAAATGATAATTAAAGAATACCAAAAGATTTAAAAGGTACAAATGGAATTGGATTTGGTGTGGAAGCTTTTTTTGAAAATAGGATTACGGCATTGAGATTTGACATGCAATAGTCTCTTTGCAAAGAAATGTGATTGTGCTCAAAGTACATGGACTGTAAATAGATCGGAAAGTCGAGATAATGACTTTTTGTTGAGGTTTTGGAGTATGGTGAGGGTCGACATGTTTATGGAGATTTCTGGAAGGAGATATGTTCATGTCCATAGATACCAAAGTACCAACTTGCAACCTGTTTCTATTTATCTTTATGTAATATAGAAATATTATTAATTGTACTGCCTTTCTGTCTCTGTTCCTTGTTGTTTATTTATCTACTTATGTATCTGTTGGCCATTTTCTTTATTTATCTAATTTTCTTTTTGCTCATCTAGCTGTCTAGCAGTCTAGCAAGTATTGCAATTATGTCGATTTTAAAAGGGAAATAACTTAGTACTCAAGGTTGAATTTCCGCTAGTTGAGGATTGCTGACTTTGAAGATTTTTGTTTATGGAATTGAAAATTAGCTCAGAATGTGGGCAAAAACGTTTCCCCTGTCATTTTCTTCATGTCTGTTGTCGAAAAGAAAACCAAGGGAAGAACCAGTGAAAAAGGTTTGCCCATTCATTCTCTTTGTTCAAAGTCATGCAGCATGTCAGCCAACATGGAAATTCATTTAGTAACAAAACTGCAAATTTGCCCCATTATTTTTTATAGGTCGGTGCATTTCCCAAGTGTGTTGGTTTCCAACAGAATTCAGGCCCCTCTGGCTTACCATTCATTTTGCGTGTCTGATTGTGAATTTGTGATGGCCCATTTATTTTGTGTTTTTGTCTGCACAACTCCTCACCCTCGCAAGCCAGACTGTGGATGACAACTCCGAAGTGTGTTGGCTTCAAAAGTCTTGGTCCCTGCATCAATCCCAGTTGATTGATTCTTGCAACGCTTGTGCTTTTGGGAATTAGTTTGCTGGCCATTCCTAACAACAACAATTGAGCTGCAATTGTGCCAACTCTGAAACATGCTTTCAAACCTTGTTTGGTACCTCTGTCCTAATGCTTTTTGATTGATTCTGTCCAAATTTTAGTTTCAGAAATTTTTTGAAGCTTTTATTCAAATTTGCCTCATGCAATTCCATTCAGTAACCAGACAATCCATTAATTTGTTGCCGTGCCATCATGCTCTTTTGAAGCTTTCTCATTATTTTCTCCTTTAGCATTTATATGGAGACACACAACCAGAGAAGGAGATTTAACAAATACGTTAATGAAACTTTTTTCCTTTGATTAATAAAGAGTACATTATGTTTGAGCTGCCTTGTTAAATTGGAGCACCTTCCTCTGCATTGCCCCTTCGATCCTATTGCTTCTGATAATATCTCTTTATCAAATGAAGTTTGTGCTGTGTTCTTTCTTAAAGTTTGTTTGTAATCCGGTTTGAATTTCATTCCATGCATGTGGATACTAATCCTGTTGTGTCGCGCAATGACAATCTCATCTCTTTTTGACCTAATTTTGTTCTAAGACATCCTGTTTTTACCTTTGCTGAGTTTAGACCAAATTTCTGCTTCTTTCAATTCAACCTGCTTGTTTTATTTGTGTTTTGCTGTTGTTCAAACTGACAGAGATATTAAAATTATTGATGCTGTTAACATGCATTTATCTTTTACTATACATTCTACCTGCTGCTTCTTGATCAATATGGATAAGGAATAATAGATATAGATGTTCTACAATGCGTATGAAAGTACTCATTAATATCCGAGTTGACAGTGCTCATTCATGTACTTTTAAACCCGATATCTGTACTGAGGATGCCTAGTACTCCGACCAAATTGCAGCAATACTCGTAGTTACTTGATACCATATGTGGGAAGAAGCAAATTGGCTTCTTGTGCATCCTCCTGTAGAATCCGGGGTGACCAAATTTTCAATGATCTAGAATTAATGAATGAGACAGCTACCTATAGCATGGGCAACTGAATAGGCAGCTGCAGGCACAACCTGGCAGCTACTGCAGGCAGATAGAGGGAACAACCACATAAAAAGATATAGAACTTGAAAGTGCCAGCTCAGCATCACAGCTTTTTCTCTGATGTAGGTATATCACGATTCATGATCCCTACTACCGATGAATAGCCTCAATACTTTTGCTCTTACTGAAACCACCTGTCTGAGCTTTGAAACCAAACGAATGAGCAGAGAATAGCAGGGGACAGAGAGAGAAATATATGTCTTTATATAAAAAATGTGGAATGCAGCCGTAGAGTCAAGTACATGTAACAGTTGCAACAATATCCAGATGATGAGTGAAATAGATTCCTTAGTTTTATAAGTGAATGATTAGGTACCTTGCAGCTTACAGC
The DNA here is from genome assembly GCA_026936325.1 of Platynereis dumerilii. NCBI lineage: Eukaryota > Metazoa > Annelida > Polychaeta > Phyllodocida > Nereididae > Platynereis > Platynereis dumerilii. The sequence continues at coordinate 3,091,164 of JAPTHN010000030.1, forward strand.
ATCCAGAGTCCAGAGGATAAAGTGGGATCAGAGAGAGATAGACCTATGATATAGAGTAAACGAGCTGTGAGCTTTAAAAGCGGAGCTCATAAACTCCATCCTCTCCACTTCAATTCAACCTCATTGCCTTTACTTTGTCCAGCTTCGCTGCCTCACTGCTTCAGCCGAGCTTTCACTGTCCATGCAGCTGCATCTACAATTGATGAGATTGTGCCGCGATGCCGATGCTCTCTGCTTCGGAGGCTGGCAGATCTAGTGACAATGATGCTCCGCTAGAGCTCAGATGCTTGGACCACCTCAGATGAAGAGTTTGTGTCGTAGTCTCTGGATGCCTCTGTGAGAGGTGTCACATGGTGTGGCTCCTGGCATAATGCGTTTCATGGACACCTGGATAAACCAGCCACGTTGAGTGCCTTTAAATTTCTTTGATGCTTCTCTCTTTTTAGCATATGTACTTGCTAAACAAGCTACAGAAGGTGAATAATAGTAGGTAGCAGCTGTGGATTACACGACGCGACTTACAACAATAGTGGTTTTTGGCTGCAGGAGAATATACTAATTCAGTTTAAACCCAAGTACTAATTCTTACTGGATTTTTATCACCATTTTAATGTACGAGACAAGTCAATCTCACATGTGTGGACTACTTACATCCCAGTCAGATACTTGTTGGTTTCAAGAGGATCTATAAATATAATTATAGCGCTCTGAGAATATCAGAATACTGCGCTTGGGATTAGGACTATGCTGGCTTTCATTAGGGGGAAAAGTATAATTTCGATATTTCTTAACTGCTTTCTTTATAAAATGTGTGCTATATTATCCCTGATCTTCACAGGATTAAGATATTGATCAGAATTTATTGCGTTTATTTTATATAAAGCTATGATGACGGATATTTCTATGCCACAGGTTGCTGTGTTCTTGGCCTTTACCCTGAACTTTTAAAAATGGATGGTTGTTAAAATGTTGCATCTTCAGTGATAGTCTCTCTTCCCTTCGGATTAAGTCACAGAACCTCTGCTTGATAAAGTCCAAATAAAATTGTATGTACGAACTGCCAAAGTATGATATAAGCAAAGCTATTTTGCAATACTGTTGGTTTTCAGATCCTCGTACAATACAATTTTGTATGCAGCACACTATTTTGACAAGACCGTCACCCAAGTCCCGTCTCAAATCTCCCTCAGCCCTCTTAAATTTGATGCATTGCACGTTTTTATGCATTGTTTCTGTGCAGATAAGATCAGATTTGGAGAGCATATTACTGATACTAAATCCCTAGGGATGGTGGGTGCATTGGGAGCAATTCAAAGTAACTTTACAGGTGTTTTCATTTCCATGCGATTCTTGTCATTCACAGTTGGCTGTTATGATTCAATGCTAAACCACCACTCACTACGTTTGATAAATCAAATATGTGACGTTCTGTTTTTTCTAAACCAATCAGATTAACTAAAAATGGCATGTATTTGGTGGGTCTACAACCTAAGAATCGTGTACTAATGAAATCACCTGTAAGTCTCTGGTGTAGGCTATTCTTGTTTTATCTTGTATTTTGTCTGTTGCTGCTGCTACTGACTCTAGCTTATTTTTACATGATGCATGACAGTTATATTAATTGCTGTTATTGTAATTACAGTCCGGGCAGTGTGAATGATTATTATAATAATGATATTTTAGTTTTGCATAGCACTTATTCCTGTGGTCTGTCCAAACTACTTGCTAGTGTTTGATTTCATCTCTAAATTTTGATGATTCTATTCTCTTTATTCTGTAAATCGTATCCCAAACTCATCATGTTACAAGTATCCATCTGTGCTAATATGAATATTGAGTATGTGTTGTTGAAGGAATAGAATGATAATCTACAGCCATGACATTTGTATCTCTTAGTGACAATTAGACTACTTGGTTTAGTGTAGAACACCTGCATTGAAAATACTGGCTCTCTCAAGCGGTTTGGTTGAGGATGTTTAGGATAGATCCAATTGCAAAACATCCATTTCACTTATTGACAGGCGGCACTGTATGTTTTATATTGTAGCCATCACAATTTTAATATTTTCCTCAGACTTTTTCTATTGATTGTAAAGGGATATTTTGATGCCCCATTGTTCTCACAAGCTTGTAGACAGAAGTTCATGAAAATTTCATGGCTTCAGTTTATAGTTGCTCTCAGGCAGAGTCCCTGATGGTATTGTATTATCAGAACTCAGATACTCCAAATAGAATTTGTATTGTGTAGTCTTACTATTTTATAGCCATAAATGATAAATGGTTAGTGATTCCTGGGATGCTCTTGTATGATGAATCGTGCATAATTTAGCTGGATATTTCCTGCATTTCAGATTTTGATGACCTTCTCTATATCATTGGAAACCTCAAAGGCATTTACATTTTTGAATTTAGTTTTTACATTGAATGTAACATTGGATGGTCTCCTGCGAGGTTGGCAATTTCTCATAACTTATAAATCAAAACTGGGATGATTGGTTATATTGCAGAAATTATGAGTATTTACTGAATCACATGTGGTTTTTTTTTTTCGAGTATGCATCATGGAAAATCTTTGATTCATCTCAGAAGCATAGTATATAACCTATGCTATGCATTATCTACCAACACACTGTCGTCCCAATGTATACTAGTGTTTCTTCCAAGTGCATTACATCTGTTGAAGTAGCGTCTCTTACTTGTGCTGTGTTTCATCCCTCTGCTACCTTTGCTCCTGCTACTGTAACTACTTTGTGCAGAGTGGCATTTTCACATACAAGGAAAGCCTCTTACCTGAATATTGGATCAGTAGCTAAGTATTAAGCTAGGACAGCTGAAGGAGATAGCCCTACAAGAGCGAATTAAGGTGATGCCATTCAATGATTTTTGATGGTTTGCGGTCTGAAATGCTACATTAGTAGATATATCCACTAAGAAATAAACGAACTGAACACAATCATGGATTACTTTATTCTACTGTGTAATGAACTGTAACTCGAGGAAAACTTAAGATTTTCCTGGAAGACTAAGTTTTGCTGTGTGATTGGATTGTTCTGCATTATTACCGGCCAATACGGTGTGCTCCTACATGTACTTCCCCATGTTATCTCAGTTAAGTGGACTCACTTGGAAATAGGCTTTATCATTCTGTGCCATAGAAATATGACAGATCTGATTTATTTTGATAGTATATTCCTGCTTCGATGCAGTTCTTACAAAGAAATGACTTAGCATGTGGACTTATACATCCAATCTGTGCAAGAGGATTATAAATATTATTATGTCATGGGATGTAATTTGCTGCTAACAAATTAATGGGAAAATGTGATGGACTGTATTGTATGGAGAACTCTTAGCAATGCTTGTACCTCACTGACAACCCTGGGGAACATTTCCAGTATATTTCCCTGTGCTACCAGCAGCACCCAGTACACAGGTAAGTTAATTGCAGAGTTCATGATGAAAAAAACTAAAAAGGGAATGGGATGATGATGTCTTTTTTGTGCTCAGCATGTGTTATATTATTATCACTTTACTTCTCTGGTAGCCTTCAAGTTAATGATTAAGTTAATGTAGAAGTGAAATCATTTTCATCTTTTTTAGGCAATTGCTTTCATTATGGCAATGAACAAAGTAAACTACAGAAGCACTACAAAAAAGATGATAACCTTGTTACAATAGGATAATTAAGTTCACAAAATGGTTAGCACAGAAGAAATTATATCCCACTTAGACTCTTGCATTAACATGCCTGTTTAACTGCTACACACATAATGTCTGCTACTTCAACTGCCTTTCACTCTATGCCAATTTTTAAATTGGCAGAATATGAAATTGGCTGAAAGTGAAGTCATCAATAGAGTAAAACAAAGAATAATGTTGTTATTGATATAAACTGCACATTGTATAATGAATTTCAGAACATTGAATTTCGTACATTTGCCTAGTGATTCTGTTTTGGTGCTCATGAAATTACTTATAAAGAGATAGAAAAATAGATAAAAAGTGCAAAACAGTGGAGGAGGTAATAAAAGCTTTCATGCACTTAAGATTGTGGCCTTGGTCGGCGACAGACATGCTAATGTGCCTTCTATTGCAAAGAAATTTGATTAGGCCTATGCTAAGTGAAAAGTGCATGGACTCTAAGATAGACAGATCGATTTTTTTCCGTTCATTTGTTAATCACAGAAAGAAGATTACAGAAACCTTTCCTTCACAAATAGGAAATTAGATGACATCCGTGCGCCTAAATATATCACATACATGTTTTGCGCCAAGGAAGAGATTAGTAAAGGTTATTCACCACGGGAGTGGGAATATGTGATTTATCACCCGAGGCCATTAGGCCGAGGTGTGATAAACACATATTCCTGATCCCATGGTGAATAACTGGCTTATACCGTGAGACAAACGTTCAAACACTCAAACATGAGAGGATAACTGGACAACAAAGAATATGGGAATTATTTCCCTGTAATACTGGCATGTGATTGGCTGACAGAGGTGTCGAATGGTATAAAGTAACAAACTCTGCCTTAAGCACCACCTACTTGTAAGAATGAAAGACAAAAGGTTGGATGTTTGATTGGCACTGGCTTAAAGCCACATGAAGCAATAATGGGTATGTGATGAAATGATTTGCTTATTAGGATTTGGGTAGAAGTGTTATGTCTGCTAATGAATTCAGGCTATAATACCATAGTTACTCAGGATTCTGTTGACATATATATCAGTGATTCATTATTTGTAATGTGCTTGTTGGGAAGTTTAAGTCTCTCAATGATCTGCGAAGGAGTGAAGCTTCGAATTAGACACATTCATTCGATGCTTGTTTGGCGTTTAGACTTAAATGTTATACAATAGATTGACGCCACAAATGTTATACAATAGATCGACGCCACAAATATTATACAATAGATTGACGCCACAAAATTACTGATAGGTACTTCCTCGGAACACTTTAGATACTGCTGTAATTACAATAAATGTAAAAGATTACAAATTAATTAAAAACTTGCTGCAAAACAACCGTAGATACCACGTAAATTGCAAGGATTACAATGGTTGCAATGTGAACATCGAATACATAAAAGAAAGATGGCATAATTGCACCTTTCACAGAATATCCTCTCACATTAAAAAAGCCTGTAGCAATTATAGTACAGTTCTTTGATGTCTGTGGTGCACACATTTTTTGGTTTCTCGATCTGCTTACCTGTGTGACGACCTCACGCAAACATAATATCAGATGCATGGGCATGCAATGCATCAGATTGATAAAAGAAAACTACAGATCTTAAAAACTGATTCTTAAATCATCACCGAATGCTTTATGTTGTGAAAGCAAACCAATCAAATAATCAGATTATTGCTTTTTGCAAAAATATAAGTTTAAACGTATAATAGAAGAAGCACATGATGTCTAAGTCAGTTAGACAGTAGACACCTCTTTGTCGGGTTCTAACATGCATTTTTGTCAGTTAGATCCCGACCGAAGGTGTTAAACTAATACCTACATCCCCATAAACTAAGCCTTTATAGCATTAAACCTTTTATCCTTTCTTTCCATTTCAATTTTTTTTTCCAAATCAAATTTCATCGTGAAAAGACTATAACATGTCCGTCCACCGCCAAGGCTTTAATCTCATTTGCATGAAACCTTTTAGTTCCTTGTTTTTCTTACGCATAGATTTTGCCGTCCACCTGTTTCATCTTGCTTTGGTTTTTAGTCTTTAGTTTTGTAAGCTCTTTGTTAGTCAATCAGGAGATTTTGCTTTATGGTAGATTATCAACCAGATAAGCTGGTTTTGCAGTGTGGGCCATTCGGCAAAGTAACAGAATATGTCAGGGCAGATTGTTAAATACATAGTAGCAGGGGAAGTCTGACCAAATGATTGATTGAATATGGTTGACAATGCTTCAATTGGGCTTTCACTGTCCATGCAGCTGCATCTAAAATTGATGATATTCTGCCGCAATGCCAATGCTCTTTGCTTCAGAGGCTTGCAGATCCAGTAACAACGATGCTCTGCCAGAGCTCAGATGCAAGAGCTTAGATTCAAAGGTTGTGTCTTAGTCTCAGGGTGTCTCTCTCATCACCCTGTTTGTTATCTCTCATCTCCTCATAGTGTGGCTTGTTTCTGACTGCCTCTGGGAGATTACTGGTCCCCACTGTATCAGAGTGTCCCTCTGTGTGACTTAAGGTGCTTCATTATCTCCCCTTCAGTTCCTGGTGTCTCAGCGTGGCTGAACAAGGTGACTAAGAAATATCGCTGACAGCTGTGGATTATTTGACTTGTGATACTACTTAATCTAAATCAGACTTGTTGGCTTCAGGAAGATGTATCCTATTTTGTAGAAGATTAAATGTTTGTTACAGAGGAGCTTCATAGCTTCATGAAGATTTTCACTATCTATTATTTACTGATGTTTGTTTACTGGTTTGTTTGTTTCAGAAGAGGAGCTGGATGGGGAGTCAGGGGATGAGAGCAGCAGTGAGACCAGCGAAGAGGATGAAGCGTCTACTGATGATGAGGGGTGTGTATGATTTATGTTAAAAGTTAGCTTAGGGTGTCAATACATTTTACCGTGCAAGTTAACCTGACATCAAAATTGTAGTGGTACCTGAGAGTTTGTATAATTTATCCCATATTGAGGACTACTTTAGAAGCAGGAATTTTTGTGTTGCCTGGCAATGAATGTTTTTCACCTACTTGGCACTCAGTTTACTGCGCCTGTTTGTTGGCATGCTGGCAAGCTCATGACACCCAAAAAGTGCTATTGATGAGTGCACTTGGGGAAGGTTTGCTCGGTTGGTAGGGCTCTGAGTTGCCAATCGCTGTGTCCAAAGTTTGAATCCTTCTTTTGCCTAGACAACTGGACTTATGTTGGATTGTTGGTTAGCTGCTTCAATCATCCTTCACTTCATTCCTATCCTAATTAGCCCACCAAGTGCATACATGCACTATTATTCAGGATGTAAAGCCCCCATCATAATAATATATAAATTGTCTAATATCTGTGAGATATCTTTGTGCTGCATGTCGTATCTCAAATATATGCTATTAAGACAATGAAAATGCTTTTTCTAGTGTGGAACTGACTACCAGTGAAGCCTCCAGCTCAAGTAGTGAAGAGGAAGATGAAGAAGAAGAAGAAGAAGAGGAAAGTACGATCCAGGACGAGCATAAAGTATGACGGATTGGAAATGTGTGGACTCTTGAAAAGACTGGTTGAAAGACTGTTGAAGTGCAGCTGTGTGGAAGCTGTTATTTTGTAGCACAGGGAAGCTGATGATCATGGAAATACCAATTAGTGATTATATATGTTGGTGTCCCAGGTGGAAGAATTGGATTATACTTTAATTTCTGTGGTGAATTGGTGATTCTTTGACTGGAACACCTGACTTTCGGGGAGCTGATGATGAAATGTAATATGTATAGGTTTGCTGAAGAGTCTTGCAATAAGAAAGCATGATATAAGGTCAGGGAATGAAACAATTTGAAGTTTTTTACAGGTGTATCTGCCTTGCCTGTGTTTGTATGAAAATCTGACAAATTGTTATGAGAATTGTCAACATCCCGTTTTGATCTCATCAACAGGTTAAGAAAATTGTCAACTGAAAAATTAAGAGAATATTGCAAGGAAGTGACTGACCAATGATCACATACAAAGAAAATTCTTTACTATGTGGAGATCTAAGAATGTTGAAGCATAGACAATTTGTGATTGCAAGTGCTTGTCATAGATTTCCAAAATCTGAATACATGCCCTCTTCGAGTTTATACCAAAGAAACTTTACAATGATCCTTGCGAGGGAATGAAGGACAATATGTGGTGGATCCATGGTGGCCCATACGTGGGCCTGGCCGGTCGGAACCCCAAGGCCACTGAGATGAGACATAGGATTTTTAAGAAAATACTCTATGACTCGGACCTGCAAATGCCGGAACATGCCGAGGCACCCCCTGTTTGGATCCACAACTGAATGACGGTGTTTTTGAAATATGTTTCGTGTTTGGGAAATATTGCCCTGGAATTAAATTCTTCTCTCCAGATTAATTTGGTATAGTGTGCCGATATTTCCAATGTGGCCTACTTCTTGCTCAGAGTGTTTGAAAGGATTCATGAAACTATGTCATGGTTAGTGACAGTATTGAGGCAATTTTTGGTTGAATACTCTACTGCTACCTATGGTTCATCTATTTTTAATGAGTTTATTTATGTACATGTTACTTTGGTGTCATCATATTTAAAATAATTATGATCTTCTCTGCCTTTTAAATTTAGATTGAGTGTCTCGTTTGTTCACTCATTTGAGTTTTGTGCTATGACTCTTTTCTCACATATTTTGCCTCAGAATATTTTGTTTCAGCTCTGAAGAATGAGATATTTAAACCGCAGTAACTTCAAGTGAATTGTTCGCAAAAGTTGCGATATTCCTTGTTGAGGAAGTCCTGATTATTTTTGTGAATACAAACATGAGGTCTTTGTATAAACTCCAAATAGTTTTAAAGACAAATACGCCGAGAGGTTTCTGTTATTTATGATTTAGAATGCCATCATTCTTATGTAGATATTGTGGTTCCATTATTTCATGATTGTATTAAAAAAACTGTGATAACAATTTCCTAGCTGTTACATGTATGGATGTATAAAACAATATTGTGTTTGTATTGAATGTGTTTTGAAATAAACGATTCCAAAAGATATGTTTTTGTGTTTGCCTTTGTGAGTTATCATAACAAACCTGATTAAAGTCAAACAGATCACTGCTTGAGCATGACACCTATAATGGAAAAAGAATAATGATCATTACAGTCCTTGTCATACTTGCATGGGTTCTCAAGTTATTTTCTATGCTGTTGGACTGTGATGTCAGAGATGACTCTATTCTAGCATTGCAATATATGTAAATTAACTACAAGCTGTGATGTAATTTAAAATTGGGTCAGATTCCCCAGCTTCTAACCAATGTGAATCCACCAAACTGAGCATCACAGTTTCAACTCAGAGTCAGAGTGAAAATTTGGTCTGGGAAAACCCATGCAAGTTTGACATCACAGCCTCTCAGCCAATGGGCTACCAGAACAAATATACATAACATAAGCCATGTGTTTACAAACAAATTGTCAAAGCCTTCTGTTTATACCAACTTCCATCGAAGTTTAAAGTTGTAAGTTAGCAAGTTTGTAGATTAATCTAACAACTCTGTGGGGATTATAACAGTTGTCTACTGTGAATGTTCACAAAGCTGCCATTTGGTAGGATCAGACTGGTGGTTGCTGTGATAAATCATTGGGGTCACAAATGTAATGCTTCCTTCAAGATATCAATTTTTGAACTGTGATGTGTAGTTTACTGTCAGCCGATTGGCTATCAAGCTGTGATGACGTGGTTGTAGGGGCTATCCCTGATCAAACTCTTACTCTGACGCTGTGTTGAAACTGTGACGCTCAGTTCAGAAAGATCAACATTGGCTAGAAGCTGGGGAATCTGACCCAGTTTGAAATGACATCACAGCTTGTAGTTAATTTACATGTATTACAATGCTAGAATAGAGTCATCTCTGACATCACAGTTCAACAGCATCGGAAAATAACTTGAGATTCCAGGTAAGTATGACAAGGACTGTAATAATTTCTACTCAAGTTGGCAAGAAGATAAACTAAACTGAAAGCAGACTTGACGAGACATAAAGAAATAATCTCATGTTGTTTTATATTCAAATATGTGTTTTGTCAAAGATAAAATTGGTCACAGGTTCAGAATTATTACTTCCTGCTCAATTAGTACAAAGACTGATGCCAATAACAAACAGATAGAGAAAGATCATTATAATATCTCCAACAATAAACAAACTCTTATCTGCTCTCCTTGTGAACAATTTCTCAATCACTACCTCACTACTCCAGCCGAGCTTTCACTGTCCATGCAGCTGCATCTGCAATTGATGAGATTGTGCCGCGATGCCAATGCTCTTTGCTTTGGAGGCTGGCAGATCTGGTGATAACGATGCTCCGCCAGAGCTCAGATGCTTGGGCCAGCTCAGATGCAGAAGTTGCGTCATGGTCTTGCCGGATGCCTTGGTGAGAGGTGTCACTTGTTGTGGCTCCTAAAACAGTGCGTTTCTATATACCTCTGTGGGATAATCCATTGACATTGAGTGCCTTCAACTGATCTGTTGTAACAAGCCGTAGAATGTGACTAATAGCTGGCAGCTGTGGAAAACTGGACTTACAACACTATTTGGTTTAATTGTTGCACTTTTGGCTCTAGGAGGATAAATTACTGCAGTTCAAATACAATTGTTCAGATACATACTTGGTTGCTTTTAGCACCATTATTAAAGTCTAAGCCAAAGCAATCTGACATCTGTGTAGTGTATTACAGCACACGGAATACGGAATACTTGCACTTGGAGTTAGACCAATACTGACCTTCATTGAGAGCAAACTATTATTTCCATATTTTTTAACTTATTCTTCATAAAATTTGGTCCATATTATCCCCGTTTTTCACAAGGATAAGTTATTGCACAGAATTAGTTGGATTAATTTGTTATTATGCTTTGCGGGCTTTCTATGATAACAGGCATTTTTATGCCTCAGGCTTCTGTGTTATATATTCTAGGCTTATGCCCTGAACTTTTGAAATGGATGAATGTCATGTTTGGTGATGGTCTCACATTCGTTTGAACAGATCAGTCCAGAACTATGGCATGATAAAATCCTAGTAGAATTGTAAAGCCACTGTGCAATGTTGAGTTTCAACACATTGTAAAATGTTTTGTCTGTAGCACATTGATTCTAACATATAGTACATGACTGCTCAAGTCCCTTCTCAAGCCTCCCTTAGTCCTCTTCATTTGATGCATTGCACGATTTTATGCATTGTTTCTTTGGTGATTAGATCGGATTCGGAGAGCATATTGCTGATATCAAATCCTAAGGGATGGTTTGTGCATTGGGAGCAATTTAAAGTAACTTTGAGTGTGCATTCTTGTTTTATATTGTGTTTTGTCTGCTATTGCTGCTGTTGCCTCTACCTTATTTTGCAGGAGAGTTATATTAGTCACTTTTATTGTAGTTCTGTTCAGGGAAATGCGACTGATTATAATAATAATGACAATATAATAGACTTATGTTCTGCGCCAATATTGCTGCATCTATCAGTTGAAATGACTAATCCTCTCAAGCAGTTTGGTTGAGGTTGTTTAGCATGGACCCAAATGGCAAAACAGCATCCATTTTACCTACTTACAGGCTGAACTGCATGTTGTAAATTATAGCCATCACAATTTTTTTATTTTCCTCTAAATTTTCAATTGATTTGAAAGGGATATTTTGATGCCCCATTGTTCTCACAAGCTTGCAGACAGAAGTTCATGAAAATTTCATGGCTTCAGTTTATAGTTGCTCTCAGGCTGCCTCTGTGACGGAATTGTATTAACAGATGATAGATGCTCCATCCAGAATTCCTGTTGTATGGTCTAATTGGTCTTACTATTTTAACATGATGAATGATGATTAGCAACACCTGGGAAACTTTTTTATGGTGAATACCTGGATGTATGCTGCATTTCAGATTTGGATGACCTTCACAATATTACTGGAAACCTAAATGGCATTTACATTTTTGAAACCTTACTTTATTTTTTTCCATAGACCATAACATTGGACTTTCCTCTTGATCCTTTTGAATTGGAAGCTATGATTGAAAACTATTGCCAAGAGTGTCTATTCTAACCTATAGGCCTACTTAATGTGGTAATGGGATTATCATCTGATATGATAGTTCTTTATTCCATCTGTGAATGATTGAGTGTGACATTTCTCTGGATCACGAATGGATGCCCTTTTGATTGTGTAAGGATCTGACCTTGTGCAACATTTCTCAGGATCACAATCCATGTATATACATGTATAGAACTTTCTACAGAGTATCACTCCTACATAGTTCGATATCTTCATCTACTTTTTTATCAGATAAAAACTTGAATGATTGGTTATCTTTGCAGAGTTTGTTCTGAATCGCATGTGGTATGTTTTTCGAGCATACATTCCGGAAAATCATCTTTGACTGATCCCAGAAACAAAGTACTTATATAACCTACACTGTGCATTATCAACAAGCACAATATCGTCCTCAGATTCCTCACATATACTGAATTACTGATGTTTCTAGCAAGTGTACTGCATCTGTTGAAGTAGCATCTCTTACTTGCACTCTGTTTCTTCTCTCTGAAACATTTGCTACTGCAACAGCTAAGTAAAGCGTGGCATTTTCACATACAAGGAAAGCCTCTTACCTGAATATTGGATCAGTAGCTGAGTATTAAGTAAGGAGCTGTAAGGGCAGACCAAGGAGATAGACCTATGAGAGAGGATCAAGGGGATGCCATTCAATGACTATGAAAGACACTGTAAGTTTCTTTGCTATATGCCGATCATGTAGCTAGGAAACAAATGAACTGAACTGAACTGTGGATTATTGTCCGGTGGACTTTTAAAAACTTTATTGGACTGTAATGGACCTTTTCTGGACAAAAATGGTGTTTTAATTCGGAAAAAGGTTTTCTTTCATGCTTCTCTGCTTGTTTGTACAGGATTATGACTGGCCAATAATATGCTTGTAAGGCCAATATACCATACGATGAAGTCCTTTAAGGAAAATACCTGGAAACAGCCTGATATTATTTTTGGTATCATAAAAAATTGCACAGTTATGTGTATCATCAATTTTGATGACATTATTCCTGCTTGAATGAAATGGTTGATGAGAAAGTATTCTCAATATGGAGTTTAACATCTAATCTCTGCATAAGGATTCAATGTCACCTGGCATGATTTCCTGCCAACAACTTCATGGGAAAATGCGATGGACTGTGTTGTATGGAGAACTCTTAGTAATGCTTGTGCCTCACTGACAACCCTGGGGAACATTTCCAGTATATTTCCCTGTGCTACCAGCAGCACCCAGTACACAGGTAAGTTCAAAGAAATTGAATTAAAGAATTCTAAAAATATAAGAGGTACAGATAGAATTGGATTTGGTAAGGAAGCTTCTATGCAAATAGGATTACAGAGTTGAGATTTGACAGACATGCTATAGTCTCTTTGCAAAGAAATTTGATTTTGCTCAAAGTACATGGACTGTAAATAGATTGGAAAGTGGAGATAATGACTTTTTTGCGGGGTTTACATGGAAGTATCAGGAGGGTAGACATGTTTATGGAGATTTCTGGAAGGAAATATGCTTTTGTCCTTAGATACCAAAGTTCCGACTGCAAACCTGTTTCTATTTATCTATATGTAATATTTTTCTACTTTTATTTCTCAGTTCCGTATGTTTTCATTGATCTACTTACCTGTCTCATGGTCAGTTTAGTTGTCTATCTTATTGTCTTCTGCTCATCTATCTGTCTAGCTGTCTGGCAAGTGATGCAATATTGTCAGTTTTAAAAGGGAAATGACTTAGTACTTTGCTGCTTAGGGTTGAATTTCTGCTAGGTTGAGGATCAATTTCTATTTGCTGACTATGTTTGAAGTTTTTGTATTCGTAATTGAAAATGAGCTAACAATGTGGAAAAAGGTTTCGCCAATTATTTTATTTGTTGGTGTTTGTTGTTGTCCTTCAGCAGTTAGCCAACATGGAAATTCATTTAGAACAAACTGTAAATTTGCATGTGGTTTTGTTGAGAGAATGTCATTAAAGAATTGAGCCGCTGTCTGGCTGTGATGCCCCATTTATTTTGTACTGTATTTGTCAGAGCAACTCCCACGTGTGTGGGCTTCCAGCAGAATATGGCCCCTCTGGTAAATTGCTGTATGATCAATTCTCAAAATTTATATGGAGATTTACGATTAACTCAGTGTTAGAAAAATGGTTATCCATTCATTTTCCATTATTGATGTTTGTATTCAAAATCAGGACAAGGAAGAATGAGAAGAATGGTTTCCTCATTCATTTTGTGTGTTTGATTGTGAATTTGTGATGCCCTATTTATTTTGTATTTGTCTGCGCAACTCCCAAGTGTGTGGGCTTCAAAAGGTTTTGGCCATTCTCATTAATTGCGGTTGATTGATTCTTGCAGCATTTGTGCTTTTCGGAATTAGTTTACTGGTCATTCCAAACAACAGCAATTGAGCTGCAAGTTGAGGCATCTCTGAAACATGCTTCTAAACCTTTTTTGGTCCCTTTCTCTAAATGCTATTTGATTTATTCTGTCCAAATTTTAGTTTCAGAAATTTTTGAAGCGTTTTTTTTTAAATTTAGCTCATTCAATTCCATTTGGTAACCAGACAAACCATTAATTTGTAGCCATGCCATTATGCTTTCTCATCATTTTCTCTGTCAGCATTTATGAGGTGACAAACAAGCAAAGACCAGGATTTTACTAAAATATTTCTGATATATTTTTTCTTTGATTAAGAAAGAGAGAATTGTGATTGAGCTGCCTTCATGAATTAGAGCGCCTTTCTTCTCCACTTGTGCTTCTATTGCTACCGATAATATCTCTTCATTTTTAAATGAAGTTTGTGCTGGTCTCTCTGTTGAAGTTTGTTTATAATCTGGTTTGAATTTATTTCCATGCGGCATAGGGTGGTTCGAAAAACAACAATTTTACCGAAGAGGGCAAGACACCCCCTCATTTTGTTCCATTTGCCAAATGATACACTCATGCAAAATTTTGGACTCCTACGTTAAATAGAAGTGGGTGCTCACGGAGCCTGAAGTTTTAGCCAAAACAGCAAAAAATTGTTAATACGCGAATCCGCGGTTTGGCATAACTTTGTCAGTTTTAAAGCTACAAAGTTCTAACTACCATTTTTGGAATGGCCACAAAAAGACCTTTCATTTGAAAGGTAACATGATGGGTCTGTAAGGATATTGAGTGATCAATGTTTTCTTAAATTTTGTTTTACCAGAAATTAAAGTTTTTCGAATTTCATAAATTGCTATAATGATCATTTTAGTGCTTAAATTGATTTTAATGAGACATCTTGCATATATACCAGATATAATTTATACCTAACTTCTTCATTGTATGATACTTCAGTTGCTGGGGATTGTGGGAAGATTTTTTAACAGAATGAAGTCAGAATAGTAAATAAGGGGGATTCATTCTTCCATATTTTCGCAACAGGTTCACTGATTCAGTAGCAAAAACCTCATACACTCATTTGGATTTAATATTAATGCTCAGGAACATTATTTCTAAAATAAATGCCATTGAGATACATGATGTGGTTAATAATAGTATGATTTAATGTTTTTGTACTAATACTGCTAGGCATCGTGAATATTGAAAACAAAATTGTGCAAAGAGCTTAACATTTGAACTTGGGCCTACATACTTTGATGATGTTACAATGTGAATTAATACAAAATTTGTGTATGTGATTGGCCTAAGTATGTGAGCTTGTCTGAGACTTAATAAAAAATAAAGAACTGTTTGGTCACATCCTTCATACATAATTATCTAGAATAGCAGGGTAGAGAATTTGAGATCTTTCTACTTCAATAACAGACAGTTAATGATCGTCACTTATAAGTGTGCTGTGGTTCATAATTTCCAGTGATTTCAAGACAGACCTTATCATGAATAATTGAATATTGATAGGTCTGATCATTGGCATTGTTTTGTATTTTGAGCACATTCAGTTCACATGTTATACTCCAACATTGCCACAGGTTCCAGGGAAACACCCAGAAGTGACAACAATCTACTAAGCGACATTCATCAATTCTATTGCATTTTTTACTCTGCATCTAATTTCAGTTAATTCAGCTGCAAAATTATTTTCTTCTTGTTGTATTGTCTCTAGAATGACGCATTTTATGACATCACCAAAGTGTACATTATAATATGTTGTACTCATTGGACATTGGGATTAAACATTATTTCATTTTTACGTACTAAAGTATTAAGACATCACATCAAGGAAAACGGTATGCTCACTGCTCAGTATCATTAACATGAGAGTGAATCTAGAAATAGATATATCTTTAAAAACAATGAGGTAAAGTATGAATTTTCCAGTCAAACAAAGGTATTTGCCTCTAAACCTGCATAAAGGAACCATTCTCGACATAAAGTCGTTTGAATATATTTCATTAATTATTTCCACTGTATTCTGACATTTTTTACATTATTCAAATCGCTATCGAGCCACAGTAGGCTTATCATGCTGCTATAGACCAAGGATAAAAGATATTTAGAGCATGCTGGATGTTGTTTAAGCCAATCTTAGCACTCAATTGATGTTAATAACAATTTATGAAATTCGAAAACTTTTTTCCATGTAAAATGAAATTTAAGAAAACGTTGACCACTCAATTTTCTTATAGACCCATCATGTTACCATTCATATGAAAGGTCTTTTTGTGGCCATTTCAAAAATGGTAGTTAGAACTTTGTAGCTTGACAAAGTTATGCAAAACCGCAGATTAGCAAATTAACAATTTTTTGCTGTTTTGGCTAAAAGTTCAGGCTCCGTGAGCACCCACTTCTATTTAACTTAAGAGTCCAAAATTTTGCATGGGTGTATCATTTGGCAAATGGAAAAAAATGAGGGGGTGTCTTGCCCTCTTTGGTGAAATTGTTGGTTTTGCAAACCATCCTAATGCGGAAACCAATCCTGTGGTGTTATTCAATGAAAATCTCATTTCTTTTTAACCAAGTTTGATTCAAAGACATCCTGTTTTTACTTTTGGCAGACATTTTTGTTCATGCTGAGTTTTGACCAAGTTTCTGCTTCATTCACTTCGAACTGCTTGTTTTATCGGTGTTTTGCTGTTGTTCAAACTGACAGAGATATTAAAATTATGGATGCTGTTAACATGCATTTTTCTTTTACATTGTTCATGCTGCTTCTTGATCTTCATGGATAAAGAATGATAGATATAGATGTTGATTGTATAATGGGCATGAAAGTACTCATTATCCGAGTTGACAGTACTCATTCATGTACTTGTAAACATGGTATCTGTACTGAGAATGTCCAGCACTCTGACCAAATTGCAGCAATACTCGTAGTTGCTTGATACCGTATGTGGGAAAAAGCAAATTGACTGCTTGTCAGCTTGTGCATCCTCTTGTAGAATCCGGGGATACTGATATCTGGTGACTAAGTTTTCAATGAGCTAGAAGTAATGAATGAGACAGCTACCTAGGCTTAGCATGGGAAATTGAATAGGCAGCTGCAGGCACAACCTGGCAGCTACTGCAGGCAGATAGAGGGAACAACCACATAAAAAGATATATAACTTAAAGTGCCAGCTCAGCATCACAGCTTTTTCTCTGATGTAAGTATATCATGATCCCTACTACCGGTGAATAGCCTCAATACTTTTGCTCATACTGAAACCACCTGTCTGAGCTTTGAAACCAAACGAATGAGCAGAGAATAGCAGGGAACAGAGAGAGAAATATATGTCTTTACATAAAAAATGTGGAATGCAGTCGTAGAGTCAAGTGCATTCAACAGAGTTGCAACAATATCCAGATGATGAGTGAAATAGATTCCTTAGTTTTATAAGTGAATGATTAGGTACCTTGCAGCTTACAGCATCCAGAGTCCCAGAGAAATTGAGCTGGATGAGAGAGAGATAAACCGACCACACTGAGGGAATGGGCTGTGAGCTTAAAAATCAGAGCTCATAAACTCCATCCTCTCTGCTTCAATTCAACCTCATTGCCTTTACTTTGTCCAGCTTCGCTGCCTCACTGCTTCAGCCGAGCTTTCACTGTCCATGCAGCTGCGTCTACAATTGATGAGATTGTGCCGCGATGCCAATGCTCTTTGCTTCGGAGGCTGGCAGATCTAGTGACAATGATGCTCCGCTAGAGCTCAGATGCTTGGACCACCTCAGATGAAGAGTTTGCGTCGTAGTCTCTGGATGCCTCTGTGAGAGGTGTCACATGGTGTGGCTCCTGGCATAATGCGTTTCATCGACACCTCTGGATAAACCAGCCACGTTGAGTGCCTTTAAATTTCTTTGATGCTTCTCTCTTTTTAGCATATGTACTTGCTAAACAAGCTATCGAAGGTGAATAATAGTAGCTAGCAGTTGTGGATTACTCGACTCGACTTACAACAATAGTGGTTTTATGCTGCAGGAGAATATACTAATTCAGTTTAAACCCAAGTACTAATTCTTACTGGATTTTAACACCATTTTAATGTACGAGACAAGTCAATCTCACATGTGTGGACTACTTACATTCCAGTCAGATATTTGTTGGTTTCAAGAGGATCTATAAATATATAGCGCTCTGAGAATATCAGAATACTGCGCTTGGAATTAGGACTATGCTGGCTTTAATTGGGGGAAAAGTATAATTTCGATATTTCTTAACTGCTTTCTTTATAAAATGTGTGCAATATTATCCCTGATCTTCACAGGATTAAGATATTGATCAAAATTAATTGCATTTATTTGATATAAAGCTATGACGACAGATATTTCTATGCCACAGGTTGCTGTGTAATATATTCTTGGCCTTTACCATGAACTTTTAAAAATGGATGGTTGTTAAAATGTTGCATCTTCAGTGATAGTCTCTGTTCCCTTCGGAGTAAGTCACAGAACCTCTGCTTGATAGTCCAAATAAAATTGTAGGCCTATGTGCTCTCTGAAAATTTTCAGACAAAATTGGTTTTTTAGATTCAAAATGGTTTTTTGAAAAACCAAATTTCAATGCAAAAAACCAACATGTATGGATTTTTTTAAAAATCCATGTTGGTTTCGCATTGAAATTTGGTTTTTCAAAAATCCGTTAGAATCTAAAAGACCAATTTTGTCCCGACATTTTTTAGAGTGTACGAACTGCCAAAGTATGATGTAAGCAAAGCTATTTTGCAACACTGTTGAGTTTCAGATCCTTGTAAAATACAATTTTGTATGCAGCACACTATTTTGACAAGACCGTCACACAAGTCCCGTCTCAAATCTCCCTCAGCCCTCTTAAATTTGATTCATTGCACGCTTTTATGCATTGTTTCTGTGCAGATAAGATCAGATTTGGAGAGCATATTGCTGATACCAAATCCTTAGGGATGGTGGGTGCATTGGGAGCAATTCAAAGTAACTTTAAGTCTCTGCTGTAGGCTATTCTTGTTGTATTTTGTCTGTTACTACTGACTCTAACTTATTTTTACATGATGCATGAGAGTTATATTAATTGCTGTTATTGTAATTACAGTCCGGGCAGTGTGAATGATTATCATAATAATGATATTTTAGTTTTGCATAGCACTTATTCCTGTGGTCTGTCCAAACTACTTGCTAGTGTTTGATTTCATCTCTAAATTTTGATGATTCTATATTCTTTATTCTGTAAATCATATCCCAAACTCATCATGTTACAAGTATCCATCTGTGCTTATATGAATATTGAGTATGTGTTGTTGAAGGAATAGAATGATAATCTACAGCCATGTCATTTGTATCTCTTAGTGACAATTAGACTACTTTGTTTAGTGTAGAACACCTGCATTGAAATTAGGTACTGGCTCTCTCAAGCGGTTTGGTTGAGGATGTTTAGGATTGGTCCGATTGCAAAACATCCATTTCACTTACTTACAGGCGGCACTGTATGTTGTATATTGTAGACATCATAATTTTAATATTTTCCCCAGACTTTTTCTATTGATTGTAAAGGGATATTTTGATGCCCCGTTGTTCTCACAAGCTTGTAGACAGAAGTTCATGAAAATTTCATGGCTTCAGTTTATAGTTGCTCTCAGGCAGAGTCCGTGATGGTAGGGCTATTGTATTATCAGAAGACAGATACTCCAAATCGAATTTGTATTGTGTAGTCTTATAGGGTGGTCAAGAAAAACTTGACTCTCTTTCTCGGGCATAGTTCTATAAATTTGTCTGTTATAACAATCCTATCTTTTCCAATGTGAAGAGGATAGTCATGGTGACATATTATCTCTTGTTAGTTCTCCTGGGACATGATTTGTAATCTTGAGCTATGATTTTGCAGAAATAAAAAAAAGGACCATTTGCACGCATCTTGCTGTCCCGAATGCAAGGCATTGCCATCAATTCAAATATTTTACCATTGCTTTCATATTCTTACAGTTTCTTAGAGTTCTTCAGAGGTGTGTGGTCCTGGGATTTCAGCTCTTTTCGAGTGAAATTCAGTCCAGTGGGGAGCTTGAAAGAGAAGAAGGTTGATAGAAATTGCAAGCTACCATAGTTTGTCAAAATGTGTCTCCTGTCATAACGCCTTATTGAATTTAGAATCAAGAGTAGAAACATAATAGTGAGATTGCTACCTGAACTTCATGCAAGAATGAGACTGATTGGATAAGAACTCACTGAGTTGTGCCACTTGGGCCAAAGACTGTGAAGTTTTTTCTTGACCACCCTGTACTATTATATAGCCATAAATGATAAATGGCTAGTGATTCCTGGGATGCTCTCGTATGTTGAATCATACATAATTTAGTTGGATATTTCCTGCATTTCAGATTTGGATGACCTTCACTATATCATTGGAAACCTAAAAGGCATTTACATTTTTGAATTTAGTTTTTACATTGAATGTAACATTGGATGGTCTCCTGCGAGGTTGGCAATTTCTCATAGCTTATAAATCAAAACTCAGATGATTGGTTATCTTGCAGAAATTATGAGTATTTACTGAATCACATGTGGTATTTTTTGTCGAGTATGCATCATGGAAAACATATAAAAACAGGGACCTTTTTTGGGTCCATACTGACACCACTGACGTCAGAAAGGTCATATTTTTAGTTTGTTGCTGACGTCAGGATGATGGAAAAAAATCTATCCTTGCTGACTGCATGTCAGAAGTGGGGCTTTTTGAGACCCTTACTGACAGGACTCCAACTGGTCATGGATATCAGTTGAACATAATATCATTATATGTTCTGATGTCAGTATGGTGGAAAAAACTATCCTTGCTGACGTCAGTTGTGTCAGTAAGACCTCATTTTTGCTGTCAGTATCCTTGGTCAATGACTGTCTTCCTGACCCTAGAAACCATTACAAATATGATGCAGCAGAGGTCAGGATGACCCATTTATATGATCCGGACTGACCGTCAGGAAGATCACAAAATATTGCTATCCTGACGTCAGTACAGTGTCAATAAGACCTCATTTATGCTGTCAGTATCCTTGGCAAATGACTGTGTTCCTGACCCTAGAAACCATTACAGATAAGATGGCAGTAGAGGTCAGGATGACCTATTTTTATGATCCGGACTGACCGTCAGGAAGAACACAAAATGTTGCTATCCTGACGTCAGTGCAGCTTAATAAATGTATCCATCCCGACGTCAATAGCGTCAGTAAGACCCTACTTTTGGTCCCTGTTTTTAGCTGTGGAAAATCTTTGATTCATCTCAGCAGCATAGTATATAATCTACACTATGCATTATCTACCAACACACTGTCGTCCCAATGTATACTAGTGTTTCTTCCAAGTGCATTACATCAGTTGAAGTTGCGTCTCTTACTTGTGCTGTGTTTCATCCCTCTGCTACCTTTGCTCCTGCTACTGTAGCTACTTTGTGCAGAGTGGCATTTTCACATACAAGGAAAGCCTCTTACCTGAATATTGGATCATTAGCTAAGTATTAAACTAGGAGAGTTGAAGGAGATAGCCCTATACAAGAGTGAATTAAGGTGATGCCATTCAATGATTTTTGATGGTTTGCGGTCTGAAATGCTACATTAGTAGATATATCCACTAAGAAATAAATGAACTGAACGCAATCATGGATTATGGCGTAACGGACTTGTTTCTACTGTGTAATGAACTGTAACTCGAGGAAAACTTAAGATTTTCCTGGAAGACTTGAAGAAGTTTTGCTGTGTGATTGGATTGTTCTGTATTATCACCAGCCAATACGGTGTGCTCCTACTTCCCCATGTTATCTCAGTTAAGTGGACTCACTTGGAAACAGGCTTTATCATTCTGTGCCATAGAAATATGACAGATCTGATCTATTTTGATAGTATATTCCTGCTTCAATGCAGTTCTTACAAAGAAATAACTTAGCATGTGGACTTATACATCCAATCTGTGCAAGAGGATTATGAATATTATGATGTCATGTGATGTAATTTGCTGCTAACAAATTAATGGGAAAATGTGATGGACTGTGTTGTATGGAGAACTCTTAGCAATGCTTGTACCTCACTGACAACCCTGGGGAACATTTCCAGTATATTTCCCTGTGCTACCAACAGCACCCAGTACACAGGTAAGTTAATTGCAGAGTTCATGATGCAAAAAACTAAAAAGGGAAATGGGATGATGATGTCTTTTTTGTGCTCAGCATGTGTTATATTATTATCACTTTACTTCTCTGGTAGCCTTCAAGTTAATATAGAAGTGAAATCATTTTCATCTTTCTGAGGTAATTACTTTCATTATGGCAATGAATAGAGTAAACTCCAGAAGCATTACAAAAAAGATGATTACCTTGTTACAAAAGGATAATTAAGTTCACAAAATGGTTAGCACAGAAGAAATTATATCCCACTTAGACTTGCATTGACATGCCTGTTTAACTGCTACAGACACAATGTCTGCTACTTCAACTGCCTTACACTCTATGCCAATTTTTAAATTGGCAGAATATGAAATTGGCTGAAAGTGAAGTCATCGATAGAGGAAAATAAAGAATAATGTTGTTATTGATATAAACTGCACATTGTATAATGAATTTCAGAACATCGAATGTTGCACATTGGCCTAAAATTCTGTTTTTGGTGCTCATGAAATTACTTCTTAAGAGGTGCTATACCTGAAAATGCTTCAGTTTGACCTATAGATATGTAAAGCATGATTCTTCTGAACATTACTAAAGTTGAAGGTATTACATTTCTAAACTTCTCGGTATTTTTCTTTTGTGTTTCTGATTCAGTTAGCCAGGCACTTCTTGAGTACTGCATTGCTCTCAGAGAGTATAGACAAAAGTTCATAAAAGTTTCATGGTTTGACTTAATAGCCCTGAGCAATAGTGTTGTAGCAGCCTGATCGTACTAATATACGCAGAACGTAATGAATTATTAGTGTAGCTGAGATCGACTGTCCTTTCTGCGAACTTTTTGGTTTATCGAATGTCGTCTTTATCATTACAGATAATAGCTCACAATATACCATATTCCCTCTATTTCAGATTTAGATTATTTTGAATCTTACGTGTACCTTGCCTATGAATTGCTTTTTACATTTGTTGGAATTTATAGTAAATCCTCATGAGTATTCTTCATGATATTCAAGAATTGGATATGTCATGATTTGGATGTTGGACAATCCCAAATCTCTGCTGTCTGTCAAGATAACATGTGCAAGAATCATCTTTGCATGACATGTGACAGATTATCGCTTACATGTTGTGCAATTGTATTCTGTACGGAGCTTTAAAAAAAAACCACAGCTTTTTCTGTGTTGATTGTGTTGAGAAAAGCTGTTCTAAACTTACACGCATTTTTGTTGTAGACAGAACTCTGGACATGCCAATGTGTATTTTGAAAGAAATTTGATTACGGGATAGAAAAATATATAAAATGCGCAAAGCAGTGGAGGAGGTAATAAAAGCCTTCATGCACTTAAGATTATGACCTTGGTCGGAGACAGACATGCTGATGTGCCTTGTAGCAAAGAAATTTGATTATGCTAAGTGAAAAGTGCATGGACTATAAGATAGGTAGAGGAGAAAGCATTCTAAAGAAATAGTCAGACAAGAAAAGATCAGACAAGTAATAGTCAGACAGGGAAAAAATAGACAAGAAGTATTCAGACGAGGAAAGATCAGACTATCAATAATGAGATAAGGAAAAATCAAACAAGAAACATTCAGACAAGGAAAGATCAGACAAGCAACAATCAGACAAGGAAATTCAGACAAGAAATATTCAGACAAGGAAATGTCAACCAACAGCGATCAGACAATGATAAATAGACAAGAAATATTCAAGCAAGGAAAGGTCAGACAAGCAGTAATCAGACATAACAAGGAGAAATCAGACAAGAAAATATTCAGAAAAGGAAAGACCAGGCACAATTATCAGATTTATATAAGAGTTATTCAGACAAGGAAAATCAGTTGAGCAATATTCTGAAAAGGAATGATCAGGCAAGAGAATCAGACAAGCAGAATCAGACAAAGAACAACAGACAAGTAGCATTGGAAAATGAAATATCAGACTAGCGAAATCAGAAATAGACTTGTAAGCAGAATCAGATGAGCAAAACTAGTCAAGAGAAGAACTGCCAGAAATAATCAGACATCATTTTCACAAGACATGTAAGACCCGATACAAGTCTCTTTCTTAAAGAGACTTTCTTGTTAACATAGAGGCTCAAATATAGAAACTAGCTATTAGAATTTAAAATGATTATGGGACTGTTATGCTGTTATGGTTGCAATCTTTATAATGTAAATATACCTTAATGGCTCAGGGGTAGTATCTTTACTGTCTCAGTGTCATACCATACTCCAAATGCAAAGTACCATAGCTAAGAGTCAGTAGTCGCCATTATAATGAAATACTCAAAAATGATATAAAAAGAGTTACACATGGGTTATAGGTTTTAAAAAAGATGTAAAATACTGTAGAGTCTAGATGTTTACCACCAAATTGAAGCCAATATATAGCATCATCTGGATATCATATATAGGAATTATAAAATCAGCAGGATTTAGATGTATGATATATCTTTTTCAGTAACACTTATCATCAGCTAAACTTTTTTGAAATGATGTGGCGGCATACGACATCGGAGGATAGATCAACTTTTATCTGTTCCTTTGTTAATCACAGAAAGAAGATTACAGAAACCTTTCGTTCACAAACAGGAAATTAGATGACATCCATGTCCCTAAATATATCACATACACGTTGCTCCAAGGAAGAGATTAAGTGACAAACTCTGCCTTAAGCACCACCTACCTGTAAGAATGAAAGACAAAAGGTTGGATGGTTGATGGCACTGGCTTAAAGCCACATGAAGCAATAATGGGTATGTGATGCAATGATTTACTTATTAGGATGTGGGTCAAAGTGTTGTGTCTGCTAATGACTAAAGGCTAATTAGGATGTGGGTCAAAGTGTTGTGTCTGCTAATGACTTCAGGCTATAATAACATACATGTAGGTGCTGAGGATTCTGTTGACATATATATCAGTGAGGCATTATTTGTAATGTGCCAGTTGGGAAGTTTAATTCTCTCAACGAAGGAGTGAAGCTTCGAAATTGGACACATTCATTCGATGTTTGTTTGTTTTTTGTAAATTGATGCCACAAAGATACTGATAGGTACTTGCTCAGAGCAGTTTAGATACTTCCTGTAATTACAATATAAAATTACAAATTAATTACAAACTTGTTGCAAAACAAGCGTAGATACCGTGGTCACATAAATTGCAGGGATTATAAATTGTTGCAATGTGAGCATTGAATACATAAAAGAAAGATGGCATAATTGCACCTTTCACAGAACAACCTCTCACATAAAAAAATCCTGTAGCAATTAAAGTACTGTTCTTGCATGTCTGTGGTGCACAAATTTTTTTGTTTCTCGATCTGCTTACCTGTGTGGCAACCTCACGCAAACATTATATCAGATACATGGGCATGCAATGCATCAACTAGATAAAAGAAAACTACATATCTTCGAAACTGATTCTTTTAAAAACCATCACCGAATGTTTTATCTTGTGAAAGCACACCAATCAAACAATCAGATTATTGTTTTTTTGCAAAAATATAAGTTTAAACGTATAATAGAAGAAGCACATAAGTCAGTTAGACAGTAGACACCTTTTTGTCGGGTTCTAACATGCATTTTTGTCAGTTAGATCCAGACCGAAGGTGTTAAACTAATACCTACATCCCCATAAACTAAGCCTTAATAGCATTAAACCTTTTATCCTTTCTTTCCATTCCAGTTTTTTTTCCTAATCAAATTTCCTCGTGAAAAGACAATAACATGTCTCTCCACCACCAAGGCTTTAATCTCATTTGCATGAAACCTTTTAGTTCCTTATTTTTCTTACGCACAGCTTTTGCCATCCACCAGTCTTTACCTTAGTCAGCATCATCTTGCTTTGGTTTTTAGTCCTTGGTTTTGTTTGTTGGACAGTCAGGAAATTTCACTTTATGTACAGTCCTTTGTCAACCAGATAAGCTGATCGGCAGTGTGGGCCATGCGGCAAAGTAACGGAATATATCTGGGCAGAATGTTAAATACATGACATAGTTACAGGGAAAGTCTGACCAAACGATTGATTGAATATGGTTGACAATGCTCCAGTTGGGCCTTCACTGTCCATGCACCTGCGTCTAAAATTGATGAGATTGGGTCTCGATGCCAATGCTCTCTGCTTGGGAGGCTGGCAGATCTAGTGACAGCGATGCTGTGCCAAAGCTCAGATACTAGAGCTTAGATTCAAAGGTTGTGTGGTTATCTCAGGGTGTCTCTCTGGGGAGCGTCATCCTGTTTGTTATCTCCCATCTCCTAATAGTATGGCTTGTTTCTGACAATTCCAGTGAGATTATTGGTCCCAACTGTCTCAGAGTATCTCTCTGTGTGACTTGAGGTGCTTCAGTATGTCTCTATTTAGTTCACCATGAATCAATGTGGCTGTGCAAGGTGACTAAGAATTATCGCTGACAGCTGTGGATTACTTGACTTGTGATACTACTTGGTCCAGATCAGACAAGTTGGCTTCGGGAAGATGTTTACCATTTTGTAGAGGAGTTAGTGTTTGTTTCAGAGGCACATCATGGAGATTTGCATTTATTTATTGTTTACTGATGTTTTTTACTTGTTTGTTTGTTTCAGAAGAGGAGCTGGATGGGGAGTCGGGGGATGAAAGCAGCAGTGAGACCAGCGAAGAGGATGAAGCGTCTACTGATGATGAGGGGTGTGTAGAATTTATGTTAAAAGTTAGCTTTGGCTGTTAAAATACATTGTGTCTTTTACTGGGCAGGTAGGGGGAGGGTTGGTCTAGTGGTAGCTGCTGGGCTGCCAATCGCTGGGTCCCGGGTTCGAATCCAGCTCTTGCCGGATCACCTAGGCCTATGTTTGGTGGCTGTTTTATTCATCCTTTGCCTCTTTGCCATATTTTCCTCCTGTCCTAATTAGCCTACCAAGAGCATAAATACAGGACATAAAGCGTCAATCATCCATCTATCTTGGGCAAGTAAGCTTGATCACAAAATTGCAGTGGGACCTACATGTATGATGAGGTTTTATGATTTATCTCCTAGTAAGGACTACTTTAGAAGTAGGAATTTTTGTGTTGCCAGGCAATGAGTGTTTTTCATCTCTTTGCCATTTCGTTTACTGCGGCTGTTTGTGGCATGCTGGCAAGCTAACGACACCCCAAAAGTGCTACTGATGAGATCACTTACTTGGGGAGGGTTAGGCCAGCTGGCAGAGCACTGAGTTGCCAACTGTTGAGTTAAGGGTTTGACTCCTTTTTTGGCTGGGTCAACTGAACTTTAAACTCATAGAACTTCTTTATTTTTCTAGTGTGGAACTGACAACGAGTGAGGCCTCCAGCTCAAGTAGTGAAGAGGAAGATGAAGAAGAAGAAGAGGAAAGTACGATCCAGGACGAGCATAAAGTATGACGGATTGGAAGTGTGTGGACTCTTGAAAATACTGGTTGAAAAGACTGTTGGAGTGCAGCTGTGTGGAAGCTGTTATTTTGTAGCACAGGGAAGTTGATGAACGTGGAAATACCAATTAGTGATTATATACATGTTGGTGTGCCTGGTGGAGGAATTGGAGTTATACTTCACTTTCAGTGGTGATTGTTTGACATTGCTTGGAGCTAATGATGAAATTGTAATATTATATATATGTAGGTTTGATGAAGAGACTTGCAATAAGAAAGCATGATATTTTGGCCAGGGACTGAAACAATTTGAAGTTTGTCACATGTGTATCTGCCTTCTGACTGATGGCAAGATATGATATCTTGTAGTTTTCTGCTGCATATGAAATATTGTAACACCTGCCTGTTAGTTTTGACTGAGACAGCAAAATACAAAGTCTACATAAAAATGAGGAATGAAGATGGCAATTGTAAATTCATTGTTTAGTTTCTGATGGTTAAAATCCTGATGTGTGCTATGATTTTAATTTTAAAAAAGTCTGCTTTTGTATGACAATCTGACCAATGGTTATGAGAACTATTGATATCCTGTTTTGGTGTCATAAAAAAGGTTGAAAAAGTTGTCAACTTGAAATATAAAGAGATTAATACAAGGAAGTGGCTGAACAATTACCACCGACAAAGAAAATTCTGTACTGTGTGCCAGTGTGTGGACATCTAAGAATGTGGAAGCGTGGACAATTTGTTATTGCAAATGCTTGTCATAGATTTCCAAAATTTGAATGCATGCACTCTTCAAGTTTATACCAAAGAAGCCTGCCAATGGTCCTTGTGAGGAAATAAAGGAAAATATGTGGCGGATCCATGGTGACCCATTGGTGAGCCTAGCCGGTTGGAAAGCCGAGGCCACTGAGATGAGACATAGGATTTTCAAGAAACTATGTCATGGTCAATGATAGTATTGAGGCAATTTATGGTGTTAAATACTCTACTGCTACTGACCTATGGTTCAACTATTTTTAATAAGTATTTATGTACATGTTACATTGGTGTCATCATATTTAAAATAATTATGATCTTCTCTGTCTTTTTAATTGAGATTGAGTGTCTGGTTTGTTCACTCATTTGAGTTTTGTGCTATGACTCTTTTCTCACATGTTTTGCCTCAGAAAATTTTGTTTCAGCTCTGAAGAATGATATATTTCAACCGCAGTAACTTCAAGTGAATTGTTCGCAAAAGTTGCAATATTAATTGCTGAGGAAGTCCTGATTATTTTTGTGAATACAAACATGAGGTCTTTGTATAAAATCCAAATAGTTTTACAGACAAATGCGCTGAGACATTACCGTTATTTATGATTTAGAATGTCATCATTCTCATGTAGATAATGTTGGTGCATTATTTCATGATTGTATTAAAAAAACTGTGATAACAATTTCCTAGCTGTTACATGTGTGGATGTATAAAACAATATTGTGTTTGTATTGAATGTGTTTTGAAATAAATGATAAAATTGGTCACAGGTTCAGAATTATTACTTCCTTCTCAATTAGTACAAAGACTGGTGCCAATAACAAACAGATAGAGAAAGATCATTATAATATCTCCAACAATAAATAAACTCTCATCTGCTCTCCTTGTGAACAATTTCTCAATCACTACCTCACTACTCCAGCCGAACTTTCACTGTCCATGCAGCTGCATCTGCAAGTGATGAGATTACGCCGCGATGCCAATGCTCTTTGCTTCGGAGGCTGGCAGATCTAGTGACTACGATGCTCCGCCAGAGCTCAGATGCTTGGGCCGGCTCAGATGCAGAGGTTGCGTCATGGTCTTGCTGGATGCCTTGGTGACAGATGTCACTTGTTGTGGCTCCTAAAACAGTACATTTCTATATACCTCTGCGGGATAATCCATTGACATTGAGTGCCTTCAACTGATCTGTTGTAACAAGCCGTAGAATGTGACTAATAGCTGGCAGCTGTGGAAAACTGGACTTACAACACTATTTGGTTTAATTGTTGCACTTCTTGGCTCCAGAAGGATATATCACTGCAGTTCAAATACAATTGTTCAGAGTCATACTTGGTTGTTTATAGCACCATTATTAAAGTCTGAGCCAAAGCAATCTGACATCTGTGTAGTGTATTACAGCACGAATACAGAATACTTGCACTTTGAGTTAGACCTATACTGACCTTCATTGGGAGCAAACTATTATTTCAATATTTTTTAACTTATTCTTCATAAAATTTGGTCAATATTATCCCTGTTTTTCACAAGGATAAGTTATTGCACAGATTTAGTTGGATTAATTTGTGTTTATGCTTTGTTGGCTATCTATGATAACGGGTATTTCTATGCCTCGGGCTTCTGTGTTATACATATTCTTGGCTTATGCCCAGAACTTTTAAAAATGGATGAATGTCATGTTTGGTGATGGTCTCACATTCGTTTGAACAGTTCAGTCCATAACTATGGCATGATAAAATCCTAGTAAAATTGTAAAGCCATTGTGCAATGTTGAGTTTCAACACATTGTAAAATGTTTTGTCTGTAGTACATTGAATCTAACATATAGTACATGACTGCTCAAGTCCCTTCTCAAGCCTCCGTTAGTCCTCTTCATTGCACGATTTTATGCATTGTTTCTTTGGTGATAAGATCGGATTCGGAGAGCATATTGCTGATATCAAATCCTTGGGGATGGCGTGTGCATTGGGAGCAATTTAAAGTAACTTTGAGTCTCTGGTGTACTCTTGTTTATCTTGTGTCTTGTCTGTTACTGCTGCTATTGACTCTAGCTTATTTTTGCAGTAGAGTAATGTTAGTTGCTGTTATTGCAGTTCAGTCAGGGCAATGTGAATGATTATAATAACAATAATATTGCAGCTACTTATGTAGCAATAATTCATGTAATATCTCTATGGCCAGATATAATCAATCTTTGGCTTCTCTAATCTTTATTGCAAGGTCGGTTTGTAAAACTAAAGAAGAGCCATCATTTCAATTTTTTATTTTGTCAATTTAACAAAAATTGTGGGTAAACGCAATATTTTTTTCTTTTGGCTGAAAATCTGTTAGGCGGGCAGTGAGATGTTTTGTGTAGATCTCTTGAGTGATAAATCTACTTCCAGGGTACTCTTTTTGGTGTGAAAGAACTGCAGGGAAATGACTGATTCTCTCAAGCAGTTTGGTTTAGGATGTTTATAACTAGCCCAATGACAAAGCATTTAAGTCTTAAACGTCACTGTCTGTTGTGGCCATTGCAATTTTAATATTTTCCTCTCTCTAACTTATTCTTTTGATTTCTAAGGGATATTTTGATGCCCCATTGTTCTCACAAGCTTGCAGACAGAAGTTCATGAAAATTTCATGGCTTCAGTTTATAGTTGCTCTCAGGCTGTCTCTGATACAGCATTGTATTAACAGAAGATGGATGCTCCATCTAGAATTCCTATTGTAGGCCTATTGTATAGTCTTGCTATTTTAAAACGCTGAATGATAAATGATGAGTGACTCCTGGGATCCTTTTTATGGTCAATCTCTACATAATTTAGCTGGATATTTCCTGCATTTCAGATTTGGATGAACTTCACAAGGTCATTGGAAACCTAAACGACATTTATGTTTCTGAATATTTACTTTAATTTTTTCATAGAATGTAACATTGAATATCTTGACGTGACATACAATGTGGAATTTAGACACATTTAGGTTATAACACATTTTGTATTGTGCACTCTCTCTTAAAGTAAAATAACACAATCTTGGATCTTTTATCTCTGCAAATATCTTTATTTTCTATTTGAAATTCAGCAAAGATTTCTCTAAGGAGTGATGGTGGTGAGAACGTAACTTTCTAAATTCATACTTCTTCAATTGTCTTTATATTATAATTGAAGATAAAGTGCACTTTTACGAAAAGTGTCTATCCTGACCTATGCTTAGTATGGCACTGGGATTATCATGTAATATGGTAGTTCTTTATATCATCTTTGAGTGAATACCAATCCATTGAGTCTAACATTTCACAGGATCATGGTCTATGTATATATAGAAGAAGTCTGTGGAGTATCACTCATACATAGTTCAATATCTCATAATCAAAACTCGGATGATTGATTATCGTTGCAGTAATTCTGCGGATGTACTGAATCAAATGTGGTTAGTTATTCAAGTATATATCATGGAAAATCATCTTTGACTGATCTCAGAAAGTATGTTACATTATTCCTGCACTCTGCTTTATCAACAAACACAATGTCATCCCTTTAAATAATATGCTGATGTTTCTAACAAGTACACTACATCTGTTGAAGAAGCATCTCTCACTTGTGCTCCACAGCATTTGCTCCTGCTACTGTAACTGCTTAGTATGGTGTGGTATTTTCACATACAAGGAAAGCCTCTTACCTGAATATTGGATCAACAGCTGAGTATTAAGTCAGGGCAGACAAAAGAGATAGACCTGCAAGAGAGGATCAAGGTGATGCCATTCAAATAATAACTATGATAGTGTAGGTTTGTTTGATCTATGAAACGCTGGCAATTCACTTGGAAACAAATCAACTGAACAAAACTGGATAACTGTGCAATGGACCATATTGTGTTTTATACTTCTTTGAAAACTAAATTGTTTCAAGCTTCTCTGCTTTGTTCTACATGATTAATACTTGTCAATATATTGTATTCCTACCAACCATATACCAATACCAAAATGGTGGGGGAATAAACTTAAAAACAGCCTGATATCATTTGTAAGTACTGTAATATTGCACGGATTATGCCACTATGTGTTATGATCAATTTTGATGAAATGGTGGATGAGAAGGTATTCTCAATAAGGAGCTTTACATGTAATCTCTGCATCAGGATTAAATGTCACATGTCTTAATTTGCTGTCAACAATTTAATGGGAAAATGCAAAGGTCTGTGCTGTATGGAGAACTCTTAGTAATGCTTGTACCTCTCTGACAACCCTGGGGAACATTTCCAGTAGGCCTTTATTTCCCTGTGCTACCAGCAGCACCCAGTACACAGGTAAGTTGAAAAAATAATAATTAAAGATGGAATTGGATTTGGTGTGGAAGCTTTTTTTGAAAATAGGATTACGGCATTGAGATTTGACATGCTATAGTCTCTTTGCAAAGAAATGTCATTGTGCTCAAAGTACATGGACTGTAAATAGATCGGAAAGTCGAGATAATGACTTTTTGTGGAGGTTTGGTAGTATGGTGAGGGAAGACATGTTTATGGAGATTTCTGGAAGGAGATATGTTCATGTCCATAGATACCAAAGTACCAACTTGCAACCTGTTTCTATTTATCTTTATGTAATATAAAAATATTATTAATTGTACTGCCTTTCTGTCCCTGTTCCTTATTGTTTATATTATCTATCTACTTATGTATCTGTTGGCCATTTTCTTTATATATCTAATTGTCATTTTGCTCATCTAGCTGTCTAGCAGTCTAGCAAGTGATGCAATTATGTCAATTTTTAAAGGGAAATAACTTAGTACTCAAGGTTGAATTTCCGCTAGTTGAGGATCTATTTATATTTGCTGACTTTGAAGATTTTTGTTTACGGAATTGAATATTAGCTCAGAATGTGGGCAAAAACGTTTCCCCTGTCATTTTCTTCATGTCTGTTGTTGAAAAGAAAACCAAGGGAAGAACCAGAGAAAAAGGTTTGCCCATTCATTCTCTTTGTTCAAAGTCATTCAGCAGCCAGCCAACATGGAAATTCATTTAGTAACAAACTGCAAATTTGCCCCATTATTTTGTCAGGGTGTCTGCCAATCCTGGAAAAGCCTGGAATTTGGTTTCTCAATTTCCAGGCCTTGAAAAGCCTGGAAAAACCAGCATTTTGAACAAGAAGGCCTGGAAAAGCCTGGAATTTAGTTTGCATGGAAATGAAAATAGTCCAACGCTAAATATTTGGTAATTTTTAGCGACGATCAGCCAAAAGTACACAAACGTCGTGTTCAGAAAAAAATGTGTGTACCGGTGTCGTGTTGTTAATTGGTCAATTCTTCGCCAAATTGGCCTGGAATTTTTGCAAAACTTGGTCCGGAAAAGCCTGGAATTTGGTTTCAAAAAAGCGGCAGACACCCTGTTTGTATAGGTCGGAACATTTCCCAAATGTGTTGGTTTCCAACAGAATTCAGGCCCCTCTGGTTGTTTTCTGTGTGATCAATTCTCAAAATTTATGTGGAGATTTACAATTAACTCAGTATTAGAAAAATGGTTGATCCATTCATTTTCCATTGTTGATGTTTGTATTCAAAATCAGGACAAGGGAAGAATTTTGAAAAATGGCTTACCATTCATTTTGCGTGTATTATTGTGAATTTGTGATGCCCCATTTATTTTGTGTTTTTGTCTGCACAACTCCCCACCCTTGCAAGCCAGACTGAGGATGACAACTCCGAAGTGTGTTGACTTCAAAAGTTTTGGCCCCTTCATTAATCCCAGTTGATTGATTCTTGCAACGTTTGTGCTTTTGGAAATTAGTTTGCTGGCCATTCCTAACAACAACAATTGCTTTCAAACCTTGTTTGGTCCCTCTGTCCAAATGCTTTTTGATTGATTCTGTCCAAATTTTAGTTTCAGAAATTTTTTGAAGCTTTTATTCAAATTTGCCTCATGCAATTTCATTCAGTAACCAGACAATCCATTAATTTGTTGCCGTGCCATCATGCTCTTTTGAAGCTTTCTCATTGTTTTCTCCGTTAGCATTTATAAGGAGACACACAACCAGAGAAGGAGATTTAACAAATATATTAATGAAACTTTTTTCCTTGGATTAATAAAGAGTACATTATGTTTGAGCTGCCTTAATTGTTAAATTGGAGCACCTTCCCTCTGCATTGCTCCTTAGATCCTATTGCTTCTGATAATATCTCTTTATCAAATGAAGTTTGTGCTGTGTTCTTTGTTAAAGTTTGTTTGTAATCTGGTTTGAATTTCATTCCATGCATGTGGATACTAATCCTGCTGTGTCGCACAAATGACAATCTCATCTCTTTTTGACCTAATTTTGTTCTAAGACATCCTGTTTTTACCCTTGCTGAGTTTAGACCAAGTTTCTGCTTGTTTCAATTCAACCTGCTTGTTTTATTTGTGTTTTGCTGTGGTTCAAACTGACAGAGATATTAAAATTATTGGTGCTGTTAACATGCATCTATCTTTTACTATAAATTCTACCTGCTGCTTCTTGATCAATATTGATAAGGAATAATAGATATAGATGTTCTACAATGCGCATGAAAGAACTCATTATCCGGGTTGACAGTGCTCATTCATGTACTTCTAAACCCGATATCTGTACTGAGGATGTCTAGTACTCCGACCAAATTGCAGCAATACTCGTAGTTGCTTGATACGGTATGTGGGAAAAAACAAATTGACTGCTTGTGCATCCTCTTGTAGAATCCGGGGATACTGATATCTGGTGACTAAATTTCCAATGAGCTAGAAGTAATGAATGAGACAGCTACCTACGCTTAGCATGGGCAATTGAATAGGCGGCTGCTGGCACAACCTGGCAGCTACTACAGGCAGGTAGAGGGAACATCCACATAAAAAGATATAGAACAAGTGCCAGCTCAGCATCACAGCTTTTTATCTGATATAAACAGTTCAACAAAAATAAGTCCCCCTTTACGAAAACGTGAATATCTCAAAGACCTCATCTCCGATTTTGGTGAAAGTTGGCCAGTTTGTAGGCCTGCATATTGACAGTCTGTGTGTGTATTTGTAGCTTTATTGTTAAATTTTCGTCTGCGCCAGCAGACCCCGAGTGCACGTACCCCTCTTTTCAAAAATCCTAAGTTTTGGTTTTTCCAAAAATAAATTTACCAAAAGGTGTTTAAACTCCACTCAAATTACTTGTTATTGCATCCAAGGAACCTAAACTGTAAAACTGTTACAAAAGAAGTCCTTACTTATCTTCTAAACACGATTGAGAAACAAATTTTATCCAGAAACATGATGAGGGTTATCAAGCTGGTGGCTCCCTCGCATGGTGAAATTGTTCATATCCATTGGAAAAGCCATGGATTTTTGAAAACAGGGGTAGGCTCACTCGAAGGCCAACTGTCATAAATATCAGCGAAGGAATCTTTGTGATATTCAAGTTTATCCAAAGGGGGACTTATTTTTGTTGAACTGTTTAGGTATATCATGATCCCTATTACCGGTGAATAGCCTCAATACTTTTGCTCATACTGAAACCACCTGTCTGAGCTTTGAAACCAAACTAACGAGCAGAGAATAGCAGGGGACAGAGAGAGAAATATATGTCTTTATATAAAAAATGTGGAATGCAGTCGTAGAGTCAAGTACATCTAACAGAGTTGCAACAATATCCAGATGATGAGTGAAATAGATTCCTTAGTTTTATGAGTGAATGATCAGGTACCTTGCAGCTTGTAGCATCCGGAGTCCAGAGGATAAAGTGGGATCAGAGAGAGATAGACCTATGATATAGAGGGATCGAGCTGTGAGCTTTAAAAGCGGAGCTCATAAACTCCATCCTCTCCACTTCAATTCAACCTCATTGCCTTTACTTTGTCCAGCTTCGCTGCCTCACTGCTTCAGCCGAGCTTTCACTGTCCATGCAGCTGCGTCTACAATTGATGAGATTGTGCCGCGATGCCAGTGCTCTCTGCTTCGGAGGCTGGCAGATCTAGTGACAACGATGCTCCGCCAGAGCTCAGATGCTTGGACCACCTCAGATGAAGAGTTTGCGTCTTAGTCTCTGGATGCCTCTGTGAGAGGTGTCATATGGTGTGGCTCCTGGCATAATGCATTTCATCGACTCCTCTGGATAAACCAGCCATGTTGAGTGCCTTTAAATTTCTTTGATGCTTCTCTCTTTTTAGCATATGTACTTGCTAAACAAGCTATAGAAGGTGAATAATAGTAGCTAGCAGCTGTGGATTACTCGACTTGACTTACAACAATAGTGATTTTTGGCTGCAGGAGAATATACTAATTCAGTTTAAACCCAAGTACTAATTCTTATTGGATTTTAACACCATTTTAATGTACGAGACAAGTCAATCTCACGTGTGTGGACTACTTACATTCCAATCAGATACTTGTTGGTTTCAAGAGGATCTATAAAAAATATAGCGCTCTGAGAACATCAGAATACTGACAATACTTGTTGGTTTCAAGAGGATCTATAAATATATAGCGCTCTGAGAATATCAGAATACTGCGCTTGGAATTAGGACCTTGCTGGCTTTCATTAGGGGAAAAAGTATAATTTCGATATTTCTTAACTGCTTTCTTTATAAAATGTGTGCAATATTATCCCTGATCTTCACAGGATTAAGATATTGATCAAAATTAATTGGGTTTATTTGATATAAAGCTATGACGACAGATATTTCTGTGCCACAGGTTGCTGTGTAATATATTCTTGGCCTTTACCCTGAACTTTTAAAAATGGATGGTTGTTAAAATATTGCATCTTGAGTGATAGTCTCTCTTCCCTTCGGATTAAATCACAGAACCTCTGCTTGATAAAGTCCAAATAAAATTGTATGTACGACCTGCCAAAGTATGATATAAGCAAAGCAATTTTGCAATACTATTGAGTTTCAGATCCTTGTAAAATACAATTTTGTATGCAGCACACCATTTTGACAAGACCGTCACACAAGTCCCGTCTCAAATCTCCCTCAGCCGTCTTAAATTTGATTCATTGCGCGTTTTTATGCATTGTTTCTGTGCAGATAAGATCAGATTTGGAGAGCATATTGCTGATACCAAATCCTTAGGGATGGTGGGTGCATTGGGAGCAATTCAAAGTAACTTTAAGTCTCTGGTGTAGGCTATTCTTGTTTTATCTTGTATTTTGTCTGTTACTGCTGCTACTGACTCTAGCTTATTTTTGCATGATGCATGAGAGTTATATTAATTGCTGTTATTGTAATTACAGTCCGGGCAGTGTGAATGATTATTATAATGATGATATTTTAGTTTTGCATAGCACTTATTCCTGTAGTCTGTCCAAACTACTTGCTAGTGGTTGATTTCATCTCTAAATTTTGATGATTCTATTCTCTTTATTCTGTAAATCATATCCCAAACTCATCATGTTACAAGTATCCATCTGTGCTAATATGAATATTGAGTATGTGTTGTTGAAGGAATAGAATGATAATCTACAGCCATGTCATTTGTATCTCTTAGTGACAATTAGACTACTTTGTTTAGTGTAGACCACCTGCATTGAAATTAGGTACTGGCTCTCTCAAGCGGTTTGGTTGAGGATGTTTAGGATTGGTCCAATTGCAAAACATCCATTTCACTTACTTACAGGCGGCACTGTATGTTGTATATTGTAGCCATCACAATTTTAATATTTTCCTCAGACTTTTTTTATTGATTTCAAAGGGATATTTTGATGCCCCATTGTTCTCACAAGCTTGCAGACAGAAGTTCATGAAAATTTCATGGCTTCAGTTTATAGTTGCTCTCAGGCAGAGTCCGTGATGGTATTGTATTATCAGAAGACAGATACTCCAAATAGAATTTGTATTGTGTAGTCTTACTATTTTATAGCCATAAATGATAAATGGTTAGTGATTCCTGGGATGCTCTTGTATGTTGAATCATACATAATTTAGCTCGATATTTCCTGCATTTCCGATTTGGATGACCTTCACTATATCATTGGAAA
This sequence comes from Platynereis dumerilii, assembly GCA_026936325.1. Lineage (NCBI taxonomy): Eukaryota > Metazoa > Annelida > Polychaeta > Phyllodocida > Nereididae > Platynereis > Platynereis dumerilii. Next base: position 3,129,488 of record JAPTHN010000030.1, read on the forward strand.
CCTAATAGGCATTTACATTTTTGAATTTAGTTTTAACATTGAATGTAACGTTGGATGGTCTCCCGCGAGGTTGGCAATTTCTCATTCCTTATAAACCAAACTCGGATGATTGGTTATCTTGCAGAAATTATGAGTATTTACTGAATCACATGTTGTATTTTTTCGAGTATGCATCATGGAAAATCTTTGATTCATCTCAGAAGCATCGTATATAACCTACGCTATGCATTATCTACCAACACACTGTCGTCCCAATGTATACCAGTGTTTCTTCCAAATGCATTACATCTGTTGAAGTAGCGTCTGTTACTTGTGCTGTATTTCATCCCTCAGCTACCTTTGCTCCTGCTACTGTAACTACTTTGTGCAGAGTGGCATTTTCACATACAAGGAAAGCCTCTTACCTGAATATCGGATCTGTAGCTGAGTATTAGGCTAGGACAGCTGAAGGATATAGAACGAATTAAGGTGATGCCTTTCAAAGATCTTAGGTTGATTTGCTCTCTAAAATGCTTCATTAGTACATCTCCACTAAGAAAGAAATAAACTGGACACAATCATGGATTATTGTGTGATGGACTTGTTTCTACTGTGTAATGGACCATGATGGACTCTTGTTATTGGGGAAACTTAAGATTTTCCTAGAAAATTTCATAAGTTTCGCTGTGATTGGACTGTCCTGCATTATCACTAGCCAATATGGTGTGTTCCTACTTCCCCTGTCCTCTCAATTAAGTGGACTCACTAGGAAACAGGCTTTATCATTCTGTTCCATAGAAATATGACAGATCTGATCTATTTTGATAGTATATTCCTGCTTCAATGCAGTTCTAACAAAGAAATAACGTAGCATGTGGACTAATACATCCAATCTGTGCAAGAGGATTATGAATATTATGATGTCATGTGATGTAATTTGCTGCTAACCAATTAATTGAACAATGTGATGGACTGTGTTGTATGGAGAACTCTTAGCAATGCTTGTACCTCACTGACAACCCTGGGGAACATTTCCAGTATATTTCCCTGTGCTACCAACAGTACCCAGTACACAGGTAAGTTAATTGCAGAGTCCATGATGCAAAAAACTAAAAAGGGAAATGGGATCATGATGTCTTTTGTGTGCTCGGCATGTGTTATATTATTATCACTTTACTTCACTGGTAGCCTTCAAGTTAATATAGAAGTGAAATCATTGCTTTCATTATGGCAATGAATAAAGTAAACTCCAGAAGCATTACAAAAAAGATGATTACCTTGTTACAAAAGGACAATTAAGTTCACAAAATGGTTAGCACAGAAGAAATTATATCCCACTTAGACTTGCAGAGACATGCCTGTTTAACTGCTACAGACACAATGTCTGCTACTTCAATTGCCTTTCACTCTATGCCAATTTTTAAATTGGCAGAATATGAAATTGGCTGAAAGTGAAGTCATCGATAGAGTAAAACAAAGAATAATGTTGTTATTTATATAAACTGCGCATGGTATAATGAATTTCAGAACATTGAATTTTTACATTTGCCTATTAATTCTGTTTTTGGTGCTCATGAAATTACTTCTTAAGAGGTGCTATACCTGAAAATGCTTCAGTTTGAGCTAAAGATATGTAAAACATGATTCATCTGTTCAAACATTACTAAAGTTGAAGGTGTGATATTTTTCAAAACTTCTCAGTATTTTCCTTTGTGTTTCTGATTCAGTTAGTCAGGCACTTCTTGAGTACTACGTTGTCCTAAGAGAGTATAGAAAAGAGTTCATAAAAGTTTCATGGTTTGGCTTAATAGCCCTGAGCAATAGTGTTGTAGCAGCCTGATCGTAATAATATACGCAGAATGTAATGAATTATTAGTGTGGCTGACATTGACTGTCCTTTCTGCGAACTTTTTGGTTTATCGAATGTCGTCTTTACCATTACAGATAATAGCTCATAACATGTCATATTCCCTCCATTTCAGATTTAGATTGTTTTGAATCTTACATTGCTTATGAATTGCTTTTTACATTTGTTGGAATTTATACTAAATCTTCATGAGTATTCTTTATGATATTCAAGAATTGGATATGTCATGATTTGGATGTTGGACAATCCCAAATCTCTGCTGTCTGTTAAGATAACATGTGCAAGAATCATCTTCACGCTTTGCATGACATGTGACATATTATCGCTTACATGTTGTGCAATTGTATTCTGTACGGAGCTTTAAAAAAAAACCACAGCTTTTTCTGTGTTGATTGTGTTACGGAAAGCTGTTCTAAGCTTACACGCATTTTTGTTGTAGACATAGTTCTGGACATGCCAATGTGTATTTTGAAAGAAATTTGATTACGGGATAGAAAAAAATATAAAATGCGCAAAGCAGTGGAGGAGGTAATAAAAGCTTTCATGCACTTAAGATTATGGCCTTGTTCGGAGACAGACATGCTAATGTGCCTTGTAGTAAAGTAATTTGATTATGCTAAGTGAAAAGTGCATGGACTATAAGATAGGTATAGGAGAAAGCATGCTAAAGAAATATTCAGACAAGAAAAGATCAGACAAGTGATAGTCAGACAGGGAAATAATAGACAAGAAGTATTCAGACGAGGAAAGATTAGGCTATCAATAATGAGATAAGGAAAAATCAAACAAGAAACATTCAGACAAGGAAAGATCAGACAAGCAACAATCAGACGAGGAAAGTCAGACAAGAAATATTCAGACAAGGAAATATCAACCAACAACGATCAGACAATGATAAATAGACAAGAAATATTCAAGCAAGGAAAGATCAGACAAGCAGTAATCAGACATAACAAGGAGAAATCAGACAAGAAAATATTCAGAAAAGGAAAGACCAGGCACAATAATCAGATTTATATAAGAGTTATTCAGACAAGGAAAATCAGATGAGCAATATTCTCAAAAGGAATGATCAGGCAAGAGAATCAGACAAGCAGAATCAGACAAGAAGTCATATGACAAGCAAATTCAAACAAAGAACAATCAGACAAGTAGCATCGGAAAATGAAATATCAGACTGGCAAAATCAGAAATAGACTTGTAAGCAGAATCAGATGAGCAAAACTAGACAAGAGAAGAACTGCCAGAAATAATAAGACATCATTTTCACAAAACATGTAAGACCCGATAGAAGTCTCTTTCTTAAAGAGACTTTCTTGTTAACATAGAGGCTCAAATATGGAAACTAGTCAAAGTAGTCATAGGGATTTAAAATGATTATGGGACTGTTATGCTGTTATGGTTGCAATCTTTATAATGTAAATATGTTCTTAATGGCTCAGGGGTAGTATATTTACTATCTCATTGTCATACCATACTCCAAATGCACTGCACCATTAGACCTGTTCAAAAAAGACTTTTTATTTTATTTTGATCAGGATTGCAGTGATTCCCATTCTCCAAGCTCTAGAATGACCAAATATGACATTTTTTTCAATTTTGGACTTTGGGAATGCCTGCCTCATGAGCCATGAAGTTTTAATGTTTAATTTAGTCAAAAACGCCTAAAATATCAGAGGGGGGTGTCATATTTTGCCTCATATCTTCACCAGTCTTAATTGTAGAGCAACATGGGTAGTATCATGATCAATCCCAAGATCAGGCGCATGCACAGCGTAACATAGAGCTTCATGACATGTTCACTACATTTTACATTTTTGGCCTGGGTGTCCTTGCTATTCACGTGGGATAGATCAACGTGAAGCTAGAAACATCGGCTATATGACTGGCTATTCAAAATTGTGAAAAATCAAATGTAAAGTACGAAAACCACAGTGAAAGCAACATTTTTATTCAAACTTTTCATACAATTTATATCATTCACGTCCCATTTTTGATTTGCGTAAAAATTAAACTTGATCTTTCACTACAGCCTTGAAATTTGGCACGAATGTTACCAATAAATGGGACTACAGGAATCCAGAAGATGAAGTGCTGCCAAAAATTACAAATTGTTCAAACACTACTTTGAATCTCCGAATTTTGCTAAATTACTCCAAAATTTCAGTGTGGAACATTTCATGTCCCATTTTTGATTTGCGTAAAAATTAAACTTGATCTTTCGCTACAGCCTTGAAATTAGGCACGAATGTTACCAATACATGGGACCACTGGAATCCAGAAGATAAACTGCTTACAGAAATTCTAAGTTGGCCAAACAATACTTTGAATCTCCGACTTTAGCAAAGTAACTCTTAAAATTTAGCGTGGAACATTTCATGTCCCATTTTAAATTTGACCATTACAAACTGAATATACAAGCTAGCAAGTTTATTTTTGTTCAGTAATATTGTGAAGAGCTGGGACCAACAGGATATGCAGTGAAATAAAAAAATATTTCTCCTTTAATTTTTTTTCTAACCTGTAAATACATGCAGTTGCTAATTCTGGAAAGCGGGACAGGTTGCGCTGCTTCGGAAAAACTTTGACTGCAACTCTCCTGGCAGAGAAAATGACACTATTTTCGTAGATATTACTTCTAATAAGTATATGAAGCATCACAGGTAGTTTCATAGCTCTGCTATTAGTAATACTTGAATGAATTGCTTTTAAACATTGCAAAGTAAGGTTTTGCGTTACATGGGACATCCCAGAGATCCTGATTTTTTTACAATATTTCAATTGTAGTTCGATATTCGTCTACATTACAGACCTAGAACCTTAAACATATTTTACGACAAAAGATATCTTTCATTCGTTGAACGAATTGTGATCCTGACCATCTTATTAAAGATTTTACGCCGGTTTATACCCAGAAAATGTGAAAACTGCACCTGATCTTGGGATTGGCTTCATATGAAAGCTGGTGAAATTGTCTTTCATTTGACACCAATATCTTGGTATTTTAGATAACTTTAGTTGTCTCCAAAGCAGAAATGTGTAGATTTTAGTGTAAATTCTGACGTTGGGCACTACATTTTGCCTCATATGCTCATTAAAAATAACCATCAGACAGTATGAGTGGTACCATATGAAAGCCTGTAAAATTGTCTTTAAATTGACATTGTATTTATGTTTATTTACATCAATATTGTAGTCACTGAAGCGATGTAGCACTAGTATCTCAATTTCAAGCAGCCGACTGTCTGTTTCAATTTATCATCATAGTGCATTGATCAGAACATTTTTGTCCTATTGTGTCGCCTTCATAGAATTGGACCATTTAACACATTAAATTTACCATGTCAAAGAAGCATCATTCTTGTGTTGCAAAATAAATAATGACTATGTCACCCGAATCACGTTTGTGGTTTACAACTCAAAAGATTTAACATAGGCCCAATATTGACAGCAGTACACAGTATAATGTTAAATCACCCATGGCTTGGCATTATGTACAAGTGCTAATACTCTGACATACATTATTACATCATCCAACACCTCTATCAGCCAAGCACAAGCCTGTATTTCACTGCAATAAATCCCATACTCTTTGTAGTCTTGACTCGTTTCAGTGTTTGTCTCATGGTATAGGCCGGTTATTCACCATGAGATCGAGAATATGTGTTTATCACACACCAGGCTATAGCCCTTGGTTGATAAATCACATTTTCCCTGCAACTGCAACAACTTGTTCAAATCAGCTGAGAGTAAATTCAGCAAAATGTTTTGTCAATGTAACAGACATTAAGCAACTCTGCCTTTGACATTGTACTTGTCATGTTCTTTCCAAGTTGCTTTTGGCTGAGGTATATATTTGATGCAAACTTCAGGCTCTCAGACAAGAAGGAACATTCTAAAGCAAAGAAATTTCGGCAGTCAAAGACTTAACATTGATTAGAAACAAAACATTTTGTGGAATTGCTTGTTTCAAAGTTTCAGTCTTGACAAGTTCTTGCAATGATAATAATTGTTATCCATATTTATTAATCAATTTTTTTTTTCACTTCTTTAGGCCAAGTTGAATCGAGTCAAATTGAGTAAACAGTGCATGCTGCGCTCATAATTTTTATCATTGTTAACAACCAGTATGGCTGGTGTGAAACAGACAAACCAGTTTTCTGTCAACAGTTCAAACCTCCATTAAGCAAATTTGCTGCATCCCATAGGTTGCCTGTGCTGCAGCTTCATTTTGTCACACTATCGTGACTATGTCAAACCTAATGTTTTAATGTTTCTAATTTTTACCAGTGGCCAACCGTTGTTTTCTACAAATTCCAAAAACAGCTTATAATTTTACCCCAGATGTAGCCTTATCTCCTATTATCCTTTTCCGGTCTATCCTCAGATGTCCATGATTACTTTTTAAACTAAGGGTAAAAGAACCATAACAGTGATCTGTGTTCATCGACAGCAGAAGTTCACTTAAATGTGGTTTTAGATTATGATTACAAATGATACTGACAACTTTAGCATATTGTGATTCAAAATGTGAGGTTTTTAATGTGTTTTCTGACATAAGCTGAATACTTGGCTACAAAAATGTGACAAGGAGACACTGACTGTTGTGAATCGCATTATCAACTTTGCCACTAATTTTGATTTATGTTCTCCCAGCATTCAGCAACATATTTGGATTTTCCCGATAGAAAGACATTAAAGACATGGTAAATTAGAAATTTTAAATAGCATGGTAAATTAAATTTGTTAAATACTCCAAATGAAAACAAAATCTATAAAATAATTCAATAAGGCACAAAATTTAGATAGTTTTCAGATCACTACACCATGTCGATAAATTTGAACAGACAGTTAACTCATTTAAATCAAGAAATAAGACTTTTAAGGACAACAAGAACTGTCTAAATAATTCTAAAAAGGTGCCATTTTGAAGACAATTTTACAGGCTTTCATATTGTACCACTCATGCTGTCTGATGGTTATTTTTAATGAACATATGAGGCAAAATGTAGTGCCCAACGTCAGAATTTACACTAAAATTTACACATTTCTGCTTTGGAGACAACTAAAGTCATCTAAAATACCAAGATATTGGTGTCAAATGAAAGACAATTTCACCAGCTTTCATATATGATACTACCCATGTTGCTCTACAATTAAGACCGGTGAAGATATGAGGCAAAATATGACACCCCCTCTGATATTTTAGGCGTTTTTGACTAAATTAAACATTAAAACTTCATGGCTCATGAGGCAGGCATTCCCAAAGTCCAAAATTGAAAAAAATGTCATATTTGGTCATTCTAGAGCTTGGAGAATGGGAATCACTGCAATCCTGATCAAAATAAAATAAAAAGTCTTTTTTGAACAGGTCTACTGCACCATAGCTAAGAGTCAGTTGTCGCCATTATAATGAAATACTCAAAAATGATATAAAAAGAGTTACATATGGGTTATAGGTTTTAAAAAAGGTGTAGAATGCTGTAGAGTCTAGATGTTTACCACCAAATTGAAGCCAATATATAGCATCATCTGGATATCATATATAGGAATAATAAAATAAGCAGGATTTAGATGTATGACACATCTTTTTCAGTAACACTTATCATCAGCTAAACTTTTTTGAAATGATGTGGCAGCATACGACATCGGAGGATGGATCGACTTTTTCCCGTTCCTTTGTTAATCACAGAAAGAAGATGACAGAAACCTTTCGTTCACAAACAGGAAATTAGATGACATCCGTGTCCCTAAATATATCACATACATGTTGCTCCAAGGAAGAGATTAAGTAACAAACTCTGCCTTAAGCACCACCTACCTGTAAGAATGAAAGACAAAAGGTTGGATGGTTGATGGCACTGGCTTAAAGCCACATGAAGCAATAATGGGTATGTGATGCAATGATTTGCTTATAAGGATTTGGGTCGAAGTGTTATGTCTGCTAATGACTTCAGGCTATAATACCATAGTAACTGAGAATTTTGTTGACATATATCAGTGAGGTATTATTTGTAATGTGCCAGTTGGGAGGTTTAATTCTCTCAATGATCTGGGAAGGAGTAAAGCTTCGATTTAGACACATTCATTTGATGTTTGTTTGGCTTTTGGATTTAAATGTTACACAACAGATTTTAACAGCACAAAGATACTGATAGGTATTTGCTCAGACCAGTTTAGATACTGCTGTAATTACATTATATTAAGCTTACAATTAATTACAAACTTGTTGTAAAACAACCGAAGATACCATGGTCATATAAATTTCAGGGATTATAAATTGTTGCAATGTGAGCATTGAATACATAAAAGTAAGATAGCATAATTGCACCTTTCACAGAATAACCTCTCACATCAAAAAAGCCTGTAGCTATTAAAGTACAGATCTTGCATGTCTGTGGTGCACAAATCTATTTGTTTCTTGATCTGCCTACCTGTGTGACGACGAGATGCATGGACATGCAATGCATCAGTCAGATAAAAGAAAAGTACAGATCTTAAAAACTGATTCTGAAATCATCACCGAGTGTTTTTATCTTATAAAAGCACACCACTGCATTTTTAAGTTTCATCTAAACTTTGTCTAATCAGACTTTGTAATTATATTTAGGTGCTTGTCAAAGCTGATTTTCTAGAAGAAACACGATTAGGTCGAGAGAAAGATGATCATATCATATGAAAACCATTTCTCATTTCTTTGGACATTGTGTCAAACATTTGTAAATGTCCTGAAAGCCGATATACATAAACAGTAGCAGCCACTGAAACAACACATCATAATTATTATTACTGATTCTACATAAAATAAGCCTTAATAGCATTTAACCTTTTATCCCTTCTTTCCATATTCCAGTTTTTTCTTCCTAATCAAATTTCATCGCGTAAAGACAATATCATGGCCCTCCACCGCCAAGGCTTTAATCTCATTTGCATGAAACCTTTTAGTACCTTTTTACCCTTACGCACAGCTTTTGCCATCCACCAGTATTTGCCTCAGTCATCATCATCTTGCTTTGGTTTTTAGTCCTTGGTATTGTTCGTTGGTCAGTCAGGAAATTTCACTTTACAGTTTACAGTCATTTGTCAACCATGATAAGCTAATTGGCAGTGTGGGCCATTCGGCAAAGTAACAGAATATGTCGGGGCGGATTGTTACATACATGTATAGTAGTGCTCAGGGTAAGTCTGACCAAATGATTGATTGAATATGGTTGACAATGCTTCATTAAGGCTTTCACTGTCCATGCAGCTGCGTCTACAATTGATGAGATTGTGTCGTAATGCCAATGATCTCTGCTTCGGAGGATAGCAGATCTAGTGGCAACGATGCTCTGCAGAAGCTCAGATGCTAGAGCTTCGATTCAAAGGTTGTGTCTTAGTCTCAGGGTGTCCCTCTGAGGGGGCATGATCCTGTTTGTTATCTCTCATCTCCTCTTAGTAGCATGGCTTGTCTCTGATTGCTTTAGGGAGATTTCTTGTTCCCTCCTGTCTCATCAGTGTCTCTCTGTGTGACTTAAGGTGCTACATTATCTCCCCTTCGGTCCCTGCAGTCTCAATGTGCTGTACAAGGTGACTGAGACTTATCACTGACAGCTTTGGATCACTTGACTTGTGATGCTACTTGGTACAAATCAGACTTGTTGGCTTCATAAAGACATTTACTATTTTAAAAAAAGATTTAATTTATGTTTCATAGGAGCTTCATTGAGATTTTCATTTATTTATTGTTTTCTGATGTTTATTTAGCTGCATCTGCAATTTACAAGATTTTGGCTAGATAACAATGCTCTCTGCTTCGGCCGCTGGCAGATCAACATCTCTGATGAAAATTATGCTCCGCCAGAGCCCAGATACTGGAGGTCAGATGCAGAGGTTACGCTGTAGTCTCCGGGTGTCTCTCTCATCACCCTGTTTTTTATCTCTCATCTCATCATAGTATGGCTTGTCTCTGACTGCCTCAGGGAGATTAGTGATCCCCAGTGTCTCAGAGTGTCTATCTGAGTAACTTTAGGTGCTTCATTATGTCTCTATTTGGTTCTCTGTGACTCAATGTGGCGAAACAAGGCAAGTAAGACCTATAGCAGACAGCTTTGGATTACTTGACTTGTGATACTACTTTGCCTAAATCAGACTTGTTGGCTTCAGGAAAATGTTTACTATTTCTTAGAAGATTGAATGTTTGTTTCAGAGGAGCTTCATGGAGATTTGCATTTATTTATTGTTTACTGATGTTTGTTTACTTGTTTGTTTGTTTCAGAAGAGGAGCTGGATGGGGAGTCGGGGGATGAGAGCAGCAGTGAGACCAGCGAAGAGGATGAAGCGTCTACTGATGATGAGGGGTGTGTAGAATTTATATTAAATATAGAATTACGAGAGAAAAGACACAATGTATCAGATTATCTGGTGCATTACATAGTTTTGAGGTCCCAGAACCTGACGTGACAAAGGGCGGAGGAAGTAAGCCAAAACAAACCAGAGTTAGGTGCAAGGAGGTGTGAGACTTAGGACTCACATGTGATATTTTAAAGGCCCTTAAGGATTTCAAACCTTCCATCTCCTCCCACTATGTTAAAAGGTAGCTTTGGCTGTCATATACATTGTTTCTTTTGTTGGGCAAGTAAACTTGACAACAAATTGCAGCTTGACCTATGATGAGTTTGTATGATTTATCTCATAGCCTACTAAGGGCCACTTTAGAAGCAGGAATTTTTATGTTGCCTGGCAATGAATGCGTTTCACCTCTTTGTCACTTAGTTTACTGCACCTGTTGGTTGGCACGCTGGAAAGCTCATGATACCCAAAAGTGCTATTGATGAGTGCACTTTGGGAGGGCTTGCTCGGTTGGTAGGGCACTGAGATGCAGATTGCTAAATCCAGGGTTTGATTCCTGGCATGGCCGGGTCAACTGGACCTATGTTGGTTAGCTGTTTCAATCATCCTTTGCTTCATTCCTGTCTTAATAAGCCTACCAAGTGCATAACTGCAGGATGTAAAGCCCCAATCACTATAATATATGAATTGTATGATTTATCTGTGAGATATCTCTGTGCTGCATGTCGTATCTCAAATATCTGCTATTAAGACTATGAACATGTTTTTTATAGTGTGGAACTGACGACCAGTGAGGCCTCCAGCTCAAGTAGTGAAGAGGAAGATGAAGAAGAAGAAGAAGAAGAAGAAAGTACAATCCAGGATGAGCATAAAGTATGACAGATTGGAAGTGTGTGGACTCTTGAAAATACTGGTTGAGAAGACTGTTGGAGTGCAGCTGTGTGGAAGCTGTTATTTTGTAGCACAGGGAAGTTGATGAACGTGGAAATACCAATTAGTGATTATATACATGTCGGTGTCCCTGGTGGAGGAATTGGAATTATACTTCACTTTCAGTGGTGAACTGATGATTCTTTGACGGGAACACCTGTCTGACTTTCGTGGAGCTGATGATGAAATGTAATATTAGATATACGTATAGATTTGCTGAAGAGTCTTGCAATAAGAAAGCATGATATATGGTCAGGGAATGAAACAATTTGAAGGTATGTACAGATGTATCTGTCTTCTGACTGATTGTAAGATGTGATATCCAGAAGTATAAAGTTGCATTGTTAAGATTGTCACACCTGCCTGCTAGTTGTTTGGCTGAAACAGTAAAATACAAAAGTCTACATAAAATTGAGGATAAGGATAGCAATTAAAAATTCATAGTTTAGTTTCTGATGGTTGCAACTGATGTGTGGCATGATTTTAATTTTTAAAAAAGCCTGTATTTGTATGACAATGTGATCAATGGTTATGACAACACTGTTGACATCCTGTTTTGCTGTCATCAAAAGGTTGAGAAAACTTTCAACTAAAAAAATAAGGTGAATATTGCCAAGAAATGATTGATGAGTTGCAAAGAAAATTCTGTACTGCGTGAAGGTCGAAGAATGCTGTTAATTTATGAACATTTTGCAATTGCAAGGGCTTGTCATAGATTGCCAAAATTGGGAAATTGCGCTCTTCATGTTTTTACCAAGAAGCCATCTGAAGATCTACAACATGGATCTATGGGGTGGGGGGCAGACCCCCTAGACCTCGAGATGAGACAACATTTTGAAGAAAATACTCTACGACTTTGACTCACAAATTCACCCCATGTTTGGATCCGCTACTGTGAATGACGGTATTCTTGGAAGTTGTTTAGTGTGTTTGGGAAATATTGCCCTGGAATTTAATTCTGCTCTCCAGATTTTGGTTTGTGTCATTTGTTAATGTTAAGTTATGTCATCATTCATCCTTTGTAACATCGTGTTTTACGTGTTTTACGTTTTTCCCACCTCCCGAGTCTATTGCATCACCGACTTTTTGGCCTTGATACATGTTGTTTCAGCTTTGTGATATTTAAACTGTAGTTGCACCAAGTGAATACACTCTAAAAAATGTCGGGACAAAATTGGTTTTTTAGATTCAAAATGGTTTTTTGAAAAACCAAATTTCAATGCAAAACCAAAATGGATTTTTAAAAAAATCCATTTTGGTTTTTTGCATTGAAATTTGGTTTTTCAAAAAACCATTTTGAATCTAAAAAACCAATTTTGTCTGGAATTTTTTAGAGTGTATATACGAAACGTGCAATATATCTTATCCAGGGGTGCCGGAAGGAAAGGAAGGCGGCAGGGGCAGTCGGTCGAGAAAGGGCAGACCTAATTTGCGAGACAAAAATTTACAGGGCGGCAATGATAATTTTGAATACATACTTATAGAGTTTTGCCTGAATTCACCGTAAATTAAGGCCTAATAATGTTTTTTCTTGGAGATGAAAAGGGCAATCTTGCCCCCCTTGCCCCTCCTGGTCAGGGGCAGCAGGGGCAATTTCCCCCCCCCCCCCTGCCCCCCTGTTCCGGCACCCTTGATCTTATCTGTGTAAGACCTTAGGATCAAAGCTGGAATGTACATGAACCATCATATTACAAACATGGACCCTTTGTACAAACTCCAAATAGTTTTAAAGACAAGTGTTCTGAAATATTTCTGTTATTTAAGACTTAGAATCTCATAATTTTCATGTAGATATTGTGGTTGCATTGTTGCTTTTTGTCTGATGATTATTCATACATGTATAGTACATTTCATACTTGTATTAAAAAATACTGTGATAACAATTTCCTTGCTGTTATTTGTATCGATGTGTAAAACAATATTGTGTTTGTGTTGAATGTGTTTGGAAATAAATGATTAAGAAAAATGAGTGTTTTTCGGTTTGCCTGTGAGTTATCATTACATACCTGATTTAAGTCATGAATACAGCTCCCTGCTCCAGCGTTAAAATGGAAAACGAGAAGAGTGACCTTTGATAATTTCGACCTGTCTATTAAAAGTTAGCTAAAAGATAAAACTGCACTGAAAGCGGAATTTAAGGCCTCATGGCAGGATACACCCCCACTCCCTTTTGTTATTCCCGTAATATAAGCTACCCCCCATTTTACCCCCACTTTGCCCCTTCTTCTCCCACTTACCCCCTTTTCTCCCCCCACTTGCCCCCCTTGCCACCCACTAGCCCCTGCTTACCCTTCACTTGCCACTTGCCTCCCGCTAGCCCCCCGGTTACCCCCACTTACCCAATCTTGCGCCCCACTTGCCCCGCTTTCCCCACATAACCTCCTCATTCAAAAATGTACCTCTACATCAAAGAGATAGAGAGTGACCATTATTATACCTTCTACAAGAAATGAACTTTCTGCTCTCCTTTGTACGATTTCTCACTGCCTTACTGCTTCAGCCAAGCTTTCACTGTTCATGCAGGCATGATGCAGCTGCATCTAAAATTGATGAGATTGTGTCACAATGCCCTTGAAATTATAATAGTTTTGGTTCAGAGTAAAGTACCTTTTTGATAACTTATTGCACAAAATTATTGTTTTCACTTGTTTTGCTATAAACTACTTGTGTTTCTATTACACAGGCTTCTGTCTTGTGAATTTTTGGCTCATGTCCAAAATGGATTAACGTTCAGTTCTGATTTTCATGTTCATAAGTGGCAAGAACATTCTGAACAGATATCCTAACAATATATTCATATACAATTATACATGTACAAAAGCTACATATATGGAGCTTTAAATTTCTTTTCATTAAAATTGCAAGCGCTCTGGTGAAGTCCAGGTAGTTATTTCTAAATCATACATTGATTATATGGTCTTAGTTTAATTTTGTGTAAAAAAAAAAAAAGACATTGTGCAGTGTTCAGAGCCCTCCAACACATTGTAATTTGCCCATGTATTGTCTGAAGCACATGGATTTTCACAAGTAGCACAATTCCCTTCTCAAGTCTCCATGCATATATAGGCCTCATGACAGGATACACCCCCCAAACCCTCTCATAAACTCGGCACCCTCAACTTAACCTCTTTTACCCTCAACTTACCCCTTTTCACTTCCGCCACCCTCAAATACCCTCAGCTTCCCTCAACTACCCTCAACTTAACTCAAGTAACCTCAACTAAACTAAACTAAGCTCAACTTACCTCAACTAAACTCACCTCCCCTCAACTAAACTCACCTCCCCTCAACTAAACTCGCTTCCCCTCAACTAAACTCAGCTGCCCTCAAGTAAACTCGGCTGCCCTCAAGTAAACTCGCCTCCCCTCAACTAAACTCGCCTCCCCTCAACTAAACTCGCTCTCCTCAAGTTAACTCGGCTGCCCTCAAGTAAACTCGCCTCCCCTCAACTAAACTCAGCTCCCCTGGAATAAACTCACATCCCCTCGCCTCCCCTCAAACGAACTCGCCTCCCCTCAACCACATTCGCCATCCCTCAACTACCCGCAGTTACCCCATGATAAAACAGTGGTAACCCCAGGGGTTTGAGGGTGTATCCTGCCATGAGGCCTACCATATGGGTATGGTGGTATTTTGAGATTTACTCCCACTTGTCCTCAGTACCCACAAGTGGTCTTATTTATACCCCATATTGTAACTCAAAAGCATAGGCGCATCGGGCGCATGATTCTTGGGGGGGGGGGGGGGAGCGATATTTGCCCGAATTAAAAGATTTAAATTTTTAAATACCATTTCAAATGAAATTGCCTGGAAGTCACTAATTTTCAATGTTTTTTATTTAATCATCTGCCCGAATTCTTTAGCCTTTTTGGCCGAATCTCACTGTTTCCCAAACTGCCCCCCCCTCTCCAGTACGCCTATGCTCAAAAGAAAGCTGAACTTCACTCTGATGATCAATACTCAACAGTGACCTCAGTTTGAGTAAAGTGATTTTCATCTTCTCAAGTTAATTGTTTACATTATTTTTTGCAATGAATAAAGATTCTTACGTTGTTACAATAGGATAATAAAGTTCACAAAATTGCAAGTAGAAAAGAAATTATATCCCACTTAGACTTGCAATGACATTCTGTAACTACTACAGACAATGTCTGCTACTACAACTGCCTTGCACTCCATGCCAATTTTTAAATTGGTAGAAATTTGCTGAGTGTGATGTCATGAATACAGTTTTACAAAGATTTTTTTATGAATACAGACTACAAATTGTAGTATGGATTACAAAACATTGAATTTCATGCGAGTACATTTGCTTTGGAGTTCTGAACCCAAAGAATCTACCGAAGTGTGTTTAGGAGCACATGAAATAACTTTTAAACAGTTGTTACCCATGAAAATGCTTTACTTTGACCTATAGACATGCAAAACATGATTCATCTGTTACTACACTGAAAAAACACTTTGTGTAAAATAGCAGACAAAATCTATGTGTAAAATTGGCTTTGTGTATTCCAGTCAAAATAATGTGTGAAACAGACAAACATTGTTGTAAAACAGCATAAAGCACACTGTTGATCCAGCAACTTCTAATTTGTCTGATATTTCACACAAAATTTCACACAAAATATTGGGTACTTTTGCTTGGAACGAGACTAATCTTCTTTGTAAATGTTTTGTTTTGTTGGCCAACATGGCAAACAATTAAACTGGATCAAAACTGACCTCGTTTAGATTTTAAAGTCATCAAGCTTCACTTAAGAAGTGTACTGACTCAGACTGACTACATATTTGCTGGAGCTGACTGAAATATGTAAAGGTAAGTTAAAGATTTGCTTTAATTATTTTTGATTGCATGCATGAACCAAATGTGATATATACGGATTTTAAGTGGAAAATTGACTATTATTACAATGCTCAGATACCAAGTTAAGGTGACAGATACTTCCAAGTTAATAGCATGACATGAGTCAAATATAGGCCATTACAAAGGGCTAATTCATGTCTCAAAAATATGGCATTGAAAATTCATGTATGAAATTATGTGAGATAAAGTTCATTTGTTTATTTCTAAGAAAAGGTAATTAATTATAAAATTTTGTTGATTATTAGCTGGAAGACTGCGTCTATATACTTATTTGCTAATTTATATGTTGCTTTGAAAACAATGGAATTACTGGGGCTATAGGAGTATAGGTGTAGAGTGGTTAGGACAGTTGTAGAACTTTGGAATATATTGGGATAGTTTTTTCTTAAATAGGCAGTCAGTTTGGTTTAGGTTTAGTGTACAGATACTGGACACTGGTCATGCTTGGAACAGTTGATGTTTGAGACAGTTGAGGGTAGGTTTAGGGTTAGTGCATAGATGTTGGACCTTGGTCATGCTTGGGATAGTTGCTGTTTGGGAAACTTAAGCCTTAAGGACAGGTAAAGGGTTAGTGCATAGATGTTGGACATTGGTGCTTGGGATAGTTGATAGGTTTAGGGTTAGTGCATATCGTATGGATGTTGGACATTGGTCATGTTTGGTGGACATTGATCATGTTTGGTGGACATTGATCATGTTTGGTTGACATTGATGATGGGTACAGGGCTAGTGCATAGATATCGGGCTAAAGCCATCTCTATGTGTAGTATGTTTGGAACAGTTGGGAATGGTACATTCAGGTGTAGGAGCCAGGGGCTGGGGGGGGGGGCTGCAGCCCCCCAAAAATAAAATTTTGAAATATAAATTTTTCAGGTGGTTTCGGGCTGAATATTTTGTGAACTTACATTTTAGGGCAATTATGAGGATATTTTTTGGGCAGACCCCCAAAATGTATTGACCTCCGGTGCCTATGGACCGTACTTAGGTTACGATTGGGATGGTAGTAGTGAGTGTGGTACATGTGGACATGGTTCATTACATGTACATGTATGATGTAAGTGAGGGCTTGTAATTCTCGGAGATACAGTACTCTGAAATTGAAGGAGATGGGAAATGGGCAGGGTTATAAAAGCATTACAATTGTCCTGTGTGCTCATTAAAGAGTCTAGAGTGCATTTTTTTAAATAATGTGTGTGTTTGTAGTAGAATATTGTGAGCACCAGTCTTTGCTGCTGATCACTTGATACATCAGTCATACGTTACTAAAGCCTTGATTTTGCTCTTTGTTTATGAATTTCTACTCATGCAAAGACAGTAGTAGGACAACTTCAGTTTTGTTTCTGTCTGGATTCAATACTTGTAATTGTTTATTTCAGAGTGACAACAATTTCTCAACTACTTGGCCAGACGTTTCGATAATTTTGCTGGGAAATGGGAGAAAATGGCACCAGCACTGCTGTCAAAGCTACACCAAAACCTCAACAATAGAATGAAAGAGATGATCTTAAAATTGCAAATGATGGAATTGATTTATAAGCAGGTAAGAAAGGAGCACATCGCAAAGAATTAGGAAGGTGGCTATAACTATTTATTCTTTTACATAATAGAGTTACAACACAACATTTATAATGCTTGGCCACCTTTATCTTTTTTATATCACAACTATGCCAATTGCAGATGTTTTATACAAGATTAATTTTACTAATTGGATAACTCAACATAGTGTATTTTGTAAATTAAATATATTTTTTGAGTGAACAACTGATAAAGACACACAAGACTGGAGTATGTATATGGCACTTGTTAGACAAAAATTGAAAATAATATTGTGTATATTTTCAAATATGGTCAATAAATACTAATACATTTCGAATTATGCTATATATCTGTTGATTTTCTCTATACACACAAATCTAGTTTACCTTATTGGTATAGTTGCAGAATCTTATTTGGTAAATCATCTTCTTTCCTCATTAAATGGTCAGCTTTTTTTTTTTGCAGACGTTGTGGCAAAGATGGCAACTTACAGAGACCATGGAATATTTTGTGGATTTCAAACTAGTAAGTTTGTATTTTGTTATTATATTTCTTGGTGTATAACTATAATAAGACCCAATGGTTACAATGTTTTTTGGTGTTTAAGATGTGCCCAACGACAACTTACAACAATCTTCTGATGTTGCAAATGTTAATTTTGGCTGATGTTGTGTAG
Source organism: Platynereis dumerilii (assembly GCA_026936325.1). Lineage (NCBI taxonomy): Eukaryota > Metazoa > Annelida > Polychaeta > Phyllodocida > Nereididae > Platynereis > Platynereis dumerilii. The sequence goes on from JAPTHN010000030.1 coordinate 3,147,671, forward strand.
CGACAAGTTTAGCCACAAATTATATTGGTAACATTGTAGTGGTTACTCAAGAAAAACAGTTTAATTAATAAATTACAAAATCACATGAGTGGGTACAGAGGACTCAAGATCTCTTCATGAGTGGGGCTGCATATCAAAATAACATCGTACAAACATTCGGTCTTATTCTTGCCCAATTATACAATTCACAAGAGAGCTAAATTTCGCTCAGATGATCTATACTAGTCAGTTGAATTTGCCTAGACATGATTTCCCAAAGGTAAACAATGCAGTAACACCACCAACATAACTCTTCATGCAAAAAGAACCACTGGGTATACAACAATATATACTGCATGGTTTGTATACACTACTTCTTCATGTGGTATTGCAAAACAAACTGGGTTGTAATCTATTTGCTTGCGAAAGTTTATATTATGCTCTACTTGCATGAAAATGACTGACAAATAACAAAGTAAGGATCAATACATACTAACATGAATGGTGTAATTCCCTTTTTCTTTTCTTTATCTATTACTATTCAGGTGGGACCAAGCATGGACGAGTATGTTGAGAAAGATTCCTTTAGCAAAGGAGGTGTCACATGGTAGCAACAATTTCCTGCTCTTCGCAGCTGCAGCATTGTCGAAGCGCAGCAGTATAATACATGAACTACTTGAATTGGAAAACATTATTTATGACTTGCCCATTAAAATTAAGGACATTTTTATTCAGGGATGGGTATGTAGACCAACCATAATTAGAAACTTTATTTGATTTGTGCATTCATATTGTGAAAGAACTATGCAAATATCTTGTTGATTTATACAAAAAATACATATTGACTCTTTTCTAAGCACATGATTAATATTACCTCAAGTACTGTACACTGTATCATTATTTGCTATTTTTTAATTAAACATTCATATAATCAATGGAAATCTTGTTTTGGTTATCATTGCATTTTGGAGAATGAAATATACCTTGTTTATCTATATCGAAAGGGTTAAGGATTCATTGACTGCGCATAGATTTACTAATTGTTAATTCAGACAATGATCTGCGCTGAAATGGACAAAATTCTGAACAAAGGCCATGTTATTTTAAACAACGGCATGTGTTGAAATAGACACAATTCTGAACAAAGGCTATGTTATTATACACAAGGGCATGTGCTGGAACAGACAAAATTCTGAACAATGGCTATGTTATTTTAAACAAGGGCATGTGCTGAAATAGACAAAATTCTGAACAAAGGCTATGTTATTATGCACAAGGGCACGTGCTGGAACAGACAAAATTCTGAACAAATACATTGTTACCTCAGACAATGATCTGTGCTGAAATAGACAAACATCTAAACAAAGTCAATGCTAAATCAAGCAATGGTCTGTGTCAAAACAGACAAAACTCCAAACAAAGTCTATTTTGCAAGAGACAAATATCTATCATAAAATTAACACATATTTTAACAGTTCTGATGTGTAAAGCAGACAAAATATAGTGTTGGTTTACACACAATTTTTTAGACAAAATGATTGTCTAAAAAATCACACATTTCATTTTGTCTGGAACAGACAAGACTTTGGACGGACACCAGCTAACATGCGATTTTGTGTAAATCCAGACAAAATTTGTCTATATTTAGACAAAGTGTTTTTTCAGTGTAAAGTTGAGGCTCTCACATTTTTAAACTTCTTGATATTTTCCTTTTCTGTTTTTATTCATTTATCCAGGCACTCCTTTAGTACTCCATTGTTCTCACAGAGTAGAGACAAAAGTTTGTAAAAGTTTCATGGCTTCACTTGATAGCCCCAAGCAATTGTATTGTACGTGCCTGATCTTACTATACACAGATGACACTGAATAAGTAGTCTTTTTCTGGAAACTTTATGGCAGGTCACCTTATCTTCACTACAAATAACTTATGACATAATATATTCCCCGTATTTCAGATTTGAATCATTTCTCACTTGGTATACATGCATGTGCCTTGCCAACGAGTTGCTTTTTACATTCGTTGAAACCTTACACTAAATCTTTAGAAGTATTCTTCATGGTCTTTATGAATTGGATATGTCATGTATTGAATGTTGGACAATCCCAAATCTCTGCTGTCTTTTGAGATAACAAGTGCAAGAATCATCTCCACGCTTTGCATGTCATGTCACAGATGATTGCTTACATTCCGTGCAATTGTATTCTTTATATTTTTTAAATAGTTGAGGTTTTTTCAACTTTTACAATGTGTTAGCCGATGCTTCATTTTCCATGATTGTATTGTATTCTCTGTAAATATGTAGCTGTAAGAAAAAGTTTTTAATGTGTAAGTAGAAATAGCACCAAAGCTTTTCCTGCATAGATTGTATTACCATTTACAAAACACCATTCTAATGTTACACACATTTTTGTTATAGACATAGCGCATGCAAATGTGTATTTTGAAAGAAACTTAATTATGAACAGAAAAAAATAGATGAAATGCACAAAGTAGCGGAGAAGGTAATAAAAGCTTTCATGCACTTAAGATTATGGCCTTAGTGGGAGACAGACATGCTAATGTGTCTTGTAGCAAAGAAATTTGATTATGCTGAGTAAAAAGTACATGAAAGTAAGATAGGAAAGAGAACGAAACATCCTGTGTGCAGTGGCGTCACTAAGGGGGGGGGGGTGGCTAGGTGGGCTGAGCCCCCCAAATGGAACATTCAGCCCCCCCCCCAAAAACAGCTTGGGCAAAGTAAAAAAATTGCTTATATGATAATCCAGAGTGCATTAAAAGACACTGTACATATATAATATTTTGCTGTCCATGTGTCGCTATTTTGGCTGTCCATCTACTTAGCATGTGTGCATAGATCCGCTTCAACTCTCCGAGCCTGTGACGACGCTTCAAAACTTCGGGGCTTCAGCATCCCCAAACTTCAATTTCTAGTGACGCCACTGCCTGTGTGAGGATGTGCATGCACTTATCATGGTATGTATCATTGTGTACTTTAAAGCAGGTAGATTTGCTACATTGAATGGAAAAAAAAATTTTACTTTGTGACTTACAAGTATGATACTGATGGTGCGTCATGATCACACTAATACTTTCAATAGCACTTGATTTTACTTTTTAAACTAGAGACACAGTTCAGGAAACTAGTTATAGGCCTTTAGTATGACTATGGAAATGGGACTGTTATGTAATTATAGCAGGACTCTTTATAAATGTAGGCATGTTCTTACAGGCGATTTCATTACCATGCGATTCTTGTCAGTCACACTTGGCTGTGAGGAATCAATGCTAAACAAGCAGTTACTACGTGTGATAAATCAAATGTGTGACGTTCTGTTGCTTCTAAACCAATCAGATTAACTAAAAATGTCATGTATTTGGTGGGTTAGAACCCAAGAATCGTGTACTAATGAAATCACCTGTAATGGCTGTTGGGCTAAATCTTTACTGTCTCATTGTCATATTGTACTCTAAATTGTAGTAAATACTCAAAACCATAGCTCAGAGTTAGAATAGTCACTATAAATGAAAAGAAAGAAGAATATGATATTACACATAAAGAGTTACAGGCATGATGAAGTAAAGAAAAGCATAGAAATTTACTACCACATTGAAGACAATACAACATCATCTGAATACTAAATATGCATAATGAAATCAACAGGATAAGATATATCACACATAATTATTATCTTTTAAATAATACTTATCATCAGCTTAACTTCTTTTGAAATTATGTTATGTCGAAGGACAGGTGAATTTTTTTACCAGGAAGGAGATTACAAAAACTTTTCGCCAACAAACAGAAAATTAGATGACATCCATGTCCCTACATATATCACACAGAATCATGCCTGTTGCTCCAAGGAAGAGATTAAGTTACACACCCTGCCTTGAGCACCACCTACTTGTAAGATGGCATAATTTGTAACTAAGAAGCAATTACACCTACTTTTCTCAGATGAAGAACTCAAAAGACAAAAGGTTGGATGGGTTGATTGGTGGTTGCTAAAAGCCACATGTATAAAACAATAATGGGTTTGCGAAGCAATAATAGGCTTATTAGGATTTGGGTTGTAGTGTCCAGTCACCTGCTCATGATTTCAGGCTATAACACCATAGTTACTGAAGATTTTGATGTATATCAGTGATGAGGTAGTGTATATAATGAGTCAGTTGGGCAGTTTAATAAGCAATTATTACATATACAATTACAAGAGAAAAAAAATATATAACAAATTGTCTTGTGGATTACAAAGTGTTGAGATCCCAGAACCTGGCTTGACAAAGGGCAGGGGAAGTAAACCAAAACTAACCAGAGTCAGGTGTAAAGAGGTGTGAGACTTAGGACTCACGTGTGATGTTAAGGCCTTTAAGGACGTTCAACCTTCCATCTCCTCCCACACAACCCTATGCCTCGGTGGTCCAACGTGGGCCCAGCGTCAGTCCGATGTCAGCAGCATCGGACCAGCTTGTGGTCAACGTTGGAACGCCGAGGCATGCTGATAGGGTAAGACCCTGGAATGGAAATCTAAGAACTAGAGCTTCTGGGTAGAGACCTGACTGTCACAAAACGAGTACTACATGCCATCACCGGAAGAGGAATCTCTCCTTTCATGATCTACTAAAGATTAAAGCTCAGAATGAAATACATTCAAGTTTGACCTTTATGACTAAAACGTCACATTGGGTCACAGAACATATTGTCTTCACAAAGATACTTACTCAGATACTGCTGTAATTATTAGATATTGCTGTAATTACAATAATACCCTCACAAATAATCAGCGTCGCTATACAGGGTGTCTACAGAAAAAGAGGACAGTCAACATAATTGGATTTGTTTGCATTTAATTTTGTGCCAAGCATTGTTATTCAACAAAACATGATTTGTATATGAACAGTATATTCAGAACAGTTAAATTACCCATTATTCGCATTCCTTGCCGTGGTCACTTTCTGCAGATGAGACATAAATGATGCAAAAGCGTGTTTGATGCTCTCCATGAACATTTTGCCCCACGCAGACATAACAGAGGCCTTTAACTTTAATGCGAGGGTTGGGATAACTTGCTGGATTCTGTCTCCCTATTTGCCCGTACTGAATAATCCACTGGGTCCAGCTCAGGATATAAGGGGTGGCACTATACCTAACTTAGGAGGCTTGTTTTGAGGCGCTCCTGAGTCTTCTTTGCAGTATGAACAGATGCTACACCTTGCAGGAAGATGATTTTGCCATCAAAAGAGTTTCTCGTCTGACGCCATGCCACCCCAAACTATTTCGGAATGTTATTATAAACATTTACATTGATTCCAGCAATCTGTTCGATGATTATTTGAGACCATTTTTGTGATTTTCTTGTCATCAGATGACTCCATGTTGAACACCGAGTGTTAGGTCCTGAATTGAATTATCGGCAGCTTGAGCATCGGCAAATGTCCCACTACTCACGCATGAATCATTCCTTATCTCACAGGCACCATAAATGGTGAAAAATTTCTCATCAACAATGAGGAAACAGGACGATCTTTTTCAGCTTAGAGCAATGGAAGCACTTTTGCATATCGTGCTTGCATTTTGCCTTTATGAGGTGATCAAATTCAAAAGTAAACATATTTGCAATAGACCTAATATGGCTGACTATCAAATCCAGTCTTATGTTAGACTTATCACCAAATTCTGAACTTATGTGAGTGTGAAAAAGAAGAAAAGTGACTGTCCTCTTTTTCTGTAGACACCCTGTAGGACATTCTTAGATACCACATAAATTTCAATAACTGTAAATGATTGCAGTGTGAGCATTAAGTACAAAAAGGAAGATGGCAAAATTTCACCTTTTACTGAATAACCTTTCACATCAAAAAAGCCTGTAGCCATTAAAGTACAGATCTTGCATGTCTGAGGTGCACAAACCTTTTTGTTTCTCAATCCGCTTACCTGTGTAGGTAAGATGCATGGGCATACAATGCATCAGAAAAGTAATAGATACCTACAGATATATTAAGGTGTTTCTGAAATCATCACCAGATTTGTATTTTGAAAAAGCATGCCACGCTCTAATTAATCTAACCTTAGTCTAATCAGACTATGTAATTATATCATGGTTCTTGCTGTGAAATTCGGAAGCTAATATTTTCAGGGAAAAACAACAATAAGGCAGGGAGAAACACAAATGATTATCATCAAAGATATATAATTTCTCATTTACTTGAACATTGTATCGAGCGTATTTCCTGGAAGCCGATACACATAGGAAACGGGAATGGCAGAAATACAACCAAGAGCAGGTACCACTAATCTAACTAAACCGAATAAAATACCTATTTTGCTTATGCCAAAAGTCCCACCAGGGGCGCAATCATTCATACATGCATGTGGCTACACCTGTGGGTGGACTTCTGTGGCAAAAACAAACATGGCTGCCGGCCAAAATCACAGCAACCCAGCTACAATGTAATAAATGTATTACAGGTGTTGAAGTGGTTATATTTATTGATTTAAGCAAACATCTGACAAGTTTAGGGGGGGGGGGGTCTTTGAATGTTGGGAAAGGATGAGCATTGGCCATGGTGTGGTGTGTGAGATGTTTGATGGACACTATGAAAGGGAGACTGAAACTAGATCCCACCATCGCATAGCTTGGGGTATAATTACACATCATATTAAAACTGATTCTACAATGTATGTCCCATAAACTAACCCCTAATAGCATTAGACCTTTAATCCCTTCTTTCCATTTCAGCCTTTTTTCCAAATCAAATTTCGTTGTGAAAAGATAATAGCATGTCCCTCCATTACCAAGGCTATAATCTCATTTGCATGAAACCTTTTTGTTCCTTGTGGTCCTTTTTTGGGCATTCACTGGATGCTGATGATTCTCCTGCATCATCAGCATTATGAATCACAAAGTGCAGTTTTCCAGTTGTTCTGGCATTCCACATAAGAAGTTGACCAGCTGTAAGTGAAAGACTGGTATGGGAGACCGGGGCTGGTTGTCACAGGGGCAGGTTGTCACATTTTTTATTGCACTAAACTATGGAGTCACACAGCACAACCTATCATTGTTTACTGCTTTTATAACCCACTGGAGTCTTTTTGAAAAATCTTTACCCCTGGTAGGGAGTCATATAGGCACAAGGTCTGTTAAAAATTTCCTGTCACAAAAAGTAAATTTTTGACGGCAACTTGCATGTCATCCTACTATCAAATAGTTGTTGAAAAAGGTACAGTTCATACACTTACCACGTAAACATTTCTTTAAATCATCATTAGAACAAATAGTGAACATTTTGATAGCAACGGCCTTGGTCACCCGTTTTTGGAATTTTCATCAATCGGGGCAGGTTGTCACAAAAAGGCGGGGCAGGTTGTCACACTTTTTGTAGCTGGTTGTAACCTAATAGGACCAGGCTTTTAAACCAAGAAACTAACACAAATACCAATTTTTTGCTTTATACATGCCATTGATGACTGAAGATGTATGCAGATATTGAATTGTGTTTAAATAAATCGATTTCAAATTTATAAATAAAATTTTCAAAAAAAAATCATAAAAATCCTACTCCAGATCAGAATGCTTTTCTGCTGATTTTCTGCTGATTGGCAAGCCTTCATTTGTAGCATCCTTGTACACAGAAGCGTGTTTGTTAAGGTCATCATTGGGCAAGTAAAGGATTCCAAAATAACCTTTCTTGGTCAAGATCGGCCCTACAGAGTTCCACTTCCTGCATTCGACCTCATAACCAAAAGTGTGACAACCTGCCCCGAGAGTGACAACTTGCCCCGAAAGTGTGACAACCTGCCCCGAATTCTGAATTTAAAAAAAAGTCCAATAGGACAACAAGATTTCGAATGATATAGGTATATATTCACTAGATAGGTTTTAGTCACTCCTCTATTGCCATTCACACAGAATGGAAGTGCTCCTGCATGCTTTATAACAGAAATAGCAGCATGTTTAAGTTTTACACATGTGACAACCTGCCCATGTGACAACCAGCCCCGGTCTCCCCTATAGGTAGCCGGCAGAATTCAGAGTCACAGTGGGAGTAGGGGAGACCGGGGTTAGTTGAATCGCCAATTTTTTGTCGCGTTCTACTGCGCTTATGGTAGAAGATACAGGTACAATATTTTAGCAAGTGCTATCTACAGTATTCACCTCAACATTCCATGGAACAGCTTTGTCTAAAATATTGACAAGTTCTCACCATGAGCTTGAAAACACCACAAGACCAAGTGTTTCAACTAACCCCGGGGCCGGTGTTAGTTGAAACACCATATGGGGTTAGTTGAATCATTGAGAATAAACTAGCAAAAATCATATTTACTGATAAAATTTGTTCAATAAACATTTATAATACAACAACTGATTCCTAAATAGCAATTAGGTTTAACATTAGGAATTATGTATTTCAGAATTTAATACAAAACGTATAAAAAGCAGCAATATCAAACTTGAAAGAAAATTTTGAAATCTTTGGAAATAATGAGATGGTTGTGCAGTATGAAAAGTAATTCAGACAGTGATGCTAACTGAGAAGAAAAATCCTTTTAAGGAGACAAGTCAATGCGTAAATGGCTTTTTGGATTCTGTCTCTTTCCTGCATTGTATTAAGGTGAGAACACTTCATTACAATGTCAGCAAATGGCCGGCTTTGCTGCTGGTAATAACTTGGTTATTGAAACGACTAGTGCAAAAGCCTCTATTTTTCTGCTTTAAGACACTGATATTGCATAAATAAATAATATATTGTTGCCTGAAGAATATAGGGGAGAGCGGGGCACAGTGGGACACTTTTTTTTATTTTCAAGTGTTCCAAAATGTTGACAGCAACGAGTTAAATGAGACCAGGTCCACATTATTGATAATGAGTCATTAATGACGTTGGGTATATTGTGTAGTAGTTTCAGGTTCCTACCTTTTACAGGTTTGGAGAAATTTTGAGTTATGTCTATGCTCGTTAAGTGTCTCACTGTGCCCCAAATCATACATTGACAATATGATGTAACATTGATGTTAGTTTAATTCTGTGACAAAAATCACATTGTGCGGTGTTCAGATCTCTACCACACATTGTAATTTGCACATGTATTGTCTGCAGCACAAGGATTTTCACAAGTAGCACAATTCCCATCTCAAGTCTTCTTCCGACCTCTTCATTTGATGCATGGCACGCTTTTATGCATTGTTTTTGTGGAGATAAGATCAGATTTGTAGAGCGTATTGTTGATTTCAAATCCTTGGGGATGGTGTGTGCACTGAGAGCAATTTAAAGTAACTTTGAGTCCAGTTCTAGACTATGTATTTTTCTTGGCCTACTTTCTCGAAGCTCCAATAATAATGAATGAAAGAGCACAATCCTAAAAGGAAAGCTGGGAAAAAGGAAGGACAGGTCTGCAATCTGAATAAAGTAATTACTGTATATCATAGTACCCAAGCTAGGAAGAAGTTTTTAAATAGAGAATGAACATAACAAGTACGACGAACCGAAGAGGGCACTGACCCGTGAGGCTGGAAAGCCAAGCTCAACAAAAACTTCATCTCGTCCGCTTGAGCTCAAATTTATCGCCTTTTCTTCGGCCAGGGTTTAGTTGTATACTGCCTCATGTTTTTTAGCTCTAATTCAACCTCTTGCTTTTTGAATAGGGTTCACTGCCTCACTGCTTGAGCGTCCACAGTCCATGTGGTAGTATTATAATACACTCTAAAACAATTCAGACAAAATTGGTTTTTTAGATTCAAAATGGTTTTTTGAAAAACCAAATTTTTCTTAAAACCATTTTGAATCTAAAAAACCAATTTTGTCCCCACATTTTTTAGAGTGTAAGACCAAATGGGTATGGTGGTATTTTGAGATGTACTCCCACTTGTGAAGATATCCTGAGTCCTCAGTACCCACAAGTGGTCTTATTTATACCCCATATTGTAACTCAAAAGCATAGGCGTACCGGGCGCACGATTTTTTGGGGGGGGGGGCGAGCGATATTTGCCCGAATTTAAAGATTTAAATTTAATACCATTTCAAATGAAATTGCCTCGAAATCACTAATTTTCAATTGCCCACCCCCCCACTCCGGTGCGCCTATGCTCAAAAGAAAGCTGAACTTCACTCTGATGATCAATACTCAACAGTGGCCTCAGTTTGACTGAAGTGATTTTCATCTTCTCAAGTTAATTGTTTACATTATTTTTTGCAATGAATAAATATTCTTACCTTGTAACAAAAGGATAATTAAGTTCACAAAATTGTAAGTGCAAAAGAAATTATATCCCACTTAGACTTGCAATGACATTTCGTAACTACTACAGACAAAATGTCTGCTACTACAACTGCCTTACACTCCATGCCAATTTTTAAATTGGTAGAAATTTGCTGAGTGCGATGTCATGAATACAGTTTTACAGAGAATTTTTTATGGATACAGACTACAAATTGTAGTATGGATGACAAAACATTGAATTTCATGTGAGTACATTTGCCTTGGAATTATGCACCCAAGGAATCTACTGAAGTGTATTTAGGTGCTCATGAAATAACTTTTAAACAGTTACTATACCTCTGAAAATGCTTTACTTTGACCTATAGACATGCAAAACATGATTCATATGTTACTAAAGTTGAGGCTCTCACATTTTTAAAGTTCTTGATATTTTCCTTTTCTGTTTTTATTCATTTATCCAGGCACTCCTTTAGTACTCCATTGTTCTCACAGAGTAGAGACAAAAGTTCAGAAAAGTTTCATGGTTTCGCTTGATAGCCCTAAGCAATTGTATTGTATGTGCCTGATCTTAATATATACAGATGACAATGAATAAGTAGGCCTAGTCTTTTTCTTGGAACTTCATGGCAGGTCACCTTATCTTCTCTACAAATAACTTATAACATAATATATTCCCTGTATTTCAGATTTGAATTATTTTGAGTCTCACTTGGTATGCATACATGTGCCTTGCCAATGAATTGGAAGACCATTGTCGTCAGATTCATTTCCTGTCAACAGGCAAAAATTTCACAGACAAAATGACCACCCGAACTGATGGGCCTTTGTGATTAAAGTGGTACTTAGGCATCCCTGGCTACAATATTGTGCGTCTCAGTGCTTTAATTAACTTTCATTTAACATATTTCTTCTGATAGCGGTCAACTCTTCTCACAAAAACTGGTTCTGAATATTTGACTGTACTGCCCTCTTGTGCATGGTGACAGCATCTAGGCCTACCACAATACCACAGTTGCTTGCAGGTTCATTTCATAAATAAAGACAAAACAAAGAAATTTTCTTATAATATGAATTCTGCAGTTTTAACATGTGATTTAATCTTCCCTTTTTTATACTTGACTCAATAGAAAATTAATGTGGTACAAATTAAGGAATAAACCAAGGACCCTATGCCGGCATTGCATGCTATTTTTACATTCGTTGAAACCTTACACTAAATCTCTAGAAGTATTCTTCATGGTTTTTATGAATTGGATATGTCATGAATTGAATGTGGGACAATCCCAAATCTCTGCTGTCTTTTGAGATAACATGACATTGTTCAAGAATCATCTTCACCCTTTGCATGATATGTGACAGATGATTGCTTACGTGCCATGCAATTGTATTCTTTATATTTTTTAAAATAGTTGAAGTGTTTTAAACTTTTACAATGTGTTAGCCGATGCTTCATTTTGCATGATTGTATTGTATTCTCTGTAAACATGTAGCTGTAAGAAAAAGTTTTTAATGTGTAAGTAGAAATAGCCCGAAAGCTTTTCCTGCATAGATTGTATTAAGATTTACAAAACACCATTCTAATGCTACACACATTTTTGTTATAGACATAGCGCATGTCAATGTGTATTTTGAAAGAAACTTACTTATGAACAGAAAAAAATAGATGAAATGCACAAAGTAGCGGAGAAGGTAATAAAAGCTTTCATGCACTTGAGATTATGGCCTTAGTGGGAGACAGACATGCTAATGTGCCTTGTAGCAAAGAAATTTGATTATGCTGAGTAAAAAGTACATGAATGTAAGATAGGAAAGAGGACAAAACATCCTGTGTGCAGTGGCGTCACTAAGGGGGGCTAGGGGGACTGAGCCCCCCAAATGAAACATTCAGCCCCTCCAAAAAGAGCTTGGGCAAAGTAAAAAATTGCTTATATGAAAATCCAGAGCCCATTAAAGGACACTATAAATATAATATTCTGTGTACCATGTGTCGCTATTTTGGCTGTACATCTACTTAGCATGTGTGCATAGATCCGCTTCAACTCTTCGAGCCTGTGACGACGTTTCAAAACTTCAGAGCTTCAGCATCCCCAAACTTCAATTTCTAGTGACGCCACTGCCTGTGTGAGGATGTGCATGCACTTATCGTGGTATGTATCATTGTGTACTTTAAAGCAGGTAGATTTGCTACATTGAATGAAAAAAAACAAAAACAAAATTACTTTGTGACTTACAAGTATGATACTGATGGTGTGTCATGATCACACTAATACTTTCAATAGCACTTGATTTTACTTTTTAAACTAGAGACACAGTTCAGGAAACTAGTTATAGGCATTTAGTATGACTATGGAAATGGGACTGTTATGTAATTATAGCAGCACTCTTTATAAATGTAGGCATGTTCTTAATGGCTGTGGGGCAGAATCTTTACTGTCTCATTGTCATATTGTACTCTAAATTGTAGTAAATACTCAAAACCATAGCTCAGAGTTAGTATAGTCACTATTGATGAAAGAAAAAAGAAGAATATGATATTATACATAAAGAGTTACAGGCAGGTTGAAGTAAAGAAAAGCATAGAAATTTACTACCACATTGAAGACAATACAACACCATCTGAATACCAAATATGCATATAAAATCAACAGGATTAGATATGTCACACATATTATCTTTTAAATAATAGGCCTACTTATCATCAGCTTAACTTCTTTTGAAATGATGTTACGTCGAAGGACAGGTGAATTTTTTCACATGAAGAAGATTACAAAATATTTTTGCCAACAAACAGAAAATTAGATGACATCCATGTCCCTACATATATCCCACAGAATCATGCCTGTTGCTCCAAGGAAGAGATTAAGTTACACACCCCGCCTTGAGCACCACCTACTTGTAAGATGGCCTAATTCGGGGCTAAGCAGCAATTACACCAACTTTTTTGAGATGAAGAACTCAAAAGACAAAAGGTGGGATGGGTTGATTGGTGGTTGCTAAAAGCCACATAGAACAATAATGGGCTTGTGAAGCAATTATAGGCTTGTTAGGATTTGCGTCATAGTGTTCAGTCACCTGCTCATGACTTCAGGCTATAACACCATAGTTACTGAAGATTTTGATGTGTATCAGTGATGAGGTAGTGTATATAATGAGTCAGTTGGGCAGTTTAATAAGCAATTATTACATATAAAATTACAAGAGAAAAAAAAAAAAAAATTGTCTTGTGAATTACAAAGTGTTGAGATTCCAGAACCTGACTTGACAAAGGGCAGGGGAAGTAAACCAAAACTAACCAGAGTCAGGTGTAAAGAGGTGTGAGACTTAGGACTCACATGTGATGTTAAGGCCTTTAAGGACGTTCAACCTTCCATCTCCTCCCACACAATTCCCTATCAGCATGCCTCGGCGGTCCAACGTGGGCCCAGCGTCAGTCCGATGTCAGCAGCATCGGACCAGCTTTGGGCCGACGTTGGAACACCGAGGCATGCTGATAGGGCTTAAGACCCTGGAATGGAAATCTAAGAACTAGAGCTTCTGGGTAGAGACCTGACTGTCACAAAACGAGTACTACATGCCATCACCGGAAGAGGAATCTCTCCTTTCATGATCTACTAAAGATTAAAGCTCAGAATGAAATACATTCAAGTTTGACCTTTATGACTAAAACGTCACATTGGGTCACAGAACATATTGTCTTCACAAAGATACTTACTCAGATACTGCTGTAATTATTAGATACTGCTGTAATTACAATAATACCCTCACAAATAATCAGCGTCGCTATAGGACATTCTTAGATACCACATAAATTTCAATAACTGTAAATGATTGCAGTGTGAGCATTAAGTACAAAAAGGAAGATGGCAAAATTTCACCTTTTACTGAATAACCGTTCACATCAAAAAAGCCTGTAGCCATTAAAGTACAGATCTTGCATGTCTAAGGTGCACAAACCTTTTTGTTTCTCAATCCGCTTACCTGTGTAGGTAAGATGCATGGGCATACAATGCATCAGAAAAGTAATAGATAACTACAGATATATTAAGGTGTTTCTGAAATCATCACCAGATTTGTATTTTGAAAAAGCATGCCATGCTCTTATTGCTCTAATCTAACCTTAGTCTAATCAGACTATGTAATTATATCATGGTTCTTGCTGTGAAATTCGGAAGCTAATATTTTCAGGGAAAACTACAATAAGGCAGGGAGAAACACAAATGATTATCATCAAAGATATATAATTTCTCATTTACTTGAACATTGTATCGAGCGTATTTCCTGGAAGCCGATACACATAGGAAAAGGGAATGGCAGAAATAAAACCAGAGCAGGTACCACAAATCTAACTAAACCGAATAAAATACCTATATTTTGCTTATGCTAAAAGTTCCACCAGGGGCGCAATCATTCATACATGCATGTGGCTACACCTGTGGGTAGACTTCGGTGGCAAAAATAAACATTGCTGCCGGCCAAAATCACAGCAACCCAGCTACAATGTAATAAATGTATTACAGGTGTGGAAGTGGTTATATTTATTGATTTAAGCAAACATCTGACAAGTTTAGGGGGGGGGGTCTTTGAATGTTGGGAAAGGATGAGCATTGGCCATGGTGTGGTGTGTGAGATGTTTGATGGACACTATGAAAGGGAGACTGAAACTAGATCCCACCATCGTATCGCTTGGGATATAATTTCACATTATTCCAAATCAAATATCTTTGTGAAAAGATAATAGCATGTCCCTCCATTACCAAGGCTATAATCTCATTTGCATGAAACCTTTTTGTTCCTTGTGGTCATTTTTTTAGCATTCACTGGATGCTGATGATTCTCCTGCATCATCAGCATTATGAATCACAAAGTGCAGTTTTCCAGTTGTTCTGGCATTCCACATAAGAAGTTGACCAGCTGTAAGTGAAAGACTGGTATAGGTAGCCGGCAGAATTCAGAGTCACAGTGGGAGTTGGGGAGACTGGGGTTAGTTGAATCGCCAATTTTTTGTCACGTTCTACTGCGCTTATGGTAGAAGATACAGGTACAATATTTTAGCAAGTGCTAGCCACAGTATTCACCTCAACATTCCACGGAAAAACTTTGTTAAAAATATTGACACCACGAGATCAATTGTTTCAACTAACCCTGGGGCCGGGGTTAGTTGAAACACCGCATGGGGTTAGTTGAATCATAGAGAGTAAACTAGCAAAAATCATATTTACTGATAAAATTTGTTCAATAAACGTTTATAATACAACAACTGATTCCTAAATAGCAATTAGGTTTAACATTAGGAATTATGTATTTCAGAATTTAATACAAAACGTATAAAAAGCAGCAATATCAAACTTGAAAGAAAATTTTGAAATCTTTGGAAATAATGAGATGGTTGTGCAGTATGAAAAGTAATTCAGACAGTGATGCTAACTGAGAAGAAAAATCCTTTTAAGGAGACAAGTCAATGCGTAAATGGCTTTTTGGATTCTGTCTCTTGCCTGCATTGTATTAAGGTGAGAACACTTCATTACAATGTCAGCAAATGGCCGGCTTTGCTGCTGGTAATAACTTGGTTATTGAAACGACTAGTGCAAAAGCCTCTATTTTTCTGCTTTAAGACACTGATATTGTATAAATAAATAATATATTGTTGCCTAAAGAATATACAGCCATGGCCGTAAGTTTTCACTCAGCAGCCATTTTTCACTATGGCCATGGTACTATAATTTTGACCAATCATAACAAAGCAAATACTTGCTCAATCTTCACCAAAATGTCAGGAATTATAGTTGGTATGTACTTGGAGGTGTTCTGATAAAAATTGTTGAATGGAATAATGTTGCATAATAGCTGTGAGGCAAAATACTGAATTAGTTGAAACTTAAGCGTATGATCAGTTCTGATCCTATATTGTCATATACGTGTCAGTAATAATCACCAAAGTGACTGGATGTGTTGGGCACACACCAAATTAAACATTCATGACAAAATTACAATTAAATGCACGACTTTAACGTTGCTTAATCGGGTTTCCCAGGATGTGCTTATGATTAGAAAAATTGTTAATTTCTGATGTAAGAATAAAGTAGTATTAAATTGTTTTTCTTATTATGAAATTTAATTTGTATCATAAAATTCCACATTTATGGAAAGCATTTGACACAATTTTCTTTCAAAAGATGAAGTGCAGTTACTTCCTACTCCTATATAAAATTTTGCGGTATTTAACGAAAAAACCAGTTCTAGTAAAACCCGAAGAACGAAAATGAATGCTTAATTTTATGTGTACACAACACATCCACAAACTCTGGTGACTGTTACTACCATGAGAATAACATATAGCATCATACTTGATTTTATGCTCAAATTCAACTTATTCATTATTTTGCCTCACTATTACTGTGAAAATATTATTTTCTGCAAATATTTATACCAGAACACCATGTACTCTGTTCAAACTATAATTACTCACGGTTTAGTGAAGATTGAGCAAGTATTTGCTTTGTTATGATTGGTCACAATAATTGCACCATAGTGCAGCATTGCAGATGAGTGAAAACTTACTGCCATGGCTGTAACACTCTTGGGCTACTGCTCAACATCAGCGTTTAGCAGTTAAGCCTTCTTCAAGGGCTGCCTGGGTATTTCAGCAGGCACTCATCCAGTCATCCTGTTTCCTTTTTTCTGATGTATGTTATTTATAGTCCTTGTCATATTTACGTGGAATCTCAAGTTCTTTTCATGCTGTTGAACTGTGATGTCAGAGATGACTCTATTCTAGCATTGCAATATATATGTAAATTAACTACAAGCTGTGATGTCATTTCAAACTGGGTCAGATTCCCCAGCTTCTAACCAATGCGAATCCACCAAACTGAGCATCACAGTTTCAACTCAGTGTCAGAGTTAAAATTGGGTCTGGCATGGTCCAACAACCACACATATGGAATTCACAGAGACATTGTTGCACTCCACTGAACTGAGGTTCGAAACAGGTGATTACAACAAACAGTCAATGCCAAACAATGCTAAACAGGATAATCCAGCTTGCTATTTTGTAACAGGGCCCCATTAAACATTGTCAGAACATAAGAAAATGTGTTAGAAGCTCACAGAGCCAGGGGATATTTGCCAAAGAAGTTCTGATTTGAGCTTTTGTGCATCCATTTATCCACATGGAATTGTTCATGGACTATATTTATATTGCATGGGATACATATATTTGGAATTGCTAATAGGACAAATCATAGGATACAGATTCATAGAAAAGGTAAGATATAAATTCTCCTATGGCCATGTCAACACAGAATTTTTTGACAACTCACATAGAAACTTTGAAGGCTGTTAATCAAATATCAAAGATGTTTCAAGGTTGCACTTTGCATAGGCTTTGTCCACAGTGACTAAATACACCAGTTGTATGTGTTTTCTACAGCTGACAGCAATTTGATTTTATATGAATTGACTTTTTGTGAAACATGTGCTTTCTCCAAGCCAATGTTTTGATCAAACAGGAAGTCATGTACAACATGTACAGTGCTGCCACGTTGTTGCACCATGGTCTGGGAAAAACCCATGCAAGTTTGACATCACAGCCTCTCAGCCAATGGGCTGCCAGAACAAATATACATAACATGAGAGCTCATGAGCCATGTGTTTACAAACAAATTGTCAAAGCCTTCTGTTTATACCAACTTCCATCAAAGTTTAAAGTTGTAAGTTAGCAAGTTTGTAGATTTATCAAACAACTCTGTGGGGATTATAACAGTTGTCTACTGTGAATGCTCACAAAGCTGCCATTTGGTAGGATTAGACTGGTGATTGCTGTGATAAATCATTGGGATCAAAAATGTAATGCTTCCTTCAATATATCAATGTTTCAACTGTGATGACGTAGTTTACGGTCAGCCCATTGGCTATCAAGCTGTGATGACGTAGTTGTAGGGGCTATCCCTGATAAAACTCTTACTCTGACACTGTGTTGAAACTGTGACGCTCAGTTCAGGAGGATCAACATTGGCTAGAAGCTGGGGAATCTGACCCGGTTTGAAATGACATCACAGCTTGTAGTTAATTTACATATATTGCAATGCTAGAATAGAGTCATCTCTGACATCACAGTTCAACAGCATAGAAAAAAAAATTGATATTCCACGCAAGTATGACAAGGACTGTAAGCAAGAAACACCATTAGGATCAAACTGTATGATGCAGTAATGATTATTCACTTTGCTGTTAATAACAAGACTATGCATAGCATTGCTTCAGCATTTCAACTAACCCCACGGAAAATGATTCAACTAGCCCCAACCCACCATGTGGTTTAGGACACCCATTATAGCACTTTAATCAAAGGCTTACCAAAAAATATCTTTGCCTGTTGATTTGTAATACCAAAGGCTTCCAACTTGTCACAAAAAATATTGCATTAAATACTAAATAGTTCAAATAGCATACAAATTAAAATTGTTTTAACTCAAAATATTTACTTCAGGAGCACAAAAATCAACTTAACAGCCTAGTGAAGTTCACAATTTGAAATATGGCTCATGTAGGAAGTGATTTCATGCCTTGACAGATAAATAATCTGCCACCAGTCGAATTTGGGTAAAAAAATTCAACCCTTGGGAATAAGGTCGAATATTCAACTAACGCCGCGATTCAACTAGCCCCGGTCTCCCCTACAATGAACAGACTATCATTACTCAAAATCAATGTAGCGTAAATCAGTTGAGAGCTTCAAAAGTAGGGATCAACCAAAACGTCAACCTCTCTGATTCAACTCACTTCAATTTGGTCTCTTTAGCCTGGCTTGACTGCCTCACTGCTTTCGTTGGACTTTGTAATTGTAAATACTCTCAGTCATGCGCTGCAATGCAGGCACGAAATTCGTGGTGAGCCTTCCACAATGATACAGCTCAGGGCGGCCATAGAACGGCGCCCATGGGCAGAGACTAGAGGAACATTGCCCAAGGTTCCCGTGCCGTAGCACTCTCCAGTGTTGTCGACCGCCATAAGATGGTGATTGATGAGAAGACTGTGAGTCTGGCACATACCCTATTAATTCAGGGATGCCCAGGGTCTTTCAGTTGCCCCAGCACAGAACACTGGATACAACCCACCTCCATTTAATGTCCCATGGGCTCGGACCAAATTGAGTTCCAGGAGTGGGAGTTGAACCCACGACCTCAAAGCCAGACTGGTAGCACAAACAAGCACCTTAAACCATTAGGCCACGGAGAACTCTCACTTTCACTATCCATGCTGCAGCAACAATGGATGAGATTGTGCAGCAATGCCAGTGCTCTTTGCTCCAGAAGCTGGCAGATCTGCGTCTCTGATGACTATGGTTCTCCGTCAGAGCTCAGATACCAGTAGAGCTCAGATGTTGAGGTTGCCATAGTCTCTCCACTCAGGAGGCGTCATCCTGTTTGTTATCTCCCATCTCCTCATAGTACGGCTTGTTTCTGACTGCCTAAGGAAGATTACTGGTCCCCACTGTCTCAGAGTATTTCTCTACCCTGTCTATCCGTGTGACTTCAGGTGCTTCATTATCTCCCCTACGGCTCCTGGTGTCTCAAAGTGGCTGTACAAGGTGAGTGAGACTTATCACTAGCAGCTTTGGATTACTTGATTTATAACGCCACAAAGGCCATTTCTTATACTTGTTGGTATATATCATATAAGTCTCACTCACCTTATTACACTGTCTAACAGGCTGTAGACAAGTCTTGAAATTTGTTTCATGGTATGACTATACAGGCTCTGCAGCCTACTGACCATGGAAAAGAAAATTATTTGCAGTTTGGAACTTGGCTGTACAGTGCCGCCTGTAAGTAAGTGAAACGCATGACATTGTGCCATTGCATCAATGCTAAACATCCTCAGCCAAACTGCTCGTGGAGGCATGAATTCTCATCGGATGAAAGGGAAACAAAGTGGGTCATAAAGGCCGATGTGTGAGGCAAGTGGGATAGAAATAGCAGCCCATTTTCTTCGCTGTAGTCGGGGTTAGGTATGGGTCAAAGTCTTTGATAAGTAAGTGAACCACCCTTCCCTATGTTTTAACATTGGGCCTGCATTTCAATTACTTATCAAAGACTTTGACCCATACCTAACTCCGACTACAGCAAAGGAAATTGGCTGCTATTTTTATCCCACATGCCTCACATATCGGCCTTTATGACCCACTTTGTTTTCCTCTCATCAGATGAGAATTCGTCCTTCCAGAAGCATTTTGGTTAAGGATGTTTAGCATTGATGCAATGGCACAATGTCAAGCGTTTCACTTACTTACAGGCGGCACTGTATTTGTTAGCATAGCCACAGATATCTTGCTATTATTGCACTTGGAATATCAATGAAAAAATTAATAAAGTTGCGTAGTTTCCCAAATACCTAGTAAGCACCATGTTATTATGCTAATTAGCAGCTTAGATTTCCAGGCACATGCATTGTAATATTTAGCACTAGAGGCATTATGTCTGCTGCTAGCATTGGCTTATGCCAAATTTTGAAATTCTGATGGATGTGAAATTGTCTATACAGTTGTCATATTGTCAAGTGGATTTTTACTTTCGGTTTCCATTTCTCTCAAAACATTCCTATGGTTCCTGCCTCTTAGTTATTTAATATTTCTTACAGCGAGAGAGAGCAATTGTTGCTGAAATCTACTACACGTTACACACGGTATTGTCTGCAGCACGTTGATTTTCACAAGTAGCACCATTCCCACCTCAAGTCCCCATCAAACCTCTTCATTTGATGCATGGCACGCTTTTATGCATTGTTTCTGTGCGGATAAGATCAGATTCAGAGAGCATATTGCTGATATCAAGTCCTTGGGGGATGGTGTGTGCATTGGGAGCAATTTAAAGTAACATTGAGTCTCTAGTGCATTCATGTTTGGTCTCTGGTATGGTATTCTTCTGCTGCTGTTGAATTGCGCAAAATTGAATTTTTTTTATGAGTAGCGTTAATCTTGTCTCAAATCTCCCTTAGTCATCTTAATTGGGTGCAGTACATGCTGTTTCTGTGGAAGTACAGTGCCGCCTGTAAGTAAGTGAAACGCATGACATTGTGCCATTGCATCAATGCTAAACATCCTCAGCCAAACTGCTCGTGGAGGCTTGAATTCTCATCGGATGAAAGGGAAACAAAGTGGGTCATAAAGGCCGATGTTTGAGGCAAGTGGGACAAAAATAGCAGCCCATTTTCTTTGCTGTAGTCAGAGTTAGGTATGGGTCAAAGTCTTAGATAAGTAAGTGAACCACCCTTCCCTATGTTTTAACATTGGGCCTGCGTTTCACTTACTTATCAAAGACTTTGACCCATACCTAACTCCAACTACAGCAAAGAAAATTGGCTGCTATTTTTATCCCACATGCCTCACATATCGGCCTTTATGACCCAAAATGTTTTCCTCTCATCGGATGAGAATTCGTCCTTCCAGGAGCATTTTGGTTAAGGATGTTTAACATTGATGCAATGGCACAATGTCATGCGTTTCACTTACTTACAGGCGGCACTGTAAGATAAGATTTGGAAAGAATATTGCTGATTTAAAATCCCTGCTCTGAGGATGGTATGTGTATGAGCAAAAGCATCTTTTTTTATATTGATTGAATTATTGGTATGTATTTCAAAGCTCTTGCCCGTTCTTCTGGGCCTATGTTGGACGGCTGTTTCATAGTGTTTCAATCATCCTTAACCTCATTGTGTTTCCAAGAGCACAGGCTCTGTGGAGGCACTAGAAGGGCTCCTCTTACTCCTTAACAGATGTTTGTTTGTTTGTTTGTGTTTTACGCCTCAGTGGCACCTTAGTGGGCTATATTGAGGCAGGCGATCACCGTATGATGATGAAATGAGAAGACTGTGAGTGTGGAACACACCCTATTAATTCAGGGATGCCCAGGGTCTTTCAGTTGCCCCAGCATAGAACACTGGATACAACCCGCCTCCATTTAATGTCCCATGGGCTCGGACTAAATTGGGTTCAGGGGTGGGATTCGAACCCACGCCCTCAGAGCCAGTGGTTGTGCAAACAAGCACTCTTAACCATCAGGCCACGGAGGAACTCTACTCCTTAACAGAATATGCTGTGTTGTGCTGGATGGTGATTTGCGCTTTTGCTATGATATGTTTTTGATTGCAGCTTTCTGCTTTACCCTATTTACATTCCTGAGTACAGCATTTGGGTAAATTCTTTGACTCATCTCAGCACTTAGCAAAACATATTCCTTATACAGCATTCTGTGAATGGAGAGTGCTGTCTCCACATATGCTCAGCATCTGCCAAGTGCACTACTTCTGTGTAGCAGCCTCTCCTACTTCCACTCTACTTCCACTCATCTATTTGGTATCATCTCAACAATATCTCCTATGCCTGCTGTAATATCTACTAGGGGTCTACACCTGTTCGATAAATACAACATTCGCATTTACTCACATACAACCCCTCTTACCTGAATATTGGATCAGTAGCTGAGTAATACGTGAGTATCAAGTAAGGTAGACCAAAGTGATAGATCTATGAGTGATGATTTACAAGATCATTTTCCATCATCGAATTATGCTTTTGTTTTACAAACATTAAACATGTGAGATGCTGCCAATCCTGAATGGTAACCCACTAACCTAGTGATGGCCAGTTTTCTATAGTCCTCCAGATGATAAGTTGATCATTGCTTCTAGTTCACCTTTAGCTACTTATACGGTGTTTTATTATTTCAAGACTTTTACCTTACAGCCTGCCACTTTGATACACGATTTTTATGATTATACGCAACACTTTCAATGTTAATTTGATTTAAGGAGACTTATCCCCCTTGTTGGTGACAGCCAAACGAAAGGATTTATGCATCTGATTTTCAATAAAAAATCAGTTATGACAAGTCAAATGGCCTTCTCTTGATCATGACAAATCAAACAGCCTCTATGTTTCCCATGTTGAAAGTAGAGAAGATGACACTTAATCAGCTATAATGAGTCACAAAGTGCATTTTTCACAGTGAACTGGTCCTCATTTTTTCTTTATTGAAGTGAAAGGCTGTAATAGGCCTTTTGGATCAGTTGCCCGGCAGCAAACAAAACAATAAGACATACAAGAGAGGAGTTCCATCATTAGTTTAGGCATTTGCCCTCTACAATTCAACCAGATCGGAGTGGTTAGCTGGGAATAAAGTGAACTGAAAGAAAATGTTGATTTATCTGACTTCTTCACATTTGAGTTATATAAATGGTCTGTCAAACTTTCTTACCTGGGTACAGTGTTTGGTAACAGGCCTTCCAATCAAATTCACCTGGATTGTATGGAGAGCTTTCAGTAGTGCTCACTGACAACCCTGGGGAACATTTCCAGTATATTTCCCTGCGCTACCAGCACCACCCAGTACACAGGTAAGTTGATAATGCAGAAAAATATAAAGGATTGATAAAAAAAAAACGTCTGCCAGAGGGTGATGCCGATGTAATGGCAATAGCTACGGAAAAAAAAAAGAAACTAAAATGTTTTATGCAAATAGCATTATAGTCTTGGTGACGAAGCGACAAGCCAATGTGTCTTTACAAAGAAATTTGATTAGGAAAAAGGGGGCTGAAATGGAAAGAAGGGATAAAAGGTATTAAGGCTAATTTTTATGGGAATGTGGATCAGTTATAATAGATGTTAATTCAGTAGCTGCTATCCCCTTCGTGTTGACATATATTGGCATTCTGGATATAAATATTATGCTTGATACATTGTCAAAAAATAAAGAAGTGACAGTTTTCACAGTTTGATTACATGATTATCTTTCACTAATCTAATTGTTTTTCTTTTTTCCTTCTGCTTTTCTATTACCAGATTGAGCACAAAAACATAATTAATATGCAGTTTGATCAGACAGATTTTATGTCCATGCATCTCTAGACTTTGCACAGGTAACAGATCGGGAAACAAAGGTTCTTGCATTCCTGACATGCACGATCTGTATAATCTAATGGCTGCAGATTTTTCTAATGCATGAGTTTATTTGGTGAAGGTACAATTTTGCCATCTTCCTTTTGTACTGAGGGCTAGTTAATGTTCACACTGGAATCATTTACACTGATTGCAATTAATGTAGTATCTATGATTGACTGTTCTGCAGCAATGTTGTTATTTACTTGTGATCTGATATCATAATAATTACAGCAGTATATGAACCGGACTTTCTGGAGATAATCTACCAAAAGTATGATCCCATAAGACATTCAGGTAATTTAAACCAAAAAAACATTGGATGTTTGTTAATTAAGAACTAGACTTCTAAGAGGATGATTACTAGTTTCGAAAACTGCCAATCTGACTCGTTATAAACAATGCCTCACTAATATTTCAACTTGGATCTTCAGTGACAATGGGATTAGTTTGAAGTTATTAGTGGACAATTTGACAGTAAGACCCAGATCTTAACAAGTCAACTATTTCTTCACAAACCCATTATTGCTTCATGTGGCTTTTAGATGCTTTTAGACGCTGCCAATCAACCCATCCAATCTCTTGTCTTTTATGGTCTCCATTGAGATAAGTAGGTATAATTGCTTCTTAGCCCCAAATTAGGCCAACATTCGTGTAGGGTTTGCTTAAGACACGGTGTGTCACTTTGTTTCATTTTTGGAGCAACAAGCCTGTGGTATTTAGGGACACCAAGATCAATTAATTTCCTGTTGGTGAGTGAGAAATTTCTGTGACTTTTTTATAATTTTGTCTCTGTGGTATGCAAAGGAGATGTTATCTAACTGCCGACGTTATCATACCATTTAAAAATCAAATTGTATCATTGAAGCAATAAGTTCAAAATTTGCAGATGGCATAGAAAAATGCAGCTGTTTTAATTATGCCTATTCAAAATCCTAATGATGTTACATTGTCTTCAAATTTGGAGCCAAATTGATGGGGGTTTTTTAACCCTGTTACATAAATATGACTCCTTGGATAGATTATCTATTGGTGGCTGCTGAACTAATTTGTTTTGTACGAGGGCGTCGAGGGGCGTTCAGAAAGTTCGAGGCTTTTTTTTATATGGACACTTATTTTCAATCTCAGCATATTTGAAATAGATTCCCAAAATTTTGCACTATTTGGACATTTCTAAGTCATTCTGTGGTTGCCATGGAAACTGAAAGTTCAGCTAGTCGGGGCAGGTAATACTGGAACTAAGAAAGCCAATAAATTTTGGCTTTGAGAGACCTCTCTCTATCACTTGTATTAGTGTGTTTGACCATATTTGACACAAGAAATATAGAATTAGCCTTTAAAAATACTTCCAAGCTCTCCTAAAGCATTAATTCATACACCTGACCCATTGAAGTAAATGTTCCTCGAAGTCCTCCAAACAAAGTTCCCTGAAAGCATTTCGGTCATCCAAAGCCTTTTCTCCTCCAGTGCCTGACACTCTGGCCCCCATGGACTGAAGTAATGAAAAACCAGGACTTATGTAAAGCAACATGTCACAGGAATAGCTGGGATGGATAATGCTGCCCATTTTGGTTTCTTGTTCATACCAGTGAATCCATGCTTTCACAAGTCCTTATGTAGTCAGGGAAACGCACCCCTGCCGCCGGAATTTACCTTGCTAAATCTGGCATGCAGGAGCGCTTTCCTACATGGATTCAGTGTAAAAATACACTCATTTAGTGTGCTTGAAGCATATTTAGAAGCTAATATCATATTTCTTGTGTCAAATATTTCCAATTTCACTAATACAAGTGATAGAGAGAAGTCTCTCACAATCACAATTTCTTGGCTTTCGTGGTTTCAGTATTACCTGCCCCGACTAGCTGAACTTTCAGTTTCCATGGCAACCACAGAATGACTTAGAAATGTCCAAATAGTCTGAAATTTTGGGAATCCATTCCAAATATGCTGAATTTCACCCTGTGAAAAATTCATAGTTCTAGATTGAAAATAAGCGTCCATGTAAAAAAAAGCCTCGAACTTTCTGAACGCCCCTTGATATATGGTATGACAATATGACAGTAAAGACACTCTTTGGTATGATATATATACAAAAGGTGCTTCAGATATTTGTGTTGTTGAGCCAAATGAACCTTGCTTTGGCAGCAGTCAGCTTATCTGGTTGACAAATGACTGTGAAGTGAGATTGCCTGACTGGCTGACAAAGCTTATCAATGAGACTGCTTCACAGTCTCCACTCTCCAGTCTTGGCAGGGACAGTACATTGTATTGCTAACAAGCCTGCAATGAGACTGTTTGTCTTAACAAAGTAAGCAACCGATCCTTTGTAGTTGTTTTGGGACTGTCTTTAATTGACTCTTGTGGCTTTTGACCTTGACAAGACTTAGTATTCGAGTTTATTTAGTCGAGGAGACTCAATCTTGGTTTATTATTAGTGTTGTTTACAATGGCCTAGGACCAGTCAATTTGTAGCTGCCAAGCTCTGGATTTGGTTCCAAGTTTAATCATTTATTGATATTTGTTTGTTTGTTTCAGAAGAGGAGCTGGATGGGGAGTTGGGGGATAACAGCAGCAGTGAGACCAGCGAAGAGGATGAAGCATCTACTGATGATGGTGCGTAGAATTTCCATTAAAAGTTATAACTTAACATTGATGAAAAACATGTACACTCGCAGTCTCGCAACTATGCTTGAAGCACTCTTTGCAAGCCCTGGTCAGGTCACCTTGATCTATGTTGGATAGCACTTTTAATCAAGCTTCACCAAGTTCACCTCATGGCTGTGTCTTTTTGTTGCCTTATTAATGTACGGACTATGGACCAGTATACAAGAGTGTAAAATAACGAACAATGAAGCTCCAATCATCCATCATTCATCCCTGTATGCATAAAGACCAGTGTTTATCACCAATTACGAAATGTCGGAATAAATTGTATGACAGCATAATTATGTTCCCCAGCGCCTCCTGCTGGGAAGTAGTATATCTGTTGCTCATAGTTGTGTTTTCCGGCAAGAAAGTGTTTGTCCACACCATTTGTACCATTTTCCCACCTGTTATGTATTTGACTGTGGCCCAGCTGTACTGCTTGACGAGCTGACCACACCCTGAACTAGTAGCTTCTAAGATTTTGAACATTTTCTTCACAGTGTGGAACTGACAACCAGTGAGGCCTCCAGCTCAAGCAGCGAGGAAGAAGAAGAAGACAAAGAAGACGAAGAAGAAGAAGAGAGTACGACCCAGGACGAACATAAAGTATGACAAATCGAAAGTGTGTGGACTCATGAAAAAATTTCTTTTGAAGATACTTTTAAAATGCAGCTTTGTGGAAGCTGTTGGTGTTTAGCACAGGGGTTGAGAGGGAAGCTTATCATCATGGAGATATCCGTTAGTGGTTATAGTCCATGGTCATGTCACATGTGGACTTAATAGGATTTGGAAATATGCCTGGCTTTTTGTGGTGAATCTGGTGATTGTTCAAAGGGAATACCTTGACTTTCTTTGAGCTAATGATAAATTGTGGAATAATCTCAATCCGATATGTAGTTTTTAAGATATATTGCAATGAAAAATGATATGTGGGGGGAGAATGAAACATTATGAAAGTAATTTGAAGTTTATTGGATAAAGGTGTACCTACCTTATGATTGATATGAAGATGAGACATCCAAAAAAATGTTTGACAGGGGGAAGAGAAGAAGATTTCTAGAAACATACGTTCGATTGTGGGGTGAAATACAAAGTCATTAGAATATTGTCTGATATTTGACTCATACATATTTTAAAGAAATACTGTGATAACAATTGAAAAACTGTTTCTTGCATTTATGTAAAAAGCAAATATTGTGTTTGTGTTGAATGTGATTTGAAATTAACAATTTCAAAAAGTGAGCTTTTGTGTTTTTGTTTGTTCCATTGTCATCAAGGAAAAGAAGATGAAGAAATTAGGAACCATTCAGAAGTTCTCTTACCTCTTCAATCAAAACTTCTTACAAAGATAAAATAAAACCAAAACGGAAAAAGAGCCTTCAGAATGAAATGGGCTATTGGTATCACATAATGTAGTGTACTAATGTACTACTGTACTATCCCCCTATCTCACAAGGGGTCTTGCCTGCCCTCTATGCTGCATGTCCACTGAATCCCACTGCCTCCAGCACTAAAATTATAATAATAGGCCTTTGCTTTCTATTTCTCTTGCTTCCATTGCATGTCAACCCAACCTTACAGCCAATGCACGTGCCTTTTTCTTTGTCACCTCTAGTATTGTGTCTCAGGTTTATTGTCTTGTCTCCATGGAGATGGTGTCCATGTCACAGTAAGCTGTTTGATTTGCCTGGTCAACAGTTATTGGGGATTGGACGTGAACTGGTCTTAGAAAGTAAACCTTGGTGCAGTCATTTTTACGACTCACATTTTGCTCTCTGGTTGCAAAACGGTAGGTGCAGTCTAGTTTATTATGCCTTGCATTTAGGCTCAATAGTATTGGCGATATGCATGCAAACTTCTGAGTTCTTCAGTGCTTTCAGCTTTGAGCAAAATTAGTTGACGTTAAAAGCATCCCAATGTGCCCCGGTTCCCCCTACGACACCGTTCGAGGTCTGAGTTACATTTGGGTGTCGCAGGGGCTAAAAAATGAAGCATCTTATTTTGCGATCAAAGTGCATGGGATATATGCAAAAAAATGTGAGGATTAATAATATGGAAGAATCAATGCAAAATATTTAACCGTTCAAAAGTTATTTGCAATTAATGTGAGGGACCTCATGCTTGCCTAAAAATGTGATAAAAATTTATAACCACAGCACTTAAAAGTTGCTTTCTTTTGGATTTTAGTCCTTTAACACAAAATATTATTGATTTCATACTTTGGCATGTTATTAAGTCAGTTGAAGCCAATTTAAACACTATTTTTGCTGGACAGGTCAGACCGACATCACCAAGTTGCATCAACCACTTTTTGCAGGAACCAACAGCAGTAATCAATACGATAAATAAATATAAATACTCTCAATAATCTCCAAGTGATGCCTGCATGTTATAGGGTGTCTGGTAAAATTTTTTGGATGCCTTTTTAATGAAGCAGAAGTGGCAGAGCCAATTCTTGGCATCACCTTGGTGGAAGGAGTAAACTGTAACTTAAATATGACTGCATTTTTGACCAGATAGGCACAAAACTATTAATAAATGTGGTGTGTTAGTAAGTTTTACTATATTTGAGTAGTTTTAGACATGTTATTTACCAGTACATGGGAGTTATAGGACCTTATAGAACCTGCAACCAATATATAAAAACCCCAAAGAATAAGGGCCTGATTTTCATCAAAACATAATTTTTGGAGGTTCATTTATGTTCTTAGTGCCTGCTACAACCATATCTGTTAAGAAGATTCATCAATACTCCAAATTAGACGAAATTCAGAAAATAAAATACGACTTCTAGAAAATTTCATATAAAATTTTGTCGTAAAAAAAACTTAATCTCAAAAACTATCCAAAACAGGGCTCTGCCAATATAAACTGCTTTTAACCAATTTAGTCGGGCAAACGAAGTTTGATTTTCATTGCATTATCTTGAGAACTTTTTGAGATCAAGTTTTTTTACGGGGCTAAGTATGTTTTTGACATGTCTTGAACTGACAGGACCATCATGAGTAAGCTATTTTAATTTGTCATTTTGACACATGAAACAGACAATCAAAGCTAGTGTAAGTCCTATTACATAATAAAGAATATTTCTGTGAAATATAAACTTTCTGTCTTTAAAATTAGAGCCACAACTGTCACATTAAAATTGACTATTCCTTGAGAGGCGAGAAAATCACAACAAAATTGTCACCCTACCCTGCATCTCTTTTTGATATTTTTCTTCAAAATAATTGCCATATTCGACATAATGTGGATATCATACGATAGGTAAGAAACTTAGGGAGAGCCTAAAAAAAAAATTTGGCAAAAAAAACATTATCATCCAAAATATGAAGTGTTAAACATCAAGGTGTCATTTTTTTTGTCACCCAAAATCGGCGATTTTTGCCAGTTTTTTGTCCTATTTTAGTTAATCGTACCTTGAAAGTGTATATACACACCACAAAAGTGATACTATTATGGAAGCAAACTATTTTCTGCATCAGATAAAGCAAGTTTCGTCAAGATATATGCATTTTTGGCGACACAGGATTTTTTTTACACGGATGACACATAAATGTAACTCAGTGCTTGAACTGTGTCCTACAGCCTATCCACGTGCATTTTTCTTTGGATTCTCTATTTCGTTACCATGGTATTGTGTCTCTGGTTGATTGTGTTACTGTTCCTTATCGCCATGGAGACGGTGTCCATGTCACAGGAAGCCTCAAGATTTCCCTGGTCAACATTTAGATTGGGAGATTGGATGTGAACTGCTCCTACAAAGTAAAACCTTTGTGCAGTTCGTGACTATGTAGGTTCTGAGAATACAGAAAAGCCCATCATTACAAATGTAAAACATGATCATAGAAAATTTAATGTAAAAATCTTCAGGCTGGAAAAAAATAATTTTCAATAGGCCTACATGTGCACTAGGGTGCTTCTTTTGCCCCAACTTGCTCAGAACCCTGTATACTTTTTTGTGTGGGTGAGGTTAGTCAATAGAAGTAATCATGCCAAATTTCAAGAAATTATATTGATGCCTAGGTGTAGCACATTTCGATTGAAATTTGCCAAATTTCCCAAAAATTGTTCGATTTCTTGTGAATTACTAGTTATCTATCATATTTTTTTCAATAGTCTTCTATATTGTTTACGAAGATTTCTGTGTCAAAACAGCATTTTCCATCCACATCTTACTCATTTCTAAATTTACCATCAGATTAAAGGCTCAGCTTAGGTTCAGGAAGGCACTGTAGGTGGCAACACTGATTGCATTGTCGCATAACGTTATCATTAATTGTTGATAACAAGGCTGGTTTAGTATGTATAGCGTATTATACAACTAATAAAATTATTTTTCCCTTGATTACATGGTAACCTTTGTTAGAAATCAAACGTTTTCACTTCTTTGAATGCATTTATCAAAATAAGGCAGTATCTTGATGAAAACTAGAATTTCGCTCATTTGAATGAGTCGAAAAATAGGAAGTTGCCAAGAGTTTCAAGACTCAGTGTTGAATGTACACATTAAATCATTTACTCGTGATACTAGTAGTAACTAAATTAAAGTTTTGTAATGTGACCAGCTGCACAGTACCCCACATGGTAAAAGTGTGAAGGACATTTATGAAGTTTTAAAGGCCTATACAAAGATGTCAATCATCAAATTCAGCAGATCCTTGGGATATTCCTTGTGCGCAGCATTCTTAGCCATATCAAGACACTAGGATCTAGGTATCTGTTTTACAAGAAACTCTGTGTACAATTATTCCCAAAGGAAGCAGGTATTGTTGAGCTTCATAGCTCATAGGGAAGACATTTGGAAAAAAAAAACTCCGAACTTGTTTTACCTTTCTGTGAGAGAGCACATAATTTCCTGTCAGCCCCAAATAAGATGACTTTGGAAATATTTAATGCTATGAGTAATTTAAAGCGTTACTGAAACACAAAACAAGAGAGGAAAGACTCCTGCTACAGTGGTAGGGCACAGGACCATGAATATATATGTACACCATTATATATCAAAATTAGGAGAAAATTTACCCCAAAAAATGTCATTCAGTGGTTTAAATTCATTGTCAACGGCTGATAGTGGTTTTCAGCCTTTTCTCAGTGAGCTGAAAGAGATTGTGGCAGAGCTTTTGTAAAACTTCAGAAGGCACCCTATTTCTGATGATGTATTGATACTTGATCTTGTCTTGCTGTATTTCTGCTCTTCAATTGCAACTAGCAATGACTTGAAAAGGAGGGTGCTACTCACGTAGCCCGTTGGATGACAAAGCTTCTTATGCACTCTGGTTAGCTGTTGCATGAATAAAGTTATGTCTTTATTTGACAATTATAAATTAATGGTGACAATTAAAACAAGACTCCAGGCTTTTGCCTGTGCTTGCAGCATACAAAAAATTGAATGATTTGTCACATTCGAGGTATTTCTGTATATGCACCTCAGTTGAATTCAACCCAAGCAATGACCTCGTACTGTGCAATAATATCATTAAGTTATTAACAACTTACTCCACAATTTGGGAAGCTGAGCTGAAAGTACTGAAACATCGTCTCTGTTATCTTGTTCCTGACATGATCGCTTTGACACTGTTTGATGATAACTTGCGTACCGATGAGAAAAACACATATAGTACAAGAAATATTTAAACAACCATAAAATGTCCAACATCAAAGCAGATGAGGTACTGCTTTTGGGAAGCCTTAAATTTGTTTCCTGAATCGAGGGAAAATATGGAACTGTAGGTTAGTGGTTGCAGATTTATGGCATGCACATTGGTTCTTTAATGAAGATTGAACCAGCCCTTTTGCAGATTGACATACACATCCGAACCTTCTGAATGACAATATGCAGAATGTATATCAGGGAAAAAGATCTCCAGTGCCTTTAGGGTCACAAATGACTATGCAGAAAGAGGGTAAAATTGGAAGCAGATTATTAATATCATTCAAGAGGAAGATCGATTTCAAAATGGACTTATCGCCAAACTCACAGAAAACAGCAAATCTTGATGTTGTACACCTATTATATGTATGACCCTGGCAAGTGGTACCTAGTACTTAGCTGACCTCTGTCTTTCCCAAATGGTGTCTGTACTTCATTATGTATGTTTAAATCTGATTTATCATGCAAACCATGTTATCTCTTGATTGGCTATTTGTTTTCTTTTCTCTCGAAATTACGAAAAACGACTGAATTTCAATTACAATGTGCTACACCTAGGAATTCTTCAAATTTCGTGAAATTTCAGAAAAATGATCTACATTGATAACCTCACTAACAAAAAACAGTAAGGTTGGATCTAGAAAAATTTCAATTTTGAGGGGCAGAACGAGCACCCTAATGTGCACTCTTGTGGACAATATAACAATAACGGGACTTGTGAGGGCAATATGGGATTTTGACAGCCCAAGAGCAGGGCCATTTCAGCCCGAAAGTTCATTGTCGGCCCTGAGCGAAGCTAGATAGGATTTCTCATTTCTTTGTCATTTATTTCCAAATATTGTGAGGAACAATAAAATGCATAAGAGAAGGTTTGCTACCGCGATGGATTTTGATATATAAATTTATTTGTATTTCAAAGTCATTTTTGAGAAATTAGACCTGTTTGCCGAAAAATGCCTGTAAAAATATTCTATTGGGAGTATAAAGCTGAAACTCTGTGGGATTGCAGTCCTCTTCACAGCGCATCTAATGCTTTAAACCAGAAGTCTCTAACCCTAATAGAAGTGGCGCAAATGGCAAATGAAGTGGCCGTCGCATGGAATTATAAAAAGACAAAAATGCTGCCCACAGAGCTCAGCAGGCTGCTGTTGCTATGGTGACGACGCCATTGCTTGGCCACGAGTAGCGAGCCACCTTAAGTAATAATTATTACCATCCAAGATACCCTTCCTTTGCCCCTGGATTTATTCTTCACTGTCACAAGAAAGTTATATTTGGCCAGTAATATAGCAATTCCCAAAGGCCTTTTAATTATGCCCCTTTAAGGTTTCAATCTTGAATTAAGTCATTTTGTCCAGATATGAAGAACATGGGTAATTAGAAATTACGGCAGATATTTGAAGACCAAGCATGCAGCAGTGATTCTCTTTAATTGCCACCTCTCTGTATCAATTAGAGGTAAAGAGAATGGTGAAATGAACAGAAAGTGACAGCTGAAAAGCTGTGGAAATGAGAGATATTACCACTCCGGCAGATAGAAGCCGAAGCTGCACCATGTGGTGAATGAGTTTTTTTGACAATCCAGATGTCAGCCAAAGAATTTCTGATGCAAAGTGACTTCGTAAAATATCCATGGGTTCTATCTCAGATTTGTGTGAAATGTATTTGACAATTGAA
Source organism: Platynereis dumerilii (assembly GCA_026936325.1). Lineage (NCBI taxonomy): Eukaryota > Metazoa > Annelida > Polychaeta > Phyllodocida > Nereididae > Platynereis > Platynereis dumerilii. The sequence goes on from JAPTHN010000030.1 coordinate 3,181,779, forward strand.
TGAGATTTCTGACAAAGCATTAGGGAATACATATGACAGACATCACAAATACTTTCTCTGACTCAAGAAAATTTCACGTCACCTGCCAGAAATATGTACATATATATAATTAATGCTACAATTGCAACATTCTATACAATTCTGAGAAATTATTAAACTTTAGATACAATGCAACATGTCTAATACCAGAGATGGGTGTTACACTAAAAGAAACCATAAAATAGCTAAGCACATCACATAGTAGACTGTAGACACCTGTTCGTCTAATGTTCAGGCCAAAGGACAGACAGATTAGGTGTATTTAACACTCCTCAGGGAAGCTTTTAGCAAACCTCTAAGACTAAGATTATCCACTGAGTACCGGTAAGGTTTGTCTTCTGGCCTCAAGCAGAATGCAGGGATCAATGGAAGGAAAACAGCAATGTAAGGCTAGTACTGCAACACGATTGGGACAAGCCCAGTGCAGCTGCTTCAAGGAAATACAGTGGCATTGTAAGTTATTTTAACAATAGTGGACACAAAGTAGTTTTGCAAAATGACAAATGTGTTAAAAAACAGCATTGTTGAAACTGATGAGATTGTTCTGTTATGTCAATGCTCTTTGCTTCGGAGGCTGGCAGATCCCCATCTCTGATGACAATGATGCCCTGCCAGAGCTCAGATACTGGCGCTCAGATGCAGAGGTTACGCTGTAGTCTCAGGATGTGTCTCTGAGGGGCATCATCCTTTTTCTTATCTCTCATCTCCTCATAGTATGGCTTGTCTCTGGCTGTCTCAGGGGGATTACTGGACCCCACTGACTCTTGTCTCTCTGTGTGACTTAAGGTGCTTCATTATCTCCCTTCGGCTCCTGGGGTCTCAACCTGGTGGTACAGGGTGACTGGCAGCTTTGGATTACATGATTTATAACACCTCTAGGTCCAACCCTTAGACTTGTTGATTATAGGGAGGTGTTTTCAGTTAATGGAGACTAACCATCTCTTCTGTTTACTTTGATGAGGTTTTTTAAACAGCCATATGTTGACCTCTCTTCTTGTTACACTGTGTAACAGGCTGTGGACATGCATGTCTTGAAATTTGTTTCATGATATTATTATACAGGCTCTGCAGCCTGCTGACCATGGAAAAGGAAATTATTTGCAGTTTGGAGCTTGGCTACATCAGATTCTGTTAGCATAGATACATACATCTTGCTATTATTGCACTTTGTATGTCAATTAAAAAATTAATGAAAATGTTGCTACTTATTTCACAAGGATAACTACATACACAAAATAGTTAGCACCATGTTATTATGCCACTTAGTGGCAGTCACTTGCTCTGCATCCAGTGTTACAGACATAGTGTCTGCTGCTATCATTGGCTTAAATATACAGTACAACCCAAAATGAAGTAAGAAAATTTTCTGTCAGAAGTCCTCTGTTTACCTATTTTGCCCTCTTTTCTCCTCTCCACCCCAAATCTCCTTACAACTCCCTTTGACTCATTGCAACAACCTTAGCCCACATTAAGAACTCTATTTAGACAGCTACCAATGTAACTGCAATTAGCAGAGGTGCAAAATATCAAGTAAATCAAACACAATGGGGGTGATTGAGTTTAAATTGGTGTTGTTTAAATATGATTTTAATGCAAATTTAAAAGGTAGTTTCAAGTAGGTAAAAGTAGGAAGTGATTCAGAGGTAGTAAAAAGGTGTGAAAGGGTAAAGTAGTGGCTGCTTCTTGCTGGGGTAATCCTACTTTATTTTGGGTTGTACTGTAATTATGAAAAATTTTAAAAATTCAGATGGATGTGAAATTATCAACAAAGTTGTCATTATTGTCAAGTGGATTTCTATCTTTGGTTACCTTGTCTCTCACAACATTCCTATGGTTCCTGCCTGCCTCTTAGTTTATTGTAGATTGTCTTCTAGCGAGAAGCGGCAATTGTTCCTGAAATCTGCGACACATAGCACATGGTATTGTCTGCAGCACATTGATTTTCACAAGTATCACAAGACCACCGAACAAGTCCTGTCTGAAATCTCCCTCAGTCCTCTCCATTTGATGCATGGCACCCTTTTATGCATTGTTTCTGTGGAGATACGATCAGATTCAGAGAGCATATTGCTGATATCAAATCTTCGGGGATGGTGTGTGCATTGGGAGAAATTTACAGTAATATTGAGTCTCTAGTGCATTCTTGGTTTTTCTCTGGTATAGTCTCGTTCTGCTGCAGTTGAGTCGTGTAACATGGAATTTCACAAGCAGCGTAAGTCGTGTCTGAAATCTCCCAAATTCATCTCCATGTGTTGCATAGTATGCTTTTTTGCATTGTTTCAGTGGACATTAGATCAAATTTGTAAAGAATATTGCTGATGTTAAATTTATTCCCTGAGGATGGCATGTGCCTGGAGAGCAATTTAATGTATCTTTTTCATTTATTGATTGAATTATTTGTATGTATTTCATAGCATACAACAAGCATAGATGCATTATAAATATAAATATGGCTTGTTCAAACCTCTGTGGTAATTTCTTACAACTTGCGAGTTTGGTTAATAAAATGTGGATGAGATAGGTATGAGCAGTTCATAAAATATGTAACACTGACACAAGAAAATAAATTTACCTTATGTTTGGTATCTTTATTTTATGTACCATGTGAAGACATTAGCTACTGCCCACTGGTAAAAAGGACTATTTGCATGATTTATCATGTATACTGTCCAGGGCCGAACCCATAGCCTCATGGTTGGGGGGGTGTAGCACCCTTGGGCCCCCCTTCCTTGGAACATTTGGGCCCCCTTTCAGAAACAACTCAAGAGTATCGGAAAATGGGGTTCGCGAGAGCATACTACGTACTCCAGTACGGATACCAATGAAAACTTATGGGGAAATTGTGGTGTATGTTATAATAATGTACGCCCCACAAAATGGAGTTCCCTCCAGAAAATATTATGCCCCCAAGGTGCCCCCCCCCAGGGGTGCAGGAAGGATATGCGGGCGGCAGAAGCGGTCGGACGAAAAAATGGCAAATAAAATTTGCACCACAAAATTTAAATAGAGTGTCAATAATAATTTTGAATATATGCTCTGTAATTTATGCATAAAATTAGTAAAATAAGGCCTAATTATGTTTTTTTTTTCAAGATGAAAAGGGCACACCTTGTCCCCCTAACTTGCAAACTCTTGATTACGCCACTCTTTAAAACACACTGAATTTCAGACAGTAACAACCCTCAGAAAAGCACAAGCGCTAAAAAACGTAACATTATTAAACAACAAAATTTTCTAAGTTCTAATTGTTCAATAATCATCAAATCGGGCACAGACCTCTCATATTGTCTTAAAATATTATACCAGTGAATTTCATGAAAAAGGATTCAATTTGGCTGCACAGTGCTCCTTTTAGTGAGTTCTGTTTGAAACTTCAGTTGCAATTCAACGGAAAAAGCGCTAATGGAAATATTGGTTTTGTGGCATATTAGATGGGATTAATCTTATGAAGTTTTCACATAACAGGGACAGGACTTCAAAAAAAGCTGCCCAATGAACATTTTTTGAAAAAATGTTGAGGAGAAAGCTGATTTTGAATGCAAAAGTCAAAATTTAAGAATACCAACTGAAAATGAATTAAGTTTGTGAACCCAAAGTATTGAGAATTTTATTTTCTACGTATGTGTGCTGAGGATAGAAACATACTCATAGAAACTCATTGCTTATCAAAACTCTCACAAAATCTGAATAAAACATCTTTTTGAAGATTTTGACAAAACGCTCCTGTAAGGGGCCGGGCACCATTGACACTTAAATTTTATTAATCTGATCATCTTTAATTGTGCTTAAGTCAAATTACTTTATCCCGTGAAGCAAGTGAAATGGGAAACTTTCTAACTTATCAAAGGATAACATCGAAAGAAGAGCAAAGTTAATGAAATTAATGATCAAAGTATCTTGACTTTTTTTTAGTTGCATTTTCAACATAAGTCAGTACGATTTAATTTGACACCGAAGTGAAGCACTTGGAGATGTTAAAACTGTCATGAATAATATACTTGACGGCAACTACCAGGCGTGTGCAAACTTTCTTTTTGATACTTTAAGAGGAAGTGCCATTTTAAGCCATTTTGCAATGTTGAGTTTTTAATGAAGCTCAGTGTATTTGGGGCTCTCTAAAATTAATTTGTGGAATTCAGTCAGGGGGCCCTCTGAAATAAATTTCTAGGTTCTGGGGGGGGGCCTCTGAAAAGAACTTTTGTGCCAGCGAGGCAGAGGGCCTCTGAAACAAATTTCTCGAGTCCATTGGGGGCCCTCTGAAATAGATTTCCGAAGATAGTTGAGGGCCCTCTGATAGGGCCCCTCTTTAATGAATTTCTCCAGTCAGTCAAGGGCCTCAGAAATAAAGTTAATGAGTCAGTTGGGGGCCCTTTGAAATTGAGTCCATGACGCTGTGGTACGTTTCTATTTATCGCTAATTTTTAGTCCAAAACGTGTTTTAGCTACCTCTATCTTGGGCCCCCTCTGGCCAAATATTGGGGGGGTGTCACACCCCCCCACACCCCCCCATGGGTACGGCCCTGAATTACTGTCCCCAAACTCTCTGCTGCCTACTAACGTTTTTTTTTTTATGAAGTTTAATTCAAGTCACTTTTTTATTTGTTCAAAAGTTTTCATTTCAAAACAAGGCAAGCTTTCACTCAGGTGCTGAACCTGTTTAGCCTTTCAGATATTTCTAAATGGAGTGTTTGAGTACAGAAAATCATGAAAATTTGATGGCTTCAGTTTATGGCTCGCAGATAACCTCCATGATGGTATTGTGTAGTTCGACTCCAAAGGAAGCTCTGAATAAATAGTGGTAATATATATAATATTTTCTTGTATTTCGATATGGCTTATATTCGATATGATTTAGATACGTTAGAATCACTTTTACACTTTGTGAAACCTCACATCAAATCTTATATTGGATATTCTTCATGGACTTCTTGAATTGGATATTTCAAGATTTTAATAAAGCACAGTCTCAAATCTCAGGCTATTGTTTGTTGCGGCAACATGTGAACGATTCATCTTTACACTTTGCGTCACCTGTGACTGATGATTGTGAGAATATATATACTTTTATTTGATGTTTTTACCAGGGCCTCTTTGAATTGGATATGTCTAGATTTTTAATGTGGTGCAATCCAAAATCTCCTATTTCCTTTATGTTTCGCTATATTTTGTGAAGTGTTTTAAAATATTCTGTCTGTCATGCTTGGTCATAACATGGAGTCGTGGACATTTCAATAATAACGTTCTATAGGTATCTTTATTATGTATTGCCTTGTGGATCACACATTTCTTGAGCAGCATGATGAGGGAAATAATCTTAGTCACATGCACTATGATATCAGAACATGCCATATCAATAATACATACAATATTATGCCGCATGCAGAGAAAGTGCTGAATATCCCTTCTGAATATGCTTTGTATTTCCAAGTGCAATATCTGTGGAGGCACTAGAGAAACGTGTCATACTTCGTAGTGCTCAGAATATGCTGTGTTGTGCTGGATGGTGATTTGCGATCTGTCGATGATGTATTTCGGTGAAGCTATCTACTGTACAATATTTACATTCCTGATGCATTTGGGCAAATTCTTTGACTCATCTCAGCACTCAGCAAAACATAATTATACAGCATTCTGTGAATGGAGAGTGCCATCTCCACATATGCTCAGCATCTGCCAAGTGCACTACTTCTGTGGAGTATAGCCTCTCCTACTTCCACTCATCTATTTGGTATCATCTCAACATTGCATGTATCTCCTATAGCTGCTGTAATATCTACGAGGTGTGTGACATGTATGGGAGTAACATATCTGTGTTTTCTCTGCAACATTCACATTTACTCCTGTTACTCTGACTAAGTTCATCATTGCATAAATTTACACATATGAGGAACCCCTCTTACCTGAATATTGGATCAGTAGCTGAGTATCAAGTAAGGTAGACCAACGTGACAGATCTATGAGAGATGATTTAAAAGATCGTTTTCCATCATCGAATTATGCTTTTGTTCTACAAACGTTAAACATGTGAGATGCTGCCAATCTTTAATGGTTTCCCACTAAACAAGTGATAGCCAGTTTTCTTAGTTCTTCAGACAATCAATTGATCATTGTTTCTAGTTCACCTTTGGTTACTTCTACAGGAATTTATTAGACGTCAGTCGAGACTTTTACCTGAATAGGCCTATTGGGTCAGTAGCCCGGCAGTAAACAAAACAATAAGACATACCAGAGAGGAGTTCCGTCATCGGTTTAGGTATTTTCCCACGACGATTCAACGAAACCGGAGTGGCTAGCTGAGAAACAAATGAACTGGACAAAAATGTGGATGCATCTGACATCTTCACATTTGAGTAATGGTCTGTCAAACTTACTTTCCTGGACACAGTGTTTGGTAACAGGTCTTCCAATCAAATTTACCTGGATAACCAATGTGAATATGTGTAGACTGTGTTGTGTGGACAACTCTCAGTAATGCTTGTACCTCAATGACAACCCTGGGGAACATTTCCAGCATATTTCCCTGTGCTACCAGCAGCACCCAGTACACAGGTAGGTTGATAATGCAGACATTTAAGTACAAAAGATTAATGGCAAAATTTAGTGCAGTAATAGGCTAATAGCAGTAAGTTTAGAAATACAATAGATACCAAAGAAAAAACCTCTGACTGACTGTCGGCGTGACAGCAATGGCTAAGCGTTAAAAAAAAACCAAGAGACTAAAAGGCTTTATGCAAATGGGATTATAGTCGTGGTGATGAAGAGACATGCCGATGTGTCTCCACAAAGAAATTTGATTAGGAAAAAAAAAATCTGAAATGGAAAGAGTGGATAAAAGGTTTAATGCTATTAGACTTATTATATGAGAATAGTAATTATATGTTGTGTTTTTTTTTTCAGTATCCGCTATCCCCGTCGTGTTTAAATATACAGGCATTCAGGATACACATATTATGCTTGATACATCGTGCAAACAGAGAAAGTAATAGTTTTCATAGTTTATCTTTCTTAGTAACATGACTTCTTTGAAGATGATTACCAATTTTGAAAACCGCCAAACTGGCTCATTACAAACAACACTTCTCTGACATTTCAATTTGCATCTTCAGTGAAAATGGGACTAGTTTTAAGTCATTAGTGGACGATGCCACAATAAGACGCAGATCTTAACAAGCCTGTTATTTCTTCACAAACCCGTTATTGCTTCATGTGGCTTTAAGACGCTGCCAATCAACCCATCCAATCTCTTGTCTTTTATGGTCTCCATTGAGAAAAGTAGATGTAATTGCTTCTTAGCCCCAAATTAGGCCAACGTTCGTGTAGACGGTGCTTAAGGCAGGGTGTGTCACTTTGTTTCATTCTTGGAGCAACAGGCCTGTGGTATTTAGGGACACCAAGATCAATTAATTTCCTGTTGGGCAGTGAGAAGTTCTGTAATCTTCTTTCTGTTATGTTTTTCTAATCTTCTGTCTATTTTATGTGAAGGAGATGTTATCTAACTGCCGCCATTGCCACATCATTTTTTAAACCCAATTTGATATTTTATTATTGAAGCTAAATTTCAAAAGATTGTCTATGGTACACCAAAGTGTAACAGATTTAATTATGCATATTCAAAGTCTTAACGATGTTACATTGTCTTCAAATTTGGAAAAAAATTTATCAATTTTTTTAAACCTGTTACATGAGTATGACTCATTGGCTAGATAATACATTGGTGGCTGCTGAGTGCTGAGCCATGTCTTTTTGTAATTGATATGACAATATGACAGCCAAGACACTCTTTGATATGATATATATACAAAAGGTGCTTCAGATATTTGTGTTGTTGAGCCAAATGAACCTTGCTTTGGCAGCAATCAGCTTATCTGGTTGACAAATGACTGTAAAGTGAGATTGCCTGACTGGCTGACAAAGCTTAACAATGAGACTGCTTCACAGTCTCCACTCTCTAGTCTTGGCAGGGCAGTACATTGTATGGCTAACAAGCCTGCAATGAGACTGTTTGTCTTAACAAAGTAAGCAACCGATCCTTTGTAGTTGTTTTGGGACTGTCTTTAATTGACTTTTGTGGCTTTTGACCTTGACAAGACTTAGTATTCGAGTTTATTTAGTCGAGGAGACTCAATCTTGGTTTATTATTAGTGTTGTTTACAATGGCCTAGGTCCAGCCCATTTGTAGCTACTTGAAAAGTTATGAGGATGAGACATCTGGCAGATAGATAGAAGCCGAAGCTGCAGCATGTGGTGAATGAGTTGTTTTTTTTCACAATCCCGATGACAGTAAAAGGAATTTCTGAAGCAGAATGACTTAAAATATTTATGGGTTCTATCTCAGATTTGTGTGAAACGTATTTGACAATTGAATGAGATTTCTGACAAAGCATTAGGGAATAAATATGACAGACGTCACAAATACTTTCTCAGACTCATGAAAATTTCACGTCACCTGCCGGAAATATGTCCCCTACAATATTCAGGCGACTCTTCAAGTGTCCTTGAGTATCTGCAATAGCTCTTACCTCTCTGATACGGATGTTCAACTTTAAGCTTCCATAGATAATGCAGCAATTTCATCATTCTATACAATTCTGAGAAATTATTCAACTATAGATACAATGCAATATGGCTAATCGATGCCTGAGATGGGAGTAATACTAAAAGAAACCAGCAAAACAGACAAGCACAACATCACATGGTGGACTGTAGACCCGTTCTTGTCTGCCTATTGTTCAGACCAAAGGGCAGACGGATTAGGTTTATTTAACACTCCTCAGGGAAGCTTTAAGCAAACCTCAAAGAGTAACATTATCTACTGAGCACCGTTAAGAATTTGTTTTCTGGCCTCAAGCAGAATGCAGGGATCAGCCGGGAGAAAACAAAAATGTAAAATTATAGTCTGGGTCGAGAACACCATTGGCACTAACTCAGAGCTGCTGCTTTCAGAATATTGTAGCATTGAAAGTTATTTCAACAAAGGTGGACAGAATAGTTTAAAAGGTATTTTTGCACAAAACAAATGAGTGAAAAAAAAAACAGCTTTGTTGAAAGTGACACGGTCCAAATGCTCTCTGCTTTGGAGGCTGACACATCTGCATCTCTGATGACAATGATGCTCAGAGCTCAGATGCTGGAGCTAAGATGCAGAGGTTACGCTGTAGTTTTCAGGGTGTCTCTCTGAGGGGCATCTTCCTGTTTGTTATCTCTCGTCTCCTCATAGTATGGCTTGTTTCTGACTTCCTCAGGCAGATTACTGGTCCCCATTGACTCTTGTCTGTCTGTGTGACGTAAGGTGCTTTATTATCTCCCCTTCGGTTCTTGGTGTCTTAACATTGGCTGTACAGGGTGACTGAGACTTATCACTGGCAGCTTTGGATTACTTGACTTGTAACACCACTAAGTTCACATCTTGTTCAAGATTGTGGGTTTCAGGGAGGTGTTTCTGTTAATGGAGAATTACTGTCTATTCTGAAATTTAGTTTTATGCTTTGATGAGGTTTTTAAAAACAGCCTTATTTTTCTTCTCTCTTCTTATTACACTGTCTAACAGGCCATGGACCAGTGTTGAAATTTATTTCATGATACGATTATGCACGCCCTGTAGCCTGCTGACCATCGAAGAGGAAATTATTTGCAGTTTGGAGCTTGGCTATATTATCTGTTAGCAAATATCTTGCTATTATTGCACTTGTAATGTCAATTAAAAAATTAATTAAAATTGTGTTACTTCGTTTCACAAGGATAACTGCATATTACCCAAAATAGTCAGCACCATGTTTTTATGCCACTTGTTGCCTTAGATTTTCAATCACATGCTTTGTATCCAGTACTACAGACATTATGTCTGCTGCTATCATTAGCTTGTGTAAAAATTCACCAATGCAGATAAATGATAAATTGTCAATATAGTCGTCATATTGCCAAGTCGATTTCTATATTTGGCCACCTTGTCTCTCACAATGTTCCTATGGTTCCTGGCTCTTAAGTTTATTGTGGATTTCTTTCAGCTATAGCGAGTAACTGATGCTGAAATCGACTACATATTGCAGTTGGTATTGTCCGCAAGACATTGATTTTCATTTGTAGGGGAGACCGGGGCTGGTTGTCACAGGGGCAGGTTGTCACACTTTTTACTGTGAAAAACTAGGGGGAAGCATCGTCCAACCAGTCATTGTTTATTTTAGAAAAATTATCACCAGGGGTCTCTCCACAAAATTCTAACACCAAGAAGGACGTCTGCAAGCACAATAAGTATTTCAATTTTTTTACTGCCAAAAGTAAAATTTCACCTTCAAATTGAATGTCATTTTATTCTTTGTACACAAGTGATACTACTGAACAGATTGAAAAATTGTTTTGCTTTTATCTGTTCCTGGTACCAAAATGTAAAAACTGAAGAAATGTAAACAAAATGGCAGTAATCAGCCATTGTTGCCATGAGAAGCACTCGGGGCAGGTTGTCACAAAATTACGGGGCAGGTTGTCACACTTTCGGGGCAGGTTGTCACACTTTTGGGGCAGGTTGTCACACTTTTGGGGCAGGTTGTCACACTTTCGGGGCAGGTTGTCACGCTTTCGGGGCAGGTTGTCACACTTTCGGGGCAGGTTGTCACGCTCTCGTGGATATTAAATTGTCACCCCCTTAGTACATTCTACTGATGATTGTTGATGTAAGCGGAAAAGGCATAGCGTCTAAATAGATCTATTTCAAATTTTCAAAAGGAATTTGCAGAAAAATTCTGCAGTCTGCACTCACCGTCTTCCTTATCAAAATGCATTTCTGTTGCCGTGAGAAGTCAAAATTTGTAGCACCCTTGTACAGAGACACATGATTGTTAAGGTCTGCACCGGGCAAGTAGAGGATTCCTCACATGTCCAAAATAACTTGTCTTAGCCAGGACTTGGCTTGCAGAGTCTCACTTCCTGCATTCAAACTCTTAACCAAAAGTGTGACAACCTGCCCCGAAATTGTGACAACCTGCCCCGAGTGCTGAATTTAAAAAAAATGCCCAATATGACATCAATATTTCGAATGACATAGGTATATATTCACCAGATAGATTTAAGTTACTCCTGTACTGACTTTCATATACAATGGCTGTGCTCCTACTTGCTTTAAATAGAAATAGAGCATGTTTAAATTCTACACAGTGTGACAACCTGCCCCTGTGACAATCAGCACCGGTCTCCCCTATCACAATACCACAGAACAAGTCCTGTCTGAAATCTCCCTCAGTCCTCTTCATTTGATGTGTGGCACGCTTTTATGCATTGTTTCTGTTGAAATAAGATTTGGAGAGCGTATTACTGATATCAAATCCTTTGGGATGGTGTGTGCATTGGGAACAATTTACAGAAGTATTGAGTCTCTTGTGCATTCTTGTTTTGTCTATGGTGTGGTATCTTTCTGCTGCTGTTGAATTGCGTAAAATTGAATTTTATGAATAGCGTCTCAAATCTCCCTTAGTCACTTTTATTTGATGCATTGCATATTGTTTCTGTGGAAGTAAGATAATATTAGGAAATAATATTTCTGATTTCAAATCCCTGAGGATGGTATGTGCCTGGAGAGCAATTTAAAGTACCTCAGAGTCTCCTAGGCTTTTTCTTGTGTTAAGTGAAAAATGTTATTGGCACATCTTTTATAGCATGTCACAGACATAGATACATTGTAAGTTTGGCAAGTTCAACCCTCCCTCTGTGGTAATTATTTATTACTTATGAGTTTGTTTGATTTATCGTATATTCTGTCCCTTAAGCATCTGCTGCCTACCTAGGGCCTTTTTATGTTTCGCTGTAGTTTAATTCAAGTCACTATCATTTTTAATTTCCTTTCAAAAAAATGTCCATGACAAAACATGGCAAGCTGTTACTCAGGCATTGAACCTGTTTAGCCTTTCAAATATTTTCTAAAGGAAGCTTCTGAGTACACTATTGTTCTGGAAGCCTGCAGACAGAAGTTCATGAAAATTTTATGGCTTCAATTTATGGCTCACAGACGACCTTCCTGATGGTATTGTGTTGTCTTACTGTAAAAGAAGTTATGAATAAATAGTGGTGAACTTTACGAGTGGTTGATATTTTATGCTTGCAAATTGTAATATTTTTCTTTTAGTATTGATATGGCTTATATACATTATACAATATTATTGAGATATGTTGGGATTGCTTTACATTTTGAGAAACCTTACCTACATCTTTTATATTGGATATTATCCGTGGTTTTCTTGAATCGGATATTTCAAATGAAGCACAGTCTCACTCTCGAATCTCAGGCTACTGTCTTTTGAGGCACCAAGCATGTGCATTGCGCAAGAATCATCTTCACACTTTAAATTGCATAACCTGTGACTGGTGACTGTGAGAATATATACCCTTGCTATATCTTTTATCTGATATTTTTACCAGGGCCTCTTTGAATTGGATATGTCTAGATTTTTAATGTGTTGCAATCAAAGACCTCCTATTTCAAGTATGTGTCACTATATTTTGCAAAGTGTTTTAAAATATTCAGTCTGTGATGGGGGTCATAACATGGAGTTGTGGACATTTCAATAATGACATTCTGCAGGTATAGTTACCTTGTATTATTCTTCTTCACATTTGAGTTCATGGTCTGGCAAACTTTCTTACCTGTATGGGCACAGTGTTTGGTAAAAGGCCTTCCAATCAAATTTACCTGGATTACCAATGTGCATATGTGTGAACTGTGTTGTATAGAACTCTTAGCAATGTTTGTACTTCACTGACAGCCCTGGGGAATATTTCCTCAACAACAACTAGAGTAGTGAAAGATAATCCTATAATCAAACTATGAAAACCGTTATATCTTTTTTTTTGGACAATGTATCAAGCATAATATTTATATCCAGAATGCCAATATATGTCAATATGTAGGGGATAGCAGCTACTTAAGGGTTGTTTTTCAATCGGGGTACGCTCTGGAAAGTCACACGATATCAAAAATACCAGAAATACCATGCATATATGTGGAAAAAACGTTACACAGAATGAATAAACATACTGAGACGGACCTACAGTAGCGAAAAAATTATTCAAATCGGTTGATAACTGCCCGAAAAAAAATTATTTGTGTCATTTTGACCAAAATTGACTGTCTCATTTGCAAATTAGGCAAATATCACTTCAGATTTTTCAGTCCTGACCTAACAGTAAGTTTTAACCAATGTGAATATGCCTTCAACATGGTCCCAAGAGTTCAACATTAGAATTACATGCAACAACTATGATTAGTCTCTTCAGAATCCTGCATTGAACACATGAAGGTCAATACCGTCAAATATTCTCCTCTCCGAAATAGGGTCAGCAAAACAGCAATAACATTAAATTAAGAATATTTTTATTTTATAGAAATACTCCTTCAATAGATTAGACAAAGTTTTGGTAAGTGTTTCACTTCAGTTGTACGAACTGCACAATGCTCATAGCGGAAAACACCAAAAACAGCTTTCGTCAAATAAACTGTCCTCTCCGAAAATATGCTGTTCTTTCCAAAAATGTATATTTTCCTTGACACGCACAAAGTTCTTAGCCAAAATTAAGCAAGTAAGATGATTTTTCATTGTCAGATATATATCTATCCACTCAGCACAAGCCCATACAACTGGGTGTTCTATACATTAAGTAATAGAGGGATGAGCCTTGGTCAAATTATCTACAACAAAGCAAAAAGTGAACAACAAAAAAATTCAGAATACTTGTAGCCCTAAAATTTTCAGAAATCCACGGCACGGTATATAGCAAAAGAAAAAAGTCAATTTGGCAGAAAAAAAAAGACCTTTATTTTTGACCCCCTAGAGACAAAACTATGTACCCCGATTGAAAAACAACCCTTAATTGACATATCATATTATAACTGATTCCACCTTCCCATAAAACATTAGCCTTTTAAATATCTTTTATCCCTTCTTTCCATTTCAGCCTTTATTTTCTAATCAAATTTCTTTGTAAAGACACATTGGCATGTCGCTTCACTACTAAGTG